>CM033470.1:104236412-104736784 GCA_019447015.1 Hymenochirus boettgeri | reverse complement strand
GTTTAGAGTTAGGGGGGTCCCCTACAGTGAGGGCATTTCTTGATTTGAACATGCCTTTTAAATAACCATTGTTCATCATCTGTACTCAATAGGAATAGATCGACTGTACCCTGAAATTATGATGTAATGGTGATATGGTGTGTCCACTAAAGTAAAGTTGCAGAAATCCCTGTTTTATGCAAACAGGTATTCATTTTGGGTGGGTTTCAATCAAGTGGACTTTTTTATACTAGCAAAGGCTGGCCCATAGGCTCATGTTTACTAATTATTTATCAAAATAATAAATATTTCCCTTGTAGCATGAAACAGCAGTATCAGGGCCCAATGAAGCTAAAAGGACTGGTGAATAAGGCAGTCCAACTCCAGTGATGACAGGTGATAGCACCATGAAGGTAATAAAAAAAAACAATGTTTTGGTTCTTTTTAAAATTAGTTCTTCTTAAAGTTTACCGAACAGTCTGACTCCAAAGTAATAAAAGTAAATTTTCCTTGATAATCTTACCAAGAGGTGTTTATCCACTTTCATTCATTCTTCCAAATCTTGGCTACCCCTTTGTAGATGAACAGGAGAAATAAAAAAGATAAAAACAATGCACCAAACAGATATCAAATACAACATATTTCCATATAGAATGAATATTCTTATACCATGAGTTCCTACCATCAATAGCCTCTATGCATTGATATCTTCTATGGATGACTAAAAAAAGACAGGTTATGTATAGAATTACAAGAATTGTGCACTAATATATATTTTAAATTTATATAAGATTATTATAATAATAAACTTATATATCTATTAAAATGATAGGTTACCAGAGAGGTGTTTCCACTTTCATCTGTTCCCAAGCTTGGCTACCCATATTGTAGACTGAACAGAAAATAAAAAAGATGATAAGAAATGCACCAACAGATATAAAAAATACAACATATTTCCATATAGAGATGAATATCTTACCATAGAGGCGTCACTACCATCAATAGGCCCCATACATTGATATCTTCTATTGGAGACTAAAAAAAGAACAGGTAGGTATAAGATTAAAAGAATGTACTAATATATATTTTAAATGATATATAAGATATATATAATGATATAAACTTATATATCTATATAAAGAATAGGCTTACCAGAGAGTGTGTTCCACTACAATCTGTCCCAATGAATTGCCATCTCTATGCAGGCTGGAAAAGTAAAGGATAAACATAAATGAAAGAAATGCCTGATTATAAATGATAAAGAATATATTAATGTATATATTCTCTAATATATCTGTATATATCTATATATTATATGATATATATTTATATTTATATCTATATAATATTATAAATTATGTATAGATATATATATATATTATATATATTACTTACCAGAGTGGTCCCTCCATCTGCAATCTGCTCCAGAAATTCACTTTTTGTTCTTGAAGAAAAAAGGATTACATGACTCATTACACATTAACAATCACTGGTAATACATGATATTATATTCCCCATAGAACAATATGGGAGACCAGTCATTGGAGTATATGTAAATATTATGAAACACCACCAATGTATGAGATAGGCATGTAAGGGGCTATTTTAAAGCAATGTATGATTTAGACAGGCTTTTAATTATATAATCTTTAGGCTCATATATTACATTCAAAAATTTACATTAAAATTTAAGTCTTACCTTCCGTATGCAGCCAAAATATTAAACAGCAAAACGCCTTCTTAAATATCCTTTTTTGAATCCGTTCCACCCATATTGCGGGTTTTAACAAGCTATCAACAATTTAAAATACAAACAAACAATTAGTTTATGTTAGTCAGTAATATTCTTTAAAAATCCTTTTAAAAACGTTTTATAGACAATCTGGAAACTTTTATAATCTCATCTTATGGTGAAAAAAACATGCAAAATATAGGTGTATTGGATTAGATTAGACCTAGGAGAGAAGACAAATAATGATATGCTGGATGTTTTGTCTTGTATCTAGCCTATATCAAGCACTTGTGACAGCTTGGTGGTAAAATGCTTGGTGTTAAACTGGATAGGTTAATCAAAGACATTTTGTATGATATTTTTTTTTTTGGCAGAAACCTTAAAATATGTATTAAAGGTAGCCTTGAATACATATAAAAAAAAAGAATCGTCACTTTAGAATTCTTTTTGTCAACTCTAATGATAACTAATACACTATTTGTGTTGGAAATACTGAAATTGGAGAAAAAATCTACTGACCCTCTCAGAATCAAAATGACAACTGATTAAATTGTACCGGGTTGTTGTTATAAGTTTGTGTGTTGCTATGGAAACCTACTATGACATCACAATGCAACATTGCTAAGCACTGGACATGAACTTAAAGAGAAAATGGACCGTTTATATGTATTAGTTATTTTTTCCTTGCTAGCTACTCCTAAACTGAGAAAATGGGATAAAGAAATAAATATAAAATCTACTTGAATCTGTTTAACTGAACAAATGTGACAGAGTGGAAGACCTAGTACTGTCATATATACAGTAGGTGTCCTATTATGCAATGGCCCCTAAACCCTTACCAACACCTTTTGTCCTGCTATAAAACTGCTTGCAGTCAGTGGACCTACCCTATATCAGACTAGTATACATTTACATACTATAAAAATCCTCCATCATTTACACTATAAAAAATGACTCCTCCTTTATTTCATATATGCTTATTAGATCTAGATTGTAAGCTGGGATATCTATACCCAGCCCCAAATAGAAAGTACTTAGGCTGGGAGTAGATTGGATTTTTCCTACCTCACAATATCATTTGATTAAGGAGGCTACAGCACTAACAGTTTTCATTTGCTGGACAGGCCGGCTTTGATATGAGTCAATCTGTGCAACTCACAGTGTATTATCAGGGGGGGGCGCCAGGGGGGAGTCTTGTGCGCAGTGGCTACAGCCCCTCCAGTTATGATCCTGCAGATCAAACATATATCAGGCACCCCACCCCACAGCCAAAGCCCCAACACCACATAAGCCTCACTTGTGTCTGTATACTGTGTCTTTCTGTCTGTGCATTTAGTGTGTTACGTGTTTTGTAATGATATGCGCACAATATATACAAACACACTGAGTTACTAAAAATCAGTAAGTGCAGGTAGGGCATCTGATTTGAGCAGGCCAAGGCAAGCAGCATTCAGCATAATTGTGTGTGCCCAGGGGGGTTTTTTGAGGAGGTGCTAGGCGCCAGGACCAAATCTTACATGGGGCATTAATCCTAAGGCCCGGCCTGGTCCCTGGACTATTCCTGTATTAAAGATAGTGACTGAAGCCATGAGGAAAACTGGCAGAATCAGTTAGAATTACCAATCCTAAATTCCTCAGTCCATGTACTTTTCAGTTTAACTGTTTTTTAAATAAACTCTATACACTATAGTTACCTTAATGCCCATTTTACAGTTTACTACATATTTTTGACAGTTGGAACTGCCCACTTACTAAGTTTTACCCCCTTTTACATTAATATTTCCTTCAAAGTAACCTTAAAACATTGTACACACTTCTTTAATAACTCTTTGGATCTATCACTAATCACAATATGTGCTGCCTTTTGTATCTGTATGCTTTGTGTTATTTCTGTATATTACACAAAGTATTTTTCAAAAAAATCATTTGAATAAAAAATGTTCATTTTAATGTGTGTGTGGAAATATGAATTAAGGAGAAATAAAATATGTACTAACCTCTCCTGGTTCAAAAAGCTACTGAAAAAACCAGGATTGTTGTTCTGAAGTGTGTGTTGCCCATGGAAACCTTTATACATCAGGATATATACTCTTGTATCTTAATAAAAACTAAAAACAGCAAATCTTATTGCTCCAGCCCTTGTCTGTGGGAAATATGGGCTAATGTAACATTAAACATATCTTTCAAGGGCATGTTAGGGGGAGGGGGGGGGTTCCTGGTGCCTGGAATCCCCCCTTCTGCCTGCCTCAGAGTGCAGTGCTGTTCCACTTCTACCCGGTGTCCATAGACGTTATTATAATATTAATTATATACCAACCTTGAGAAAAACTGCAGAGCACTCACAGGACTTGTGCAGAAGTTCAACATTTATTACATGTGCAACAAAACAGATAGCGACGTTTCGGTCTGTGCCTTAGACCTTTCTCAAGCTATGTTTCTGCCGTGCAAACACTCAACTCATATATCCTTAACCCCTCCCCTCCAATTGTGTGTCACAGATTACTAATATAAAAACCAGTTAACCATTCACAGTTACTAAAAGTGCTTAGTGCAAAAATCCTAGCTGAAATAAGAAACAGCTAGAATAGAAGTGACTTCATAGTCAAGTGCCTGCTTTAATATAATATAAATATAAAGTGCATACTATTTAATACCATGAGGTCTGCTCTTATAACTCATAATGGTAACTCATAATAGTTAACTAGTTAAATCCTTCAAATTTTTTACCCTGGACTATACAAATCCCGATATGTTATAATCACTTTTATATTCTCTTATATAGGTATTATCTGTATCCCAGGACAGTACTGTAGGTGTTTTGAATTGAATGTTTTTAAACCACTTAACTGTTATAACTACACTTATATTTACACTTCCTGATCCATATTTGCACTAAGCACTTTTAGTAACTGTGAATGGTTAACTGGCTTTTGGTATTAGTAATTCTTGTATGTCACAATTGGAGGGGAGGGTTAAGGATATATGAGTTGAGGGTTTGCACTGGCAGAACTATAGCTTGAAAAGGTCTAAGCACGACCCAAACGTCGCTATCTGTTTGTTGCACATTAAAAAAGTTGAACTTCTTGCACAAGTCCTGTGAGTTGCTCTGCGTTTTTCTCAAGGTGGTATTTTATGATCACAGCAGCACCCAGGCCTAGAACATCTCTGAAGGTAGAGTGCACACCACCCCCTAGGTTGTTATATTAATATATTGATTGTACATTGTTAACTGAACTGTGAGTGAGAACGAATTTTTTGTGATTGACAGCATCTAGAGATCTGTATTCCATTTAACCTGCACTTGAGGTAGACGGGTCTATATACAGAATAATAGATGGATATTACTTCACCCCCTACTGTAAATTATAAGGATATTAGAATTCACCAGATGAGTCCGTGACTATATAAAAGCACGGCCGCAGGCCGAGTGCCTTTTATACAGGCGCGGAACGCCAAGGTGACTTCTAATATCCGAATATTTTACATTAGGGGTGCATTATTTGGTATATCCACCCCCTCATATGTAATCCCACATTCCAGCATCTTACAGTTTTAGATCCCTATAAGAGAGTAATGGCCAGCGTGGAAATCCAGTATGACTGTAATGCAATTCATTACCAACGGGACCCTCCCTGCCTCTAGCTCCTTTCCCTCTTATTGTCCAATCCCCTAATCAGTCTCCCTGATTTCCCCAACCACCTGCTGCTGCTGTCCCATTGACCCATCAGTCCAGTAAAGGTGGCCGGTGACTGTGCGACCAAGTGGGAACAGTGAAGCGCGGTCCCGGCCTCCCCCTCTCCCTTAAGCCCACGTGAGGTAGAAGCAGCTTCACTGGCAGCGATTCCGGACTCCAGTCTTTGAGCATCAGACAGCGGTGGACGTACCCCCCAGGGCGGCGCTTGGTTCCCTTCCCTCATCAGCCCGTATTTCACAGGCTGGTTGTTCGGACGGCAGGTCCTGTTAGCCTATTTACCAAGTACACGGGGTGAGCGGGGCCAGAGAGAAGTTTGCGTGGAGATAAGAGTAAGACCGTGTCTGTCTTCGCCCCACTGTGTATGGCGCGGCTCCACTCTTCCTTTTACATGTAAAAGGAAAAGGTGGAGCCGCGCCATACACATGGTGCCGAAGCCGCGTACTGACTGAATACAAATGCGACTCACGGTAAATGTAAAGGGAAAAGTATACGGATGTGGGGGAAGTGAGGCAGGGGGAGAAGGGGTAAGGCAGTCCCGGAAATTTATAATCGGCGCGACCTACGTAGTAGCGTCGCCGATTTATAAGATATTATTTACAGTTTGGCCCCATAGAATCCATGAAGGGGTGGATTATAAAGATATTAGATGTTCGAGAAGAGTACCGTGACCATATTGAAGCACAAGCCTGCAGGCCTAGTGCTTTTATAAAGGGAACGGAACTCCGAGGTGACATCTGATATCTAATCTATTTAAAATAGGGGGTACATTTCTTTTATAATGTACCCTTTGTACCTGTATACATCTGCATCCCAAATTTGACAATGGTGGCTCTTAACCCTTCCGTGCCTCTCTTGACTTGGACTCACAGTTACTTCCCTCATGCCTTCACCCTCCCCCCACACACAAACAGAAACTGCCAGCCTTAACCCTCACTTCGCCACACACTGTCATGCTTCTGGACTGGGGGGGTATACCAATCAAGAAAACCTGCAATAAATCTGTCATAATAGTGCTGTATCCTCTCCTTTAGCTTTCATTTCTCCTACACTAAATGACTCTTCTGTGGCCAGCTTGTGATTTATGCTGTCAAACCTTGCTTTAGTTTTTTTCTGCTCTACATTGGGCACATGCACAGCGGGGACTCAGGGTGGCAACAGCCTCTACGACGTTGATGGGGACAGAATGGTTCAGCACCTCACTGTTAGTATGCTAATGTACGATCTTTGTGGCCAAGAGATTGAGTACGTGACGGAATAACCGGGTACCTTGTGCAACACACTCGTCTCTACGGCAGTATCAACAGCCAAGGGATAGCACACAACCTGTCAATGTAAATGTAAGTATGCTACCGTCAAAACTAAGCGTGTACCAGGTAAAGGTAGCAGGTTGCGTACACAGTGCGGGGAACTATGCTCATTCCCCACAAATTAGAAGAGTGTTGATCGCGCACAGTTCAGCTGCGGTCAGTGCAGTGCCAGGAGGGGTAGCGAAATGGTTTAGCAGCGCTCTTGAATGTTACTACATAGAAGATGCAGCTGATTATATAAGGGATAATTGCTACCACAGTAAGTGTAATATAAGGATATTACTTTCGTCGGAGTCCCTGACCATATAAACACAAGGCCGTTAGGCGGATGTTTTTATAGAGGTCAGGGAACTCCGACGTAAAGTAATATCCTTATATATACTGTAGGTAGCGTATTATTCCATATAATACATAAGGTCAAAAAAAGAAATCCAGCACAGGCACAGTGCATCCGGTGTGGATCATAATGACTTATGCGTTGCAGGTAAAACATGTCGCGTGCCTCCTTACAGCACAGTCAATGGTCAGTTCAGTCATCAGTGTACAAAATGCGTTGACTACATTAAGCCAGCAGGAGAGAGCATGGGAGGGCAGTGGAAAGGAAAGTTGTCACAACATACACACTGATGCTGTAATAATATGGTTTCGCACTGCACTTCCCCATGAAAGCGCTAGAGACTTATTTATTATAAGGGATAATGCCCCTTACAGTGTATATAAGGCTATTATGCCACCGAGGAGTTCCCTGACCATTTGCTTTTATACAGGTCAGGGAATCCGGGTGGCAATAGGCGTAATACACTGTAAGGGGCGAATTATTTCTTTAATAATACACAATTTTTTATTTTAATAAGTACAGTGATAATAGCTGGTGAAAAGAATTTATTTAACTTTTTTCCCCCCAAAATTTGTGTTTTTTTCATTCAATTGCATGTTGCATTTAATGTTTTTTTTTCTTTTTTATACATAACATTAAAAAAACATTGTTAAACATTTTAACTATTATTTAAAATCTTTATCTTAGATATATATTATGTTATGTATTATTATTTCATTGTTCAAATGTTAATAGTATTTAGTCAGAACAGATGTTTTGTTTTTGGTTTATTTCCCGTGTTTTTAGCTTTAGTTTACCCACTGTTTGTTATTTTGGTTTATTCAGGTTTGTTCGCGGCCTCTTTTTTTGTTTGTAATGCGTGTGTGTTGTTATTCATTTCCTCATGTGCCATAATGGACGGTACGGCCCTAGCGCGCCAGGCTGTTCTGTGCCGTGTTATACACGGCTGGATCCGTTCCTGTCCGGCTCTTGGATTGTGATTTTGGTGAAATGTTCGATTCCTCCGGGGTGGCAAAGAGGTAGGACAATGATTTTTATTATATTAGAAATGGAGAGCTGCATGTGTCATAAATTGAACTAGTCACTTCAGTGACAATACTGAGTGATTCTAATAAAGGATCTCGCCACTCAGCTCTCAATTGAAAATACAGAGACTTGTGTATTAAAGAATAATATCGTACTGGGGTCATATTGACACCCATTAAGGGGTACATTTGATATAATATTATTATATGATCTGTATCTTATATTTAGACAGTTTGTGTAGCCACCACGTGCGCACTGTGAAGCAGGTTGCTGCTATTATCATAGAAAACATTGATGTATTCTGCGTCATGACCTCCACTGGGGCTTGTTTAGTGTAACCCATTTGAAGGATCTCCCCCCTTAAAAACCTGCGCTTTGCCCCATGAGAATGTCTAAAATGTTTAAGGAGGGAAGAATGAGCATAACCTGAGGGGCTTTACGTAGCATACAATTGTATAGTATTTTTATTGAGGGTAAAATGTTTCATTCACAGATATAATATGAAATAAGTTAGAATTATAATTGTTTTTCAGATTGAAATCATAAATTAAAGTCACAATTAATTTATAAACCATTTTAGACGCAGAGGAAGGCAGTGTACCGTGTTAGCCATTCCAAATGTTTACAGGGTAACAAACCAGTGTTATAAAGGTGATACCTTATTGGATAACTAAGATAATCATAGCAAGCTTCAGAACATTTTCATTTTTCAAGCGGAATACAATGAAGCTGTGTGCTCTCTGATATATAGACAACATTCCGCCTCATAGATCAAATTACCAGAATAAAAGGAATCATCATCAGTGTGGACTGGTGTTAACAATAAGACATATAAAGGAGCCTGCAAGGGACAAACATATAAGGTACAAGAATCGTGGATCAAAGTGGCTGATATAAATAATAGTAAGTTACTGAAGTTGGAAGTAAAGGATTGCCATGTGATTAAACTGGCCCAATGTCTGTAGATGTTGTATTCTATCTTGGTGCAGGCAGTTCTAATCTATATTGTTTGCCATAAATCCAAGGCCCAAAGCATGTCAAAAGGTTTCTATGTCAACAGCTAGTCTATAAGGCTTTGTATGACTATTTTAATACTAGTGTAATTAAATGTTTTTACCTAGTTACCTACAGGAAAAAGAGCCAAAGGCTTGTTTACACTACACCCGTGTCAGACAAGACAAGAATAAGGCTACTCCATTATGGTCCTATGCAGCGTGAATGGTACCTATAAAATTCCTCATAAAATCCCAAATAATAGAACAAGTAGTATTAGAATAAGAATTGGTATAGATAAATTGCATCTCACCAATTCTGTTCTGTTATAAGGATTTATACAATAATCGTTGTTTCCATTGGTTTGCTTTATGTCATCATGGTGAACGCTTAAAGGGCATGTCCACACCACAAACTAAAATTTACCTATACTCTATGCCTCACTGTGGTAGTTGTTCAAAAATCCTCACTTACCCCTCTGCCCCAAACGTTTCTCCTGTAATGTCTGTTCAAATTCCCAGAAATTAAGGTAAGGAGCCATTTCTGGTAATTTGTTTTCCGCCTCTAACTATTCCTTGTAGAGGTTTATATGAGGGCAAGCATGCTCAGTAATCCCTATGAGGCAGCATTAGAAGAGGGAATTTCCCATCATGCAATCAACGATTGTCACGAACTCTTGTCTCCATTCTAGTTATAGCAAACTGCACCTAGCAGAAGATTTCAGATGGGGATATCTAAGAGATACATTTTTTTCAGTAGGATGTCCTTTATATCTACCTGTTACCTTAAAGGAATGTGCAGAAATTGCTGCAATAACTTTCATTTTTGTTGCCAACATTTGAAAGTATTTTTACTTATGTGCATCCTGCCACGTGAAAGGCGGCAACTAAAAGGTTACTATATTACATAACATAGTAACGTTTTTAGTTGCCGCCATTCCATGGATTACCCAACCATTCACTTTCTTGTAATGAGTGCCAAGTTGGGTTTTCCTGGCTATGCAATGCTCTGGGGCAATAGAGAAATATCTGCATGATGAGTAAGGGAGCTGCGGTGAAAACTCTCCCTAACTTATTGGTCCCTTAGTAAATGTCATTCTTTAAGCAGTTTACAGATGATGTTGTTAAACATAGTATAGAGAGACTGTGCATTGTTTAAACAGAGTATAGAGAGACTTGTGCAATTTTTACAGGACATAAGATAAAAAGTGAAATAAGATTTTTTTTCTCTATCTAATAGTAACCCCACAATCCATTCTTATTTTCTTCTACTGGTGGAGATTGTTTCTCTGGGAAAATCTGGTCCAATATGGGTCCAATAACATCATCTGCAGTAGTGTTGATCAAATCTGTTGATAGGGGGGTTTTTGACCAAGTGAAACAAACAACCATATTTCAAGTTCAGTGAATTTTAAAAAATTATTGATATTGATGCAATTCCTTTTAAACCTGTGTACAGTCTTATTTTCACATGAAGGCCTTCCCATGGTGTCCCCAAAAACCAGGTTGGAATAAGCATACTTCATCATTGCCGTAGTCAGGAGTTTAATCAATCTCCACACTAATTGATGCTTGTCAACAAAAAGCACAATACACAGAACAAATGGAAAACCACTATGGCTAAAGCCAGATCATTGAGCTTTTCCAGTCAGTTACACTAGACATACAGCAAATGGCTTGCAGTGCTTTTCTAAGCATAATTCCATAGAGGCCAGTATAGCTGCTGAGCCTATAGAACTGTAACTCAGACCCCCTCACCTTTTAAAGTGTTTCCCCAACACACTCCAAAGTCTGATTGGTCGAATACAATCTTAACTTAAATCTGATTGGATCTTGGATCCTAGACCAATCAGATTTGGAGGTGGTTTAAGAGCACTACAAATAGTGAATGTTCATTAAGGGGTTCAAATTTCAGTTTGCATTCATCTGAAATGTTTCGATTTTTGTACTAAGGCATATCTCTGGGAAATCAGCTTATTAAGTGATTCTGGCTGGGAGCTTGAATGGGCAGCCCTTTGCTCAAATGGCTCTCTTTGTCCTCGTATTTGGCTGTCATTATCTAAGATAAAAGTTGCCAAACAAAAAACTGATTTCCCCCAACTAGTAAAGCAAATCTGAGTAACAGTGCTATTGATTTATTGGAATATCGCTTCCAATTTCACCGAAACATCTCCATTGATAGAACAATAGGGATTGGGACTTCAAATCATCTAGAGAGCAGGCATGTAATCCAAGGATATCAGAACCACTGCAGGCAAATCTGAGTCTGAATAATTGCAGTGTAAAGGCAACCAGTGTGCCAATAAATGCAGCCCTGCTTGTAACAAACAGTGTGTCCGTTCATCACAGCATAATCTTGTATCTCTCTGTGTCTCCCTTTCTTTGTATTATATTTTTTTTTTACATTTTTTAACTAACAAAAAAGTAGGTTTACTTCCAAATATAACCTGATTATATAAAGAGGGTGCTGAATATTTACAAAATCTGTATATTATTATAACGATAAACTGATTCAATCTGTACATCACATGTTACTGCACACACAATATTAGATTATATTAGTTCTGATGACTATAGAAAAGGAAGTTTTAATGTAAAATCACAGAATCCCAGGTGGGACTTGCCATCAGTTTGTTTGCTTGTTTAACTGACTATCCTGCGTGTTTAATTAATAAATGAAAAGGGCTATTTTAACAATTATGCAAACCCCTTCTGATTGGTGGAATATATCTCCATAGACCTTCAAGCACACTGCCCCACTATAGGAGGAGAGAAATCAATGGCTGCCCCCATAAAAACACAAAATAAAATAGTGGATAACTGCCAAAAAAATAATTCAAGATATGGCAAAGTACACAGGATAGCACTCTCTGCAAATTTTCCTTTAGAGTCATTTTGCCGTAGATGCCCTTAACTTTAAACTTCCACCTTTTTTAGCGCTGCCTTTTCGAAAATTGGACTATTTTACTATTTATAAAGCAGTGCTAACCAGTAGCAAAAAGTCATTACTGCTACTTTTCTCACATATATAGCTGTGGTTACCGTTCAAGCATATTTATACAAGTCTGAGGTGGCGAAAATGCATAGTGGCCATTTATTTAGCCTGCCAATGGATCCATGGAAGGTGTCAGTACATATTGGAGTGTTTCTCATACTTATATACAATATTTGCTTTATACTAAAGTACTCAGGGAGTGTGTTGACTATTTTCCACATGTACTGTAATATGATCTATGAGTTCGCTTTTTAAGGTTTATTTTTCGCTTTTTTACGATCGTTTTTTTTTTAAGGTTCTGATTTTCTTTTTTTTACCAATAAAATCAATGGGGGTCTGAGGGACATATTTATAAAGGACATTATTTTTGCTTTTTTCCCCATCAGCCTTTACCACATTTTAAAACTTTTCTTTTCATCAAAGTTATTAAAATAGTTAATTTAATCAAAGGCAAAATTATGTAGCGCAAAAGAAGCACAATATGCTGAAAGGTTCGCACATTTTATGTGTAAAAAGGTGGTTTTTGGTGGTTCTTCAAAGTGGTATTAAATTGGTTAATACACACTGACACCTATCTTTGTTATTAAAATAGCCTACATATTGGGTGTATTTTTCACGCCAAGATATGATAAATAGTGTAAACTCAAAAGGCAAATTTCTTAGTTCATTAATAGGATATTACACGTGTAAAAATCAAAAGGCGAATTTTCTCTATTTTATGTAATAGGATAATTTTTTAGTTAGCCTTTTTTTCACAACTGCAGCTAATTCCCAAACCTGTTACATTAATATGGGAACATACCATAGTGCTGTTGTAAGAAATTAGTCATGTTAATGGAAACATTCCATAAGTAAATGATGTTGGCGAAAATTCTGGTAAACTAGCAAAAATGCGAAATTTCACCTATTTATAAATAGCTTTTAAATGAAAAAATGACAAAAATAGCTTGCCATATTGGATCCTTCACCAAGAATTTCTCTTTATTAGCAGAGTTCCAGAAACACTACACTTTTTTTTGTCCATTTTTACATTTTTAAATTGTTTTTTTTTGTTATATTATGTATATATATATATATATATAATATATATAGCATTAAACCAAAGAAACGGAGCACTCCTGGGTTTTCTTCCATAAAGGGAATTTATTCTATCAGCATATCGACGCGTTCGGCCCTTAACGGGGGTAATTTCTATTTCCCCGATCTAGGAACGAATGGGAAAGGTTTCCGCTCCCAGCTATGCAGGACTTTTTGTGGGACCTGGAGGAAGGTGCATCTGGGGTACCTATATGTCCCCACCCGATGCATATATTGGAGGAGATATATAGATGATATTTTGTTTATATGGGGAGGTACCCCAGATGCGCTGAATTATTCCTGATTGAGATTAATAATCACATAAACTTTGCATTTTCAGAGTGTTAAGTAGTAAGGAGAAGATTGAATTCCTGGATCTGAAATATTGAGATCTGAGGGCAATAACTTAGTACTAACACTTTCTTTAAGGAAGTAGATACAATAACTTTAATAGACTGTTCCATGCACATAAAAAAGGTGTGGCTCGAAGCAATTCCCTAAGACCAGATGTTGCGACTACAGTAAAATTGCTCAGATTGAGAGGAATTCAGAAAACAAGCAGAATCCTTGGGTAAAAATTCAAAGAAAAGACTTAGAGAGGATATTATAGAGAAAGCTATCGAAGGGCACAAATAAAATAGAAACAGATTATTAACGGGGGAAGGAAGAAAATAATCAGTTTGAACAAAAACCTGCTATTATTTATTTTACTAAGGAGGGTTCTAAAATTAAAAGAATGTAAAAACACTGGTCAATACTAAAAGGGATAAGGAACTATAGATCTGATAGGAGATACCCCTATGTTATTGTTTAAAAGACCACACAATCTGAAAAATATTCAATCCCCTCACTTTACTCCCCATTCCAGAATGCAGGAGGATTGAGCAGATTTTTCTATGAATGTACTTAAGGAATGTTAAATGTGGTGGGTGGGGTAAGGAATGTCAGTATGTCACAGTACAACACGGGGTAGTATAAAATAGGAGAAATAACTCCAAAATAGAAGGGTTTCTTTAATTGCAATCTAGTAAAGTTGTTTATGGTATCAGATGCACATGTCACCTATTGAATACGGGAAAACAAAGAAAAACTGCACTTAGACATGGTGAACACAGAGAGCTTTCGAAATTGATAAGGACAGTGTAAAATTTGGGTGTTGAACTGTCCCTATTTTACAAACACTATATGGAGACCACATTCTTCGTTTAAAAAGATAGTATTTTTATGGCACTCAGTAATACTGATCAAAGAAGTATGATCAGAGGAGGGAACATAGAGAATAATGACTGCGATTGGAACAACAATTTATTTTGAATTTAATACCATGCAACCTAAAGTCTTAATGAATATAGGGATTGGCTCCCTTTCTATGATATTGTGATAGGAAGTTGTATTCATTTTAAGTCTTAATGAGGTGGATTACCAGTACATCTGGGGCATACTCGATATATGTGGGGGGATTAGGGTCTCGAAAGAATGCATTATTGTTTTATATCACTAGAAAATTCTGAGAGTGAATAGAATGTTTATAATAATTAATAGGTTACAGTATACTAATTAGATACAAATGTATTAATTGGGTCAGACTCGCATAAGGACAGCCCTATAAGAAACTGACGTCACTGCCTGATGACGCTCTGATTGGAGCAAAACGCATGCATTCAGTGACGTTAGCGCGGAAGATGAAGTCCCTATCTCAGGACACAGCACTAAGCGGAACTACGCTCCTCTTGTGTAACAAACCGCCGTTTGGCACGGCTGAACGACGCTTAACAATCCTGCGATATCCACTGGACGGATCCCATGAGTGGAACGACGCGGCACATTGGAGTGTACGGGACCAGTGTCCATGTGGAATAGACGTCGGATATAATCAGAAGGAGCGGTGATGTATAGGTCTACTTAAATATTAGATTAAGTTTTATAGTGTGCACACTTGAACTAACTTGGATTACGACTGGTATTCACATCTTGGAGAGGATTATCCATTGAAAACTTTTGCGGACGTGTCTGTCCAACTTCTAGGGGCTGTGCCTACTTTTGATAACCATTCTTTTTGGATACTTTTTGGATGTTTTATATACATATATTTATATTTTGGACCCAGTTTGTGTATGATTACTAGGGGTTTATAGCTGCCAGCTAGTTTTACATAGACAATAACTGGTTTTTATGTGTGATTACGATCTTATCTAGTTCTTTATAACACGTGGTGTAGTTTTGTATTTTATATATTATATATATATATATATAATATATAATAGTATATAGTTTAGCAGGTAAAAAAAAAGGGGCACGTCCACCCCAAAACTAAAATTTAACCCACTCCTGGCCCCACTTGTAGTTTAAAAAATAATCCTTACCTTACATCCCTGCTCCTTCCTTTTTTCCTGCAGTGCTTCTCTAAAGTCAGAAAGTGAAGGTAGGAGCTGTTCTTCCGTCCAAAGTTTTCTGCCTCTCTCTTACTAACCCCCCCCGGAGGTATTGTGAAATGCACAGGAAGCCCTTTCCCCCCTCCTCCTTCCATCCATATCCATCCATTGTTGCCGTTCTACCTAGCGTAAAATAGTTCTGATATTATGTAGGTTTACCTATCCACCCCCAACCTCTGTATAGTTTGTTTGTACAGTTCTGTCAACAGAGCCCAGATTGGAGGGTCAGGGATATAAGGCTGTAAGTAATCTTAGTACAAAATCATTTTTTTAACAAATGAATGCAGCGGTTGGGGGTGGGCAGGGGTAACCTCATAACATCAAACTTTTTATTCTGCCTGGAGATGACCCTTTAAAAATGCCTACTGAATCCACAGTAGACTACTTTAGGAACTTCCCCTTAAAGATTGTTTGGTAATAGGATGGAATATTTCACTATACCAATAGTACATCATATTTACAACCATAGTCAAAATACAAAAATCTAGCTAATATTTAATAGTTTTAATGTATGAAAGCTATATGGCATTTTTAATTAGAGTTTGGATGGCACCCTAATAGCAAACAGGTGCTTACATGCTTACATACTCCAGGGTCATACAGAATCCTTCAATAGAATCAAAAAATCAGTCTAAAATCGTTAGATTTCTGGTTTATCAACAGCTGTTTTCATATCAAGCGTAAGCTGTTAGTACATAGTTAGGAAGCACACCAGTTTTTTTTCCTTATAGTGAAAAACTTTGAGAATCAGTTTTGATCAGAAAATGCATCTCATGATTATTCCATAAAAGAATCATGGCAGTCTATAGGGAAATACAAACACACCGTTTTTTTTGATTGAATGTAATTTGAACTGATGCCTGTAATGTTTTATAAAATAGTTGCTTGGAGATGTTATACATATGATCTGAATGGCTGGGAACATGCAGGACATCTTTTAGTACAGCTGTTATGAGGATAAATGTTTCCCCTTACAACTGACTGTTCTTTCCATTTCCTACAACTAAAAGGCTTAGAAAGTTTGATAGAATCAATGGAAATTGGCTCAAAGTAGGATTGTTTTTTTATCATTCACATTTGGTAATTTTTAAAGTTTTTTTTTTTAAAGTTCTGATTAATTTCCTTAACTGAATGGTCAAAAGGGGAGCCTTAAACAGGATCTGCCTAATCTCTAGCATTAATACCCTTTGGGATATAACAATGATGTCTGATCCGGAATTATATTCAGAGTTAAGGTGCCCATACATTAGAACTTACCTGCCCGACAAGTCCAGTGACATTTAATTTCTTCTGAAACCATCTTTCCAGTTCTTCTTGTGACCTTGGAACCTTCATTTGTAATCGTATATTGGTCACGAAAGAACGGGAAAGACTTTTCCGAAAGAATTGTTGAATTCGCTGGATCGGCCAGCAAGTAAATTCTAATGTATGTGCTTTTGAGGCCAGTATTTGACCGCCCTTTATCTTTTAAAGACAGCTAGCCCCACTCAAGTTTGATTTACAGTTTTACATACCGTTTAAGGTTAGGTAAGCAGATTTTTCATCCAAGAGGTAATCATTGTCACCAACGACTTTTGCTGTGAACCACGCTATTTCAGCTCGGTTGATGGTCAAGAGCACCCAACGGCCTGGGGACTGAAATAGCTAAATCACAGCAAAGTCACTTGGACATGATTTCTCACAGTTAAAATAGTAACACAGTAATAGACCTAAGCTAGGTCCCACTTTAAACGCATGTAAAAACTCGAACTTTTTGGTGGACATTGCCATCCGCTTGTATCCGAATTTACATGTGCTGGGCGTTTTGCAGGGGATTATGGGTAAAAAATGGTAACGGCATGTGCTATAAAATCACAACAGATTGCAAACGCACACGGGGGGGGCTACTTTCCACAATTACATTACAAATAATTGTCATGCGGATCGCAAAGCATAAACGGATTTGCAAAACGCACAAAAAAAAAAAAAACAGTTGATCCAGAGGAAGGAAAAAAAAAACAAATGTACCTGGAGGAAAAGCTTCCTTCCTGACTCCAAAATGCCAATTTAGAATGGATCCCTGGATCATCAAAACATATTTTACCGGATTTGAATCTATTTGAATGATAGAATGTATGCAGCCCCACTTTTCAAGCTATTTAATTTACTTTCCGTTACCATATCTCTGTACCCATCGATAATTTTCTTTTGATGCCCGTTTTGATCAGGGACGGGCTCCAGGGTATCTTACACCTGGACCATTTTCTGTCCAAGTAAGGACCATATTGCATAATATATGTGATCATCTTTTTGGGGGGGTAAGCCCATGATGGCTTTAATTTTTGTACAATTAGTTCAATAAGTTGGCCAAATTATTTTAAGCCCAGCCACGCACGTCAAGGTTGCTTTGTATAGCTGGGTCCTACCTCTGGTATGCTGTTGAATGTTTCATTCATCCAGTCATGGTATTCTGTTGTATTCAATTAGATCACACTGGACTTGAAATGTAGTTCTTGAAGACGTTTCGCTAGTCATCCGATCCTCTTGCTTTCCTCAATCAAATGGAGAATGCCAGTCGGATTTCTGAATTGAGAACCAGTCGATGACTACGAACTCTTCAAAAACTACATTTCAAGTCCAGTTGATCGAATGGAATACACAATTTACCTACTGGTACTTGCTTTTTTTAGTGTACTAATTGTAACTTATCCCAATCTGTCTTCATATTCAGCTTCCCCATTCCATTTATTAATTTAGTTGCCCTTCTCTGAACCATTTTCCAATTTGTCCTTTTGTGTACAGGTATTCCAATCTTTACTGCAATATTCCAATGAGGCCTTACCATGCTTGTAAAGATGGGAATACCATTTTCCTCCCTAACTCCATACCCCCCTTTATTCAAACATACCATGCTGGCTCTGGCTGTGCTGCCTGGCACTGTCTTGCTAACTTTAAGTTTGTTATCCCCAAAAGTCTAAAACCCTCGTATAAGCAGCACAAGGATTTAAGTCGAAAATGTATTTACATTTATCAACACTGAATCTCTTCTGCCACTTATCCCCAGTGTGACAATCTATCTAGATCCCCCTGCAACGATTTGCCATCCTCTGAAGCTTTTAATGGTCGACAAAGTTTGTGTCCTCAGCAAACACAGAAACCTTGCTGACAATGCCCACTTCCAAATCTTAATAAACAGATTGGACAATTGACTGAAATATAGGGATTGCATAGACTCCGAACATCGAACCAGTTCAGAGCCGAACTGTTCGAGTTCGAACGGACCCGGACTTCTCGAACTATCTCGACGCGGACTTTTCGTATTTCCCGGACTTCGTGATTTTCGATGTTCGAAACGTTCGAACGTTCGAACGTTCGAATCCGCGCGTAAAATGTACATGTATCTAGGCGCGAACATCGAATCTGCGAGTAAAGTCTCCATTAAGCCTATAGGCGACCATCGAATCTGCGAGTAAAATGTCCATGTTACCTCGAACGTTCGAACGCGAAAAGCTCGAATAGCGCGTGTAAGGTAAAATCGATTTTTCGAAGTCCTGGATATTGGAACATGTTCCCCGCAGACCATTTCCCAGGTCCACAGCACCTTTACATTAAGTTTACCATATATTTTAGTTGTATTTGACTCGAACTTTTCGAACTATTTGCCTCCCATAGACTTAATAGGGTCCTTTTTCGAACTTTCGAACTTTCAAATTCAAACTTTACAATATTTCGAAAGTTCGAAACGACCGAACTTTCAATAGTTCGACCACTCTACTGAATATAAAATATCGTTGGTCTGCCCAAAATATCTGCTGTGTGTACCCATTTAGAAACACTAAGGAGTCACAGTTTTTAATACTGATATCTTATGCTGAGTTGTATTCCCACTGAACTTGTCCATGCTGATATACACATCCAAAGCGAACCAAGTCTTGCTTTTTGTAGGTATTCGGTGTTTGTTTTAGAAGGCTGGAGCAATAACAGTATATGTTTGGAAGGTAGTATTTGGTGTGCTGTGTTAGATTGCCACTCATGTGCTATTATATCAGCGGACAGTTAATTCATTATCAAAATTAATCAATGTTGGGCTAGTAAGAAAATAAAAAATTGTGGCTTGATCTATAGTTAAACCGACTATTAGGTTAGTTCACACCCAGAACTTGAGCTTGTGCTAGGCATGTATGTAATTAAGAAACAAGGAGGCAGCCATATCTCTGCACACTTCATTTAGTATGTATGGGCAAACCACCACAAGAATTGGTTTTTGATTTGCTTGGCTCCTCTTTCGTTTAATGGTCTTAACACAATCTCTGGTATCCGGACCCTGACCTGCCCTCTAGAAATATTTGTATACAACCAAAAAGCAAAGAATGAAATTAACTAGTTCACTACTCACCAGTATATTAGATATTAGGGATTGTTTCTAGTTCCAGGATTGGAAAAGTGTAAAATGCACAAACACAGCACACAAGATCTCAAGTATAAGATCCACTGTACCAGCCATTTCAATCTAATCATGTCGTAGTACTTATATTTAAATTCCTATGAGAAAAATTGTCAGATGTCCTTAGTGATTAGCAAGGGCAATGATTCTAATATGGCACTTCAAGAAATAAAAAGAGCTGAGAGAATGAAAGAGAATAGCCCAATATTATCCGTAAGAGTGCCATTTAATGGTCTGTTAATTTTTGTCTTGAATGTGTATTTAATACACGCTAAGCAGAGAAGTCCTCAGAATCACCTGCAGGCAGAAGAATACTGTTTTTGGCAGCACTAGTTCTCCTTCCGTTTTTGTCATTTTAAGTACCGTAGTCTCTGTCTTGTTTAATTTCAACGTAATGTAGTAGAAAGATGAAGTAGCATTACCTGTAGTGTTACACTGCATCTGAAACTTCCTAATTATTTGTGAATATAGTCCTATAATTGAGAGGCTACACCGGGTGTTTACTTCTGAGAAAAGCTATACAAAAGCATGTATCGGTGTCTACCTGCGAACTTGCTGTATCACGTTTCTAACAGTACACTTCCTTTTTCACTGTGGTAACAACACAGTTTGTGTTTGTGTTACTTACACAGAATTTAATACAAACAAAGATATGTGTGTACAAAATGGTTAGTGATCAGGTCTGTGTTATGAAAGGTAACTGTAATCCAGGGTATGTTTGTATGAGAGGTTACGTGATCAAGGGTAGTGTGTAGAGAGGTTACTATACAGGGTATGTGTGTATAAGAGGTTCTTATACCAGGGTATGTGGTATGAGAGGTTTACGATAATACAAGGTATGTGATGTGAGAGGTTCGTAATGAACAAGGTATGTTTTATGAGAGTTACGTAATAAGGTATTTGTGTCGAAGAGGTTACTTCCAGGTTGTGTGTACGAAGAGGTTACGTAATACAAGGTATGTGTGTACGAAGAGGTTCGTAATACAGGGTATGTGTGTTATGAAGAGGTTACGTATACAAGGGTATGTGGTGAAGAAGAGGTTACGTAAGACGGGTATGTTTGTACAAAGAGTTATGTAATACAAGGGTATGTGTGTATGAAGAGGTACGTATACAAGGGGTATGGTGTAAGAAGAGGTTAGTATACAAGGTATGTGTGTAAGAAGAGGTACGTAATACCAGGGTATGTGTTTACGAGAGGTTTCGTTAATACAAGGTATGTTTGTGACAAAGGTTATGTAATACAAGGTATGTGTGTACGAAGAGGTTACGTAATACAAGGGTGTGTGTAAGAAAGGTTACTACATACAAGGGTATGTGTGTACGAGAGGTTAGTAATACAAAGTGATAAGGGTGTGTAATACAAAGCGAGAGCTGTTTTTATGAAGAGTTATGTTTAGAGAGTACATAGGGTATTGTGTCAAAGAGGTGTTATTATACCCAGTTATGGGGGTACGAGAAGGTTATGTAATTACCAGGGTATTTGTGTATGTATTAGAGAACGAGCCAAATATGCAGAGGGAAAAAAAGCTTCTTCTTGTGGATTCTTGGACATCTCCTAGACAAGTGCAGTGAAAATGTAAATAGCCTCGATAAATTTTTTAAAAGCATTCAAGTTTTTTTCTGAACTTGTATCCCCCACTTTCCACTCCTTGTCTGATGCCCCTGACTACAAATTTAAGGTTGTGGTGTCTTTTTCTACCTAATCCTCCCGTGTTCCTACTCTTTATACAAATCTATTGGTTGGTTTCACTTTCTGGGAGTCTTCCAAGCTTTACATAAGAGTAGCGTCATCCCTGCAAAACATTTGGAGCCATTTATATAAGGTAATCTATAGGGGCATCTATCTATGTTATTTATTTTGTTCTTCTAAGTGTTTCTATAACTTTCCTCCAACCCCCCCAGAGTTAACTTTATTTCTTTCAGTTTCCTCCTCCTTTCCAAGATATATAAGTTTACAAAGGTTCAAGTTTCAATACTCCCTCCTGGCTTTAGCTGTCATCAAATCCCCCTAACAGCAGTTTAGTGTGTCGGCTTACATAAAGTTCACAAGTCTCCCATGACTCCTATCCTGCTCACAAAATGCTTGGCAAATACTGGTTAAAACAGAGTAAACGGGAAGGAGAATGAACACTTTCTTTCCCATTTATTGCCTGTCAGGGAGATTGGGCTGCAGTGGATTAGGCAGGACCGGTCTCTCCTAACTCAACCAGAACAACAGATGACTGCGGTTCTCAGGCTTATATACTGATGGTTTTTGTGTTTGTTTAAAAGTTCGAGTGCTATGTCTATGTGTAGGATGGATTAATGTTCATAGAGTAGCTTGTTTCCAAGGCTGAATTTACAGCCGGACTACTTGAACAGTGATTCACCAAAGAGAGGACTGGGGATTGGAGAGCTCTGCAGTAAATCAGACAGTGTGCAAACATGAAGCCAACCGAGCAGGTAAGAATCAGGGCAGAATACACTAACTCCTTTTTTATGTCTGTTATTGGAGCATGTATAAATTTCACTATAAGTGCTTTAAAAAGGCATGTCACACACCCAAACTGAATTTAACCCCATACTCGCCCCCGACTCTTAGTGTACAAAAAGTCCTTATTTTTGCCCCTTACCCAAGTCAGGAAAACTGCAGTGTAGTAGCGGTCACTGACTCATCCAGTGGCTGTGTCGCCTCAACCACGCAAGGGTTGGAGGCATGCGCAGGAGAGTCCTCCCCCCTCCCTCTCCTCCACATTTTGCTCTCCCTCCCCCCCAGCTCCAACCCCTTGTTATATTGTAGTTATTGTCCCCCAGCCCCAACCCCATATCGATTTGAGAATTTACCTTACCACTCTCTCCACTGCATTCTGAAGTGCCGGCACCCATGATTGGCTTGTCAATCAGAGACACAACTGCCGTTCCGCCCCCTGCTGCAGTTCCGGTAAGGTAAGTTAACTGATCTGGGGACTTCTCAAAAAAGCATTATGGCGTTGGGCTGGGGACCATATCACTGTAATATTACTTAAGTTAAAAAAAGGGGGTGGCCATGCCCTTTTAATTTTACGACTGAACAGTGTGTGACCCAATAAGATATACTTATGGGATGTGCCAAGGAATTTGGTAGTTTATCTGCAAAGAGGATATCAGGTTACTTTTTGTTTCACCACTATCTCTAATATCTTGTATGATTTGCAAGTTGCCAGAAAATCATGGCAATATGAAGGGTTGGTAAAGTATTTTTCAGTATTTTATGGGAGTATGTCCTGGCAATTTTTTATCTTAAGAGTCACGTGGAAGGTGATTTATTTTATTTTTCCATTATTTCTATAGAGATGCCAGTTTCGCGGATCTGAAACTGGATCGCGGCGATTTGCCGAGATCCACGATTGCGGACTCTGTGATTTTTTCCGGAATTCTGCTTTTTAAATTTTTTTCCGAACTGCGTTCGAAATTTTCAAAAAATCGGGAAGATTTCGAAAATAAGAAATTAAGAAATTTAGAAAATTCAACTAATTTCGGGAATTTTTAAAGAGCATTTTTCGAAAATTTGCCACAACATGAGCCTACAGTAACTGGCTGTAAAGGGCCTGGGAATGGTCTGGGATACTTTTCTAAAATACCTATTCTGATTCGTATCTCTCTCAACAACAGAAGAAAAAAGACAGGTATAGCCCATGAAGGTAATAAAAAAAAACATGTTTTGGTTCTATTTTAAAATTTAGTTCTTCTTAAAAGTTTACCGAAAGGCTGAGCTCCAAAGTAAAAGTAAAATTTTGCCTTGAGTATCTTACCAGAGAGGTGTTTCCACTTTCATTCTGTTCCAAATCTTGGCTACCCACTATTGTAGACTGAACAAGAGAAATAAAAAAAGATGATAAGAAATGCACCAACAGATATAAAAAATACAACATATTTCCATATAGAGATGAATATTCTTACCATAGAGGTGTCACTACCATCAATATGCCCCAATTTATATATAATGATATAAACTTATATATCTATATCAAAATGATTATGCTTACCAGAGAGGTGTTTCCACTTACAATCTGTCCCAATGAATTGCCATCTAATATTGCAGGCTGGAAAAGTAAAGGATAAACATAAAATTGAAAGAAATGCACTGATAGAAATGATAGAAAGAATATATTAAATGATATATATTCTCTAATATATCTGTGTATATATATATATATATATATATTTTTTTATATATATATATATATATATATATATATATATATATATATATATATATATACTTACCAGAGTGGTACCTCCATCTGCAATCTGCTCCAGAAATTCACTTTTTGTTCTTGAAGACTGAAAAAAGGATTACATGACTCATTACACATTATACAATCACTGTAATACAATGTAGGATATTAACCATAGAACAATATGGGAGACAGTCAATTGAAGTATATGTAAAATATATGAAACCCACCAATGTATGAGATAGGGATGTAAGGGGCTATTTTAAAGCAATGTATAATTTAGACAGGCTTTTACATTATATATCTTTATGCTCATATAATACATTAAAAAATTTACATTACAAAATTTAAAGTCTTACCTTCCGTATGCAGCCAAAAATATTAAAGCAGCAAAACGCCTTCTTAAATCCTTTTTTGAACTCCAGTTATGATCCTGCAGATCAAACATATATCAGCACCACCCCACAGACAAAGCCCCAACACACATAAGCCTCACTTGTGTCTGTATACTGTGTCTTTCTGTCTGTGCATTTAGTGTGTTACGTGTTATGTAATGATATGCGCACAATATATACAAACACACTGAAGTTACTGAAAATCAGTAAGTGCAGGAGGGGAACTTGATTTGAAGCAGGCCAAGGCAAGCAGCATTCAGCATATTGTGTGTGCCCAGGGGGGTGTTTTGGAGGAGGTGCTAGGCGCCAGGACCAAATCTTACATAGGGTGCCATTAATCCTAAGGCCGGCCCTGGTCCTGGACTATTCCTGAGGGCATGTTTAGGGGGAGGGGGGGTTCCTGGTGCCTGGAATCCCCCCTTTCTGCCTGCTCAGTGCAGTCTGCTGTTCCACTTCTCCCGGTGTCCATAGACTGTTATATATATTAATATATATCCAACCTTGAGAAAAACTGCAGAGCACTCACAGGACTTGTGCAGAAGTTCAACATTTATTACATGTGCAACAAAACAGATAGCGACGTTTCGGTCTGTGCCTTAGACCTTTCTCAAGCTATAGTTCTGCCAGTGCAAACACTCAACTCATATATCCTTAACCCCTCCCCTCCAATTGTGATGTCACAGATTACTAATATAAAAAGCCATGTTAACCATTCACAGTTACTAAAAAGTGCTTAGTGCAAAAATCCTAGCTGAAATAAGAAAACAGCTAGATAGAAAGTGACTTCATAGTCAAGTGCCTGCTTTAATATAATATAAATATAAAGTGCATACTAGTTAATAACCATGATGTCTGCTTCTTATAACTCATAATAGTAACTCATAATAGTTAACTAGTAAATCCTTCAAATTTTTACCCTGGACTATACAAATCCCGATATGTTATAATCTACTTTTATATTCTCTTTATATAGGTATTATCTGTATCCCAGGACAGTACTGTAAGGTGTTTTGAATATGAATGTTTTTAACCACTTACTGTTATACTACACTTTATATTTACACTTCATGAGTAAATATTTGCACTAAGCACTTTTTAGTAACTGTGAATGGTTAACATGGCTTTTGGTATTAGTAATCTGTGATGTCACAATTGGAGGGGAGGGGTTAAGGATATATGAGTTGAGTGTTTGCACTGGCAGAACTATAGCTTGAGAAAGGTCTAAGGCACAGACCCAAACGTCGCTATCTGTTTTGTTGCACATGTAATAAAAGTTGAACTTCTGCACAAGTCCTGTGAGTGCTCTGCAGTTTTTCTCAAGGTTGGATATTTATGAATCACAGCAGCACCCAGGCCTATGAAGCATCTGAAGGTAGAGTGCACACCACCCCCTATGTTGTTATATTAATATATAGATTGTTACATTGTTAACTGAACTGTGAGTGAGAAGCAGAATTTTTTTGTGATTGACAGCAGCATAGAGATCTGTATTAACATTTAACCTGCAGCTTGAGGTAGACTGGGTCTATATACAGAATAATATATGGATATTACTTCACCCCCTACTGTAAATTATAAGGATATTAGAAGTCACCGAGGAGTTCCGTGACTATATAAAAGCACGAGGCCGCAGGCCGAGTGCCTTTTATACAGGGCGCGGAACTCCAAGGTGACTTCTAATATCCGAATATTTTACATTAGGGGGTGCATTATTTAGTATAATCCACCCCCTCATATGTAATCCCAACATTCCAGCAATCTTACAGTTGTTAGATCCCTATAGAGAGTAATGGCCAGCGTGGGACAATCCAGTATGACTGTAATGCAATTCATTACCACGGGACCCTCCCTGCCTCTAGCTCCTTCCCTCTTATTGTCCCAGCCCCCTAATCAGTCTCCCTGATTTCCCCAACCACCTGCTGCTGCTTCCCATTGACCATCAGTCCAGTAAAGGTGCCGGTGACTGTGCGGACACAGTGGATAACAGTGAGCGCGTGCCCGGCCCTCCCCCTCTCCCTTAGATGCCCACGTGAGGTAGAAGCAGCTTCACTGGCAGCGATTCCGGACTCCAAGTCTTTGAGCATCAGACAGCGGTGGGGACGGACCCTCCCAGGGACGGCGCTTGGTTACCTTCCCTCATCAGCCCGGGTATTTCAACAGGCTGGTTGTTCGGACGGCAGGTCCCTGTTAGCCTATTTACCAAGTAACACGGGGGTGAGCGGGGCCAGAGAGAAAGTTTGTCGTTGGAGATAAGAGTAAGGACCGTGTCTGTCTTCGGCACCACTGTGTATGGCGCGGCTCCACCTCTTCCTTTTACATGTAAAAGGAAAAGGTGGAGCCGCGCCATACACAGTGGTGCCGAAGCCGCGTAACTGACTGATACAGAATGCGAACACGGTAAATGTAAAGGGAAAAGTATACGGAGGTGGGGGAAGTGAGGCAGGGGGAGAGAAGAGGGTAAGGCAGTCCCGGAAAGTTATAATCGGCGCGCTACTACGTAGTAGCGCGCCGATTATAAGATTATTATTTACAGTTTGGCCCCATAGGAATCCATGGAAGGGGTGGATTATAAAGATATTAGATGTTAGCGAAGAGTACCGTGACCATATTGAAGCACAAGCCTGCAGGCCTAGTGCTTTTATAAAGGGAACGGAACTCCGAGGTGACATCTGATATCTATATAATTTAAAATAGGGGGTACATTTTCTTTTATAATGTACCCCTTGTACCTGTATACATCTGCATCCCAAATGTGACAATGGTGCTCTTAACCCTTCCGCCTCTCTGATTTGACTCACAGTTACTTCCCTCATGCCTTCCCCTCCCCCCCCACACACAACAGAAACTGCCATGCCTTAACCCTCACTTCCCCACACCCTGTATTGCTTCTGGACCTGGGGGGGTTATACCAAATCAAGAAAACCTGCAATAAATCTGTCATAATAAGTGCTGTATCCTCTCCTTTAGCTTTCATTTCTCCTTACTACTTAATGACTCTTCTGTGGCCGCTTGTGATTTAATGCTGTCAAACACTTGCTTTAGTTTTTTTCTGCAGTCTAGCATTGGGCACATGCACAGCGAGGGGAACTCAGGGTGGCAACAGCTCTCACACTGTATGGGGACAGAATGGTGTCAGCACACTCACTGTAGTATGCTAATTAACTTCTTTGTGGGGCCAAGAGATTAGTAGTAAAATAACTCCTGTGCACAACAATCTCTTCTACTGCAGGAAATCAACAGCCAGCAGATATCACGCAACCTGCAAAGTAAATGTAAGTATGTCCGTACTTACATTTACTTTGCAGGTTGCGTAATATCTGCTGGCTGCTCATTTCCCGCATTAGAAGAGTAGTTGATCGCGCAAGAGTTCAGCTGCGGTCAGTGCAGTGCCAGGAGGGTAGCGAAATGGTTAGCAGCGCTTCTTAAATGTTACTACATAGAAGTGCACTGATTATATAAGGGATAATATGCTACCTACGGTGTAATATAAGGATATTACGCCACAGAGGAGTTCCCTGACCATATAAAAACGGCTGTTAGGCCGAGTGTTTTTATAGAGGTCAGGGAACTCCGACGTAAAGTAATATCCTTATATTACACTATAGGTAGCGTATTATTCCATATAATACATAAGGTCAAAAAAAGAAAAATCCAGCACAGGCACAGTGCATTCCTGTGATTCATAATTGACTCGGCCGCTCGCTCCTCCTTATCAGCACAGTAATTCAGTCAGTCAGTCAGTGTACAAAAATTGGCTTGTTATCTACATTACTAATACAGGCAGGGAGATAGAAATGGGGAGGGGCAGTGGAATACAGAAAGTCACTCAGTGACATCACTCACTGAGTGACTGTAATATAGATTCCTGCCACTGCACTTCCCCATTGAAATGCTAGAGACTTATGTATTATAAGAATATAATCATACTGATGGGTCATATTGCGACCCATTAAGGGGTACATTTGATATAATATTATTATATGATCTGTATCTTATATATTAAGACAGTTTTGTGTAGCCACCATGTGGCGCACGTGAAGCGGGGTTTGCTAGTATCATAGAAAACATTGATGTATTCGTCATGAACCTCCTAGTTCAGCTGCGGTCAGTGCAGTGCCAGGAGGGTAGCGAAATGGTTAGCAGCGCTTCTTGAATGTTACTACATAGAAGTGCACTGATTATATAAGGGATAATATGCTACCTACAGTGTAATATAAGGATATTACTTTACGTCGGAGTTCCCTGACCATATAAAAACACAAGGCCGTTAGGCGGAGTGTTTTTATAGAGGTCAGGGAACTCCGACGTAAAGTAATATCCTTATATTATACTGTAGGTAGCGTATTATTCCATATAATACATAAGGTCAAAAAAAGCAAAATCCAGCACAGGCACAGTGCATTCCTGTGATTCATAATTGACTCGACCGCTCGCTCCTCCTTATCAGCACAGTAATTCATTCAGTCAGTCAGTGTACAAAAATTGGCTTGTTATCTACATTACTAGCACAGGCAGGGAGATAGCAATGGGGAGGGGCAGTGGAATAGAGAAAGTCACACAGTGACATCACTGAGTGACTGTAATATAGATTCTCGCCACTGCACTTCCCCATTGAAATGCTAGAGACTTATTTATTATATAAGGGATAATGCGCCCCTTACAGTGTAATATAAGGCTATTATGCCACCGAGGAGTTCCCTGACCATGTGCTTTTATACAGGTCAGGGAACTCCGAGGTGGCATAATAGGCGTATATTACACTGTAAGGGGCGAATTATTTCTTATAATACACAAGTTTTTATTTTTAATAAGTACAGTGATAATAGCTGGTGAAAAGAATTTATTTAACTTTTTTCCCCCCAAAGTTTGTTTAGTTTTTCAATTGCATGTTGCATGTAATGTTTTTTTCTTTTTTATACATAACATTAAAAAAACATTGTTAAACATTTTAACTATTATTTAAAATCTTTATCTTAGATATATATTTATGTTATATATGTTTCATTGTTCAAATGTTAATAGTAATTTAGTCAGAATCAGATGTTTGTTTTAGGTTTATTTCCCTTGTTTTTTAGGCTTTATGTTTACCCCTGTTTGTTAATTTTGGTTTATTCAGTTTTGTTCGCGCCTCTTTTTTGTTTGCATAATGCGTGTGTGTTGGTATTCATTTCCTCATGTGCCATAATGGACGGTAATGCGCATGCGCGCCAGGCTGTTCTGTGCCGTGTATACACGGCTGATCCGTTCCTGTCCGGCTCTTGGATTTGTGATTTTGTGAAATGTTCGATTCCGGGGTGGCAAAGAGGTAGGACAATGATTTTTATGTTATATTAGGAATGGAGAGCTGCAGTGGCACTAATAATTGAACTAGTCACTCAGTGACATCACTGAGTGATTCTAATAAGGATTCTCGCCACTGCAGCTCTCAATTGAAAATACAGAGACTTGTGTATTATAAGAATATAATCGTACTGATGGGTCATATTGCGACCCATTAAGGGGTACATTTGATATAATATTATTATATGATCTGTATCTTATATATTAAGACAGTTTTGTGTAGCCACCACGTGGCGCACGTGAAGCAGGGTTTGCTAGTATCATAGAAAACATTGATGTATTCGTCATGAACCTCCTACTGGGCTTGTTTAGTGGTAACCCATTTAGGAATCTCCCCCTTAAAAATCCTGCGCTTGCCCCATGAGGAATGGTCTAAAATGTTTAAAGGAAAATAGCATAACCTGAGGGGCTTTACAGTAGCATACAATTGTATAGTATTTTTATTGAGGGTAAAATGTTTCATTCACAGATTAATAATAATGAAATAAAGGTTAGAATTATAATTGTTTTTTCGGATTGAAATCATTAATTAAAAGGCTACTATAAATTTATAACCATTTTAGACGCAGCGACAGGCGGTGTACCGTGTTAGCCAGTCAAAATGTTTACAGGGTAACCCTTTTCGAAATAAAAAAAAAATAACAAAAGTGTTATAAAGGTGATACCTTTATTGGATAACTAAGATAATCATAGCAAGCTTTCAGAACATTTTCATTTTTCAAGCTGAATACAATGAAGCTGTGGTGCTCTCTGATATATATACAACATTCAGCTCATAGATCAAATTACCAGAATAAAAGGAATATCATCAGTGTGGACGGTGTTAACTAAGACATATAAAAGGGAGCCTGCAAGGGACAAACAGATAAGGTACAAGATACTGTGGATCAAAGTGGCTGATATAAATAATAGTAAGTTACTGAAGTGTGAAGTAAAAGGAATTCCATGTGATTAACTGGCCCAATGTCTGTAGATGTTTGTATTTCTATCTTGGTGCAGGCAGTTCTAATCTATATTGTTTGCCATAAATCCAAGGCCCAAAGAGCAGTGCAGAAAGGGTTTCTATGTAACCAGCTAGTCATATAATGCTTTTGTATGACTATTTTAATACTAGTGTAATATAATAGTTTTTACCTAGTTACCTACAGGAAAAAGAGCCAAAGGCTTGTTTACACTACACCCGTGTCAGACAAGACAAGAATAACGGACTATCCATTATGGTCCTTATGCAGCGTGAATGGTACCTTATAAAATTCCTCATAAAATCCCAAAATAATAGAACAAGTAGTATTAGAATAAGATTTTGTATAGATAAATTGCATCTACCAATATTCTGTATTCTGTTATAAGGATTTATACAATACATCGTTGTTTCCATTGGTTTGCTTTATGTCATCATGGTGAACGCTTAAAGGGCATGTCCACCCCCAAAACTAAAATTTTACCTACTACTGGCCTCACTGTGTAGTGTTCAAAAATCCTCACCTTACCCCTCTGCTCCAAACGGTTCTCCTGTAATGTCTGTTCAAAGTCCCAGAAATTAAAGTGTAGGAGCCATTTCTGGTGTAATTTGTTTCCGCCTCTAACTATTCCTTGTAGAGGTTTATATGAGGGCAAGCATGCTCAGTAATCACTATGAGGCAGCATTGAAAGAGGGAATTTCCCATCATGCAATTCACATGATTTGCACGAACTCTGTCTCCATTCTAGTTATAGCAAAGCTGCACCTAGCAGAAGATATTTCAGATTGGATATCTAAAGATAACAATTTTTTTCAGTATTGATGTCCTTTTATACCTGTTACCTTAAAGGAAATGTGCAGAAATTGCTTGCAATAAACTTTCATTTTTGTTGCAACATTTGAAAGGTATTTTTACTTATGTGCATCCTGCCACGTGAAAGGCGGCAACTAAAGAGTTACTATATTACATAACATAGTAACGTTTTAGTTGCCGCCATTCCAGTGGATTACCCAACCATTCACTTTCTGTGTAATGAGGTTCCAAGTTGGGTTTTCCTGGCTATGCAATGCTCTGGGGCAATAGAGAAATATCTGCATGATGAGTAAGGGAGCTGCAGTGAAAACTCTCCCTAACTTATTTGGTCCCTTAGTAAATGTCATTCTTTAAGCAGTTTACAGATGACTGTTTGTTAAACAGAGTATAGAGAGACTTGTGCAATTGTTTAAACAGAGTATAGAGAGACTTGTGCAATTTTACAGGACATAATAAAAAAGTGAAATAAGATTTTGTTTCTCTATTCTAATAAGTAACTCCCACAATCCATTCTTATTTTCTTCTACTGGTGGGAGATTGTTTCTGGGAAAATGCTGGTCCAATATGGTCCAATAACATCTGCAGTAGTGTTGATCAAATCTGTTGTAAGGTGTTTGACCAAGTGAAACAAAACCATATTTCAAGTTCAGTGAATTTTAAAAAATTATTGATATTGATGCAATTCCTTTTTAACCTGTGTAACAGTCTTATTTTCACTGAATGCCTTCCCATGGGTCCTCCAAATAACCAGGTTGGAATAAGCATACTTCATCATTGCCGTAGTCAGGAGTTTAATCAGATCTCACACTAATTGATGCTTGTCAACAAAAACAGCACAATAAACAAGAACAAATGGAAAACCACTATGGCTAAAGCCAGATCATTGAGCTTTTCCAGTCAGGTACACTAGACATACAGCAAATGGCTTGCAGTGCTTATATCTAAGCATAATTCCATGACATGCCAGTATAGCTGCTGAGCCTATACTAAGCTGTAACTCAGACCCCTCACCTTTTAAAGCGTTTCCCAAACACACCTCCAAAGTCTGATTGGTCTAGATACAATCTTAAATCTGATTGGATCTTGGATCCTAGACCAATCAGATTTTGGAGGTGGGTTTAAGAGACACTACAAATAGTGAATGTTCATTAAGGGGTTCAAATTTCAGTTTAGCATTTCATCTGAAATGTTCGATTTTTGTACTAAGGCATATACTGGGAAATCAGCTTATTAAGTGATTCTGGCTGGGTAGCTTGAATGGGCAGCCCTTTGCTCAAATGGCTCTCAGTTTAGTCCTCAGTATTTGGCTGTCAGTATCTAAGATAAAAAGTTGCCAGCAAAAAAACTGATTTCCCCCAACTAAGTAAAGCAAATCTGAGTAACAGTGCTATTGATTTATTGGAATATCTGCTTCCAATTTTCACCAGAAACAATCTCCATTGATAGAACATAGGGATTGGCACTTCAAATCAGTCTAGAGAGCAACATGGTAATCCAAGGGATATCAGAAACACATGCAGCAAAGCTGAGTCTGAATAATTGCAGTGTAAAAGCAACCAGTGTGCAATAAATGCAGCCCTGCTTGTAACAACAGTTGTGTCCTTCATTCACCAGATAATCTTGTATCTCTCTGTGTCTCCCTTTCTTTGTATATATATTTTTTTTTTACATTTTTTAACTAACAAAAAAGTAGGTTATCTTACAAATATAACCTGATATATAAAGTAAAGAGGGTCTGAAATATTTACTAAAATCTGTATATGTAGTTATACAGATAAACTGATTCAATCTGACATCAACATGTTACTTGCACACAACAATATTAGATTATGTAGTTCTGATGACTATAGAAGAAGGGAAAGTTTTAATGTAAAATCACAGAATCCCAGGTGGGACTTGCAAATCAGTTGTTTGCTTGTTTAACTGATCCTGCGTGTTTAATTAATAAATAGAGAAAGGGCTATTTTAACCATTATGCAAACCCCTTCTGATTGGTGGATATATCTCCATAGACTTCAAGCACACTGCCCACTATAGGAGGAGAGAAATCAATGGCTGCCCCCATAAAAAACACAAAAATTAAAATATGTGGATAACTGCTCCAAAAAAATAATTCAAGTATATGGCAAAAGTACACAGGATAGCACTCTCTGCAAATTTACTTTAGGTCATTTTAGCACTGTAGATGCCCTTTAAACTTTTCACCTTTTTTAGCGCTGCCTTTTCGACAAATTTGGACTATTTACTATTTATAAAGCAGTGCTAACCAGTAGCAAAAAGTCATTACTGCTACTTTTCACCATATATAGCTGTGGTTACCGTTCAAGCATATTTATACAAAGTCTGAGGTGGCGAAAATGCATAAGTGGCCATTTATTTAGCCTGCCAATGGATCCATGGAAGGTGTCAGTACATAGTGGAGTGTTTCTCAATACTTTATACATATATTGCTTTATACTAAAGTACTCAGGGAGGTGTTAGACTATTTTCCAGCATGTACTGTAATATGATCTATGAGTTCGCTTTTTAAGGTTTATTTTTCGCTTTTTTAAGATCGTTTTTTTTTTAAGGTTCTGATTTTCTTTTTTTACCAATAAAATCAAATGGGGGTCTGAGGGACATATTTATAAAGGACATTATTTTTGCTTTTTTTCCCCATCAGCCTTTACCACAATTTTTAAACTTTTCTTTTCATCAAAGTTATTAAAATAGTTAATTTTAATCAAAAGCAAAAATTATGTAGCAAAAAGAAGCACTAATAATGCTGAAAAGGTTCAGCACATTTGATGGTAAAAAGGTGGTTTTTTGGTGGTTCTTCAAAGTGGTATTAAATTGGTTAATACACACTGAACACCTATCTTTGTTATTTAAAAATAGCCTAACATATTTGGTGTATTTTTCAGCCAAAGATATGATAAATAGTGTAAAACTCAAAAGGCAAATTTTCTTTAGTTCATTAATAGGATATGTAAACAGTGTAAAAATCAAAAGGCGAATTTTCTCTATTTTAGTAATAGGAATAATTTTTTAGTATTGCCTTTTTTCAGCAAACTGCAGCTAATTACCAAACCTGTTACATTAATATGGGAACATACCATAGTGCTGTGTAAGAAATAGTCATGTTAATGGAACATTCCAGTAAGTAATGATGTTTGGCGAAAATTCTGGTAAAACTGCAAAAAATGCGAAATTTCACCTATTTATAAATAGCTTTAAATGAAAAAATGACAAAAATAGCTTGCCATATTGGATCCTTCAACAAGAATGTCTCTTGTATTAGCAGAGTTCCAGAAACACTACACTTTTTTGTCCATTTTTACATTTTTAAATTGTTTTTTTTTGTTATATATATATATATATATATAGCATTAACCAAAGAAAGCGGAGCACTCCTGGGTTTCTTCCAATAAAGAGGAATTTATTCTATGCACGCATATCGACGCGTTTCGGCCCTTAACGGGGGGTAATTTCTATTTCCAGCATCTAGGAACAGCGATGGGAAAGGGTTTCCGCTCCCAGCTATGCAGGACTTTTTGTGGGACACTGGGAGGAGAGGTGCATCTGGGGTACCTATATGTCCCCACACGAATGCATATATTGGAGGAGATATATAGATGATATTTTGTTTATATGGGGAGGTACCCCAGATGCGCTGAATTACTTCCTGATTGAGATTAATAAATCACATAAACATTTGCATTTTCAGAGTGTAAGTAGTAAGGAGAAGATTGAATTCCTGGATCTGAATATTGAGATCTGAGGGAATAAACTTAGTACTAACACTTTCTTTAAGGAAGTAGATACTAATAACTTTATAGACTGTTCCAGTGCACATAAAAAAGGGTGGCTCGAAGCAATTCCTAAGAGCCAGATGTTGCGACTAAGTAGAAATTGCTCAGATTGAGAGGAATTCAGAAAACAAGCAGAATCCTTGGGTGAAAAAATTCAAAGAAAAGAGCTATAGAGAGGATATTATAGAGAAAGCTATCGAAGGGGCAACAAATAAAAATAGAAAACGATTATTAACGGGGGAAGGAAGAAAAATAATCAGTTTGAACAAAAACCTGCTATTATTTTTGATTTTAATAAGGATGGTTCTAAAATTAAAAGAATTGTAAGAAAACACTGGTCAATACTAAAAGGGGATAAGGAACTGATAGATCTGATAGGAGATACCCCTAATGTTATTTTTAAAAGACCACACAATCTGAAAAATATTCTATCCCCCACTTTACTCCCCATTCAGAATGCAGGAGGATTGAGAGATTTTTCTATGAATGTACTTAAGGGAATGTTTAAATGTGGTGGGTGTAAGGAATGTCAGTATGTCACAGTTACACGGGGTAGTACTAAAATAGGAGAAATAACTCACAAATAGAAGGGTTTCTTTAATTGCAAGTCTAGTAAAGTTGTTTATGGTATCAGATGCACATGTCACCTTTGGTATACAGGGAAAACAAGTAGAAAACTGCACATTAGAATAGGTGAACACAGGAGAGCTATTTCGAAATTGAATAAGGACAGTGTAAATTTGGGTTTGAACTGTCCCTATTTTTACAAACACTATATGGAGACACACAATTCTTCGTTTAAAGATAGTATTTTTATGGCACTCAGTAATACTGATCAAAGAAGTATGATCAGAGGAGGGAACATAGATAGAGCACTACTGCGATTGGAACAACAATATATTTTTGAATTTAATACCATGCAACCTAAAGGTCTTAATGAATATATGGAATTGGCTCCCTTTCTATGATATTGTGATATGGAGAGGGTGTATTCATTTAAGTCTTAATGAAGGTGGATTACCAGTACATCTGGGCATACTCGATATATGTGGGGGGATTAGGGTCTCGAAAGAATGACATTATTGTTTATATCTACTTAGAAAATTCTGAGAGTGAATAGAATGTTTAATAATAATATATATGTTACAGTATACTAATTAGATACAAATGTATTAATTGGAGTCAGACTCGCAATTAAGGACAGCCCTATAAGAAGACTGACGTCACTGCCTGATGAAGCTCTGATTGGAGCAAAACGCATAGCATTCAGTGACGTTACCGGAAGAGGAAGTCCCTAATCAGGACACAGCACTAACGAGGAACTACGCTCCTCTGTGTTAACAAACCGCCGTTTGGCACGGCTGAACGACGCTTAACAAATCCTGCAGATATCCACTTAGGACGGATCCCATGAGTCGGAACGACCGCGGACACATTGGAGTGTACGGGAACCAGGTGTCCATGTGGAATAGCGTCGGGATATAATCAGAAGGAGCGGTGATGTATAGCTCTACTTGAAATATTAGATTAAGTTTTATAGTGTGCACACTTGAACTAATCTTGGATTACGACTGGATATTCACATCTTGGGAGAGGATTATCCATTTGAAAACTTTTGCGGACTGTGTCTGTCCAACATTCTAGGGGCTGTGCCTACTTTTGATAACCAATTCTTTTTGGATACTTTTTAGGATGTTTTATACATATATTTATATTTTGGACCCAGTTTGTGTATGATTACATAGGGGTTTATAGCTGGCCAGCTAGTTTTACATGAGACAATAAATGGTTTTTATGTGGGATTATCGATCTTATCTAGTTCTTTATAACACTGTGTGTTAGTTTTAGTATTTTTATATATATATATATATAATAGATAATAATCTAGATATATATATATAATAGTTATAGTTAGCAGGTAAAAAAAAGGGCACGTCCACCCCAAAAACTAAAATTTAACCCACTCCTGGCCCCACTTTGTAGTTTAAAAGAATCCTTACCTTACATCCCTGCTCCTTCTTTTTTTCCTGCAGTGCTTCTCTAAAGTCCAGGAAAGTGAAGAGTAGGAGCTGTCTTCCTGTCCAAAGTTTTCTGCCTCTTCTACCGCCCCCGGGAGGTAGTGTGAAATGCACAGGGAAGCCCTTTCCCCTCCTCCCTCCTTCCATCCATATCCATCCATTGTTGCCGTTCTACCTAGCGTAAAAATAGTTTGATATTATGTAGGTTACCTCTACCCACCCCCAACCTCTGTATTAGTTTGTTTGTACAGTTCTGTCAAGCAGGGAGCCAGATTGGAGGGTCAAGGGAATGAAGGCATGTAAGTAATCTTTAGTACAAAATCATTTTTTAACAAATGAATGCAGCGGTTGGGGTGGGCAGGGGTAACCTACATAACATCAAACCTTTTTATTCTGCCTGGAGATGCCCTTTAAAAAATGCCTATCTGAAGCCACAGTAGACTACATTTAGGAACTTCCCCATTAAAGATTTGTTGGTAATAGGGATGGAATATTTCACTATACCAATAGTACATCCATATTTACACCATAGTCAAAATACAAAAATCTAGCTATATATTTATATAGTTTTAATGTATGAAAAGCTATATTGGCATTTTAATTAGAGGTGTGATGGCAGCCCTAATAGCTAAACAGGTGCTTACATGCTTACATACTCCAGGGTCATACAGAATCCTTCATAAGATCAAAAAATCAGTCTCCAAATCGTTAAGATTTCTGGTTGTATCAAGCAGCTGTTTTCATATCAAAGCTTAAGCTGTTAGTACATAGTTAAGGAAGCACACCAGGTTTTTTTTCCTTATAGTGGAAAAACTTTTAGAATCAGTTTGATCAGAAAATGCATCTCATGAATTATTCCATAAAAGAATCATGGCAGTCTATAGGGAAATACAAACACGAACGTTTTTTTTTCTGATTGAACTGAATTTGAACTGATGCCTGTAATGTTTTATAAAATAGTTGCTTGGAGATGTTATACAGTATGATCTGAATGGCTGGGAACATGGCAAGGACATCCTTTTAGTACAGCTGTTATGATGATAAATGGTTTCCCCTTACATACTGTTCTTCCATTTCCTACAACTAAAAGGCTTAGAAAGTTTGATAGAATCAATGGAAATTGCTCAAAGTAGGATTGTTTTTTATCATTCACATTTGGTAAATTTTTAAAAGTTTTTTTTTTTAAAGTTCTGATTAATTTTCCTTAACTGAATGGTCAAAAGGGGAGCCTTAAAACAGGATCTTTGCCCATAATTCCTCTAGCATTTAATACCCTTTGGGATATAACAATGATGTCTGATCCGGAATTATATTCAGAGTTAAGGTGCCCATACATTAGAACTTACCTGCCGACGAGTCCAGTGACATTTAATTCTTCTGAAACCATCTTTCCAGTTCTTCTTTGTGACCTTGGAACCTTCATTTTGTAATCGTATATTGGTCACGAAGAAGAACGGGAAAGACTTTTCCGAAAGAATTGATTGAATGTCGCTGGATCGGCCAGCAAGTAAATTCTAATGTATGTGCTTTTGAGGCCAAGTATTTGACCGCCACATTTTCTTTTAAAGACACAGCTAGCCACTAACATCAAGTTGATTTTACAGTTTACATACCGTTTAAGGTTAGGTAAAGCCAGATTTTTCATCCAAGAGGGTAAATCATTGTCACAACGACTTTTGCTGTGACGTAATATAACAGAGTGGTCCTATTTGCAATGGCCCCTCCTAACCATTACCATCACCTTTTGTCCTGCTATATAACTGCTTGCATTAGTGGACCTACCCTATATCAGACTAGTATACATTACACTGATAAAAATCCTCCATCATTTACACTGATAAAAAATGACTCCTCCTTTATTTCATATATGCTATTGATCTAGATTGTAAGCTGGGATATCTATACCCAGCCCCAAATAGAAAGTACTTAGGGCTGGGAAGTAGGATTGATTTTTCCTACCTCACAATATCATTTGATTAAGGAGCTACAGCACTAACAGTTTTCATTTGCTGGACAGAGCGGCTTTGATATGAGCAATCTGTGCAACTGCACAGGTGTATTATCAGGGGGGGGCGCCAGGGGGGAGTCTTTGTGCATCGTGCTACAGCCCCTCCAGTTATGATCCTGCGATCAAACATATATCAGCACCACCCCACAGACAAAGCCCCAACACACATGCCTCACTTGTGTCTGTATACTGTGTCTTTCTGTCTGTGCATTTAGTGTGTTCGTGTTATGTAATGATATGCGACAATATATACAAACACACTGAAGTTACTGAAATCAGTAAGTGCAGGAGGGAACTTGATTTGAAGCAGGCCAAGGCAAGCAGCATTCAGCATATTGTGTGTGCCCAGGGGGGTGTTTTGGAGGAGGTGCTAGGCGCCAGGACCAAATCTTACATAGGGGCCATTAATCCTAAGGCCGGCCTGGTCCTGGACTATTCCTGTATTAAAGATAGTGCTGAAGCATGAGGAAAACTGCGGAGAATCAGTTAGAATTACCAATCCTAAATTCCTGTCCCATGTACTTTTCAGTTTAACTGTTTTTAAATAAACTCTATACACTATAGTTATCCTTAATGCCCATTTTACAGGTTTACTACTATTTGACAGTTGGGACTCCCACATTGACTAAGTTGTACCCATTTTACATTAATATTTCTCTCAAGTACCTTAACAATTGTACACACTTCTTAATAACTCCTGTTGGATCTATCTACATATATCACAAATGATGTGCGGCCTTTGTATCGTATAGCTTTGTGTTAATTCTGTATATTACACAAAGTATTGTTAAAAAAATCAATTTGAATAAAAAGATGTTCAATTTATGTGTGTGTGGAAATATGAAATTAAGGAGGAAAAATAAAATATGTACTAACCTCTCCTGGTCAAAAAGGCTCGATAAAAACCAGGATTGTTGTTCTGAAGTGTGTGTTGCCATGGAAACCTATTTGACATCATGAATATACTCTTGTATCTTAATAAACTAAAAAAACAGGCAAAATCTATTGCTCCAGCCCCTGTCTGTGGGAAATATGGGGAAGTAACATTAAACATATCTTTTCAAGGGCAGTTTAGGGGGAGGGGGGGTTCCTGGTGCCTGGAATCCCCCTTTCTGCCTGCCTAAGTGCAGTTGCTGTTCCACTTCTCCCGGTGTGTCCATAGACTGTTATATATATTAATATATAATCCAACTTGAGAAAAACTGCAGAGCACTCACAGGACGTGTGCAGAAGTTCAACATTTATTACATGCAACAAAACAGATAGCGACGTTTCGGTCTGTGCCTTAGACCTTTCTCAAGCTATAGTTCTGCCAGTGCAAACACTCAACTCATATATACCTTAAACCCTCCCCTCCAATTGTGAGTCACAGATACTAATATAAAAAGCCATGTTAACCATTCACAGTTACTAAAAGTGCTTAGTGCAAAAATCCTAGCTGAAATAAGAAAACAGCTAGATAGAAAGTGACTTCATAGTCAAGTGCCTGCTTTAATATAATATAAATATAAAGTGCATACTAGTAATAACCATGATGTTGCTCTTATAACTCATAATGTACCTATAATAGTTAACTAGTAAATCCTCAAATTTTTACCCTGGACTATACAAATCCCGATATGTTTATAATCTACTTTTATATTCTCTTTATATAGGTATTATCTGTATCCCAGGACAGTACTGAAGGTGTTTTGATATGAATGTTTTTAACCACTTACTGTTATTACTACACTTATATTTACACTTCATGAGAATATTTGCACTAAGCACTTTTAGTAACTGTGAATGGTAACATGGCTTTTGGTATTATAAATCTGTGATGTCACAATTGGAGGGAGGGGTTAAGGATATATGAGTTGAGTGTTTGCACTGGCCAGAACTATAGCTTGAGAAAGGTCTAAGGACAGACCCAAACGTCGCTATCTGTTTGTTGACACATGTAATAAAAGTTGAACTTTGCACAAGTCCTGTGAGTTGCTCTGCAGTTTTTCTAAGGTTGGATATTTATGAATCACAGCAGCACCCAGGCTAGAGCATCTGAAGGTAGAGTGCACACCACCCCCTATGGTGTTATATTATATAGATTGTTACATTGTTAACTGAACTGTGAGTGAGGAGAAGCAGAATTTTTTTGTGATTGACGCAGCATAGAGATCTGTATAACATTTAACCTGCAGCTTGGGTAGACTGGGTCTATATACAGAATAATATATGGATATTACTTCACCCCCTACTGTAAATTATAAGGATATTAGAATCACCGATGAGTCCGTGACTATATAAAAGCACGAGGCCGCAGGCCGAGTGCCTTTTATACAGGCGGCGGAACTCCAAGGTGACTTCTAATATCCGAATATTTACATTAGGGGGTGCATTATTAGTATAATCCACCCCCTCATATGTAATCCCAACATTCCAGCATCTTACAGTTGTTAGATCCTATAGAGAGTAATGGCCAGCGTGGGACAATCCAGTATGACTGTAATGCAATTCATTACCACGGACCCTCCCTGCTCTAGCTCCCTTCCCTCTATTGTCCCAGCCCCCTAATCAGTCTCCCTGATTCCCCAACCACCTGCTGCTGCTTCCCATTGACCATCAGTCCAGTAAAGGTGCCGGTGACTGTGCGGACACAGTGGATAACAGTGAGCGCGTGCCCGGCCTCCCCCTCTCCTTAGATGCCCACGTGAGGTAGAAGCAGCTTCAACTGGCAGGATTCCGGACTCCAAGTCTTTGAGATCCGACAGCGGTGGGGACGGACCCTCCAGGGACGGCGCTTGGTTACCTTCCCTCATCAGCCCGGGTATTTCAACGGCTGGTTGTTCGGACGGCAGGTCCCTGTTAGCCTATTTACCAAGTAACACGGGGGTGAGCGGGGCCGAGAGAAGTTTGTCGTTGGAGATAAGAGTAAGGACCGTGTCTGTCTTCGGCACCACTGTGTATGGCGCGGCTCCACCTCTTCCTTTTACATGTAAAGGAAAAGGTGGAGCCGCGCCATACACAGTGGTGCCGAAGCCGCGTAACTGACTGATACAGAATGCGAACACGGTAAATGTAAAGGGAAAAGTATACGGAGGTGGGGGGAAGTGAGGCAGGGGGAGAGAAGGGGTAAGGCAGTCCGGAAAGTTATAATCGGCGCCGTACTACGTAGTAGCGCGCCGATTATAAGATATTATTTACAGTTTGGCCCCATGGAATCCATGGAAGGGGTGGATTATAAAGATATTAGATGTTAGAGAAGGTACCGTGACCATATTGAAGCACAAGCCTGCAGGCCTAGTGCTTTTATAAAGGGAACGGAACTCCGAGGTGAACTCTGATCTTATATAATTTAAAATAGGGGGTACATTTTCTTTTATAATGTACCCCTTGTACCTGTATACATCTGCATCCCAAATGTGACAATGGTGCTCTTAACCCTTCCGCTCTCTCTGATCTTGGACTCACAGTTACTTCCCTCATGCCTTCACCCTCCCCCCCCACACACAAACAGAAACTGCCATGCCTTAACCCTCACTTCGCCACACACTGTATATGCTTCTGGCCGGGGGGGTTAACCAATCAAGAAAACCTGCAATAATCTGTCATAATAAGTGCTGTATCCTCTCCTTTAGCTTTCATTTCTCCTTACTACTAATGACTCTTCTGTGGCGCTTGTGATTTAATGCTGTCAAACACTTGCTTTAGTTTTTTTCTGAGTCTAGCATTGGGCACATGCACAGCGAGGGGAACTCAGGGTGGCAACAGCTCTCACACTGTAGGGAGACAGAATGGTGTCAGCACACTCACTGTAGTATGCTAAAACATCTTTGTGGGGCCAAGAGATTAGTAGTAAAATACCTACCTTGTGCAAACAACTACTCTTCTACTGCAGGAAATCAACAGCCAGCAGATATCACACAACCTGCAAAGTAAATGTAAGTATGTCCGTACTTACATTTACTTAGCAGGTTGCGTAATATCTGCTGGCTGCTCATTTCCCAAATTAGAAGAGTAGTTGATCGCGCAACAGTTCAGCTGCGGTCAGTGCAGTGCCAGGAGGGTAGCGAATGGTTAGCAGCGCTTCTTGAATGTTACTACATGAGAGTGCACTGATTATATAAGGGATAATATGCTACCTACAGTGTAATATAAGGATATTACTTTACGTCGGAGTTCCCTGACCATATAAAAAACACAAGGCCGTTAGGCGGAGTGTGTTTTATAGAGGTCAGGGAACTCCGACGTAAAGTAATTCCTTATATTATACTGTAGGTAGCGTATTATTCCATATAATACATAAGGTCAAAAAAAGCAAAATCCAGCACAGGCACAGTGCATTCCTGTGATTCATAATTGACTCGACCGCTCGCTCTCCTTATCAGCACAGTAATTCATTCAGTCAGTCAGTGTAAAAAAATTGGCTTGTTATTTACATTACTAGCACAGGCAGGGAGATAGCAATGGGAGGGGCAGTGGAATAGAGAAGTCACACAGTGACATCACTGAGTGACTGTAATATAGATTCTCGCCACTGCACTTCCCCATTGAAATGCTAGAGACTTATTTATATATAAGGGATAATGCGCCCCTACAGTGTAATATAAGGCTATTATGCCACCGAGGAGTTCCCTGACCATGTGCTTTTATACAGGCAGGGAACTCCGAGGTGGCATAATAGGCGTATATTCACTGTAGGGGCGAATTATTTCTTATTAATACACAAGTTTTATTTTAATAAGTACAGTGAGAATAGCTGGTGAAAAGAATTTATTTAACTTTTTTCCCCCCAAAGTTTGTTTAGTTTTTCAATTGCATGTTGCATGTAATGTTTTTTTCTTTTTATAACATAACATTAAAAAAACATTGTTAAACATTTTAAACTATTATTTAAAATCTTTATCTTAGATATATATTTAGTTATATATGTTTCATTGTTCAAATGTTAATAGTAATTTAGTCAGAATCAGATTTGTTTTTAGGTTTATCCCTTGTTTTTTAGGCTTTATGTTTACCCTGTTTGTTAATTTTGGTTTATTCAGTTTTGTTCGCGCCTCTTTTTTGTTTGCATAATGCGTGTGGTGTTGGTATTCATTTCTCATGTGCCATAATGGACGGAATGCGCATGCGCGCCAGGCTGTTCTGTGCCGTGTATACAGGCTGATCCGTTCCTGTCCGGCTCTTGAGTTTGTGATTTTGTGAAATGTTCGATTCCGGGGTGGCAAAGAGGTAGGACAATGATTTTTATGTTATATTAGGAATGGAGAGCTGCAGTGGACTAATAATTGAACTAGTCACTCAGTGACATCACTGAGTGATTCTAATAAGGATTCTCGCCACTGCAGCTCTCAATTGAAAATACAGAGACTTGTGTATTATAAGAATATAATCGTACTGATGGGTCATATTGCGACCCATTAAGGGGTACATTTGATATAATATTTATATGATCTGTATCTTATATATTAAGACAGTTTGTGTAGCCACCACGTGGCGCACGTGAAGCAGGGTTTGCTAGTATCATAGAAAACATTGATGTATTCGTCATGAACCTCCTACTGTGCTTGTTTAGTGGTAACCCATTTAGGAATCCCCCCTTAAAAATCCTGCGCTTGCCCATGAGGAATGGTCTAAAATGTTTAAAGGAAAATAGCATAACCTGAGGGGCTTTACAGTAGCATACAATTGTATAGTATTTTATTGAGGGTAAAATGTTTCATTCACAGATTAAATATAATGAAATAAAGGTTAGAATTATAATTGTTTTTCAGATTGAAATCATAAATAAAAGGCTACAATTAATTATAACCATTTTAGACGCAGGGAAAGGCAGTGTACCGTGTTAGCCAGTCAAAATGTTTACAGGGTAACAAAAGTGTTATAAAGGTGATACCTTTATTGGATAACTAAGATAATCATAGCAAGCTTTCAGAACATTTTCATTTTTCAAGCTGATACAATGAAGCTGTGGTGCTCTCTGATATATACACACATCAGCTCATAGATCAAATTACCAGAATAAAAGGAATATCATCAGTGGGCTGGTGTTAACTAAGACATATAAAAGGGAGCCTGCAAGGGACAAACATATAGGTACAAGATACTGTGGATCAAAGTGGCTGATATAAATAATAGTAAGTTACTGAAGTGGAAGTAAAAGGAATTCCATGTGATTAACTGGCCCAATGTCTGTAGATGTTTGTTTTATCTTGGTGCAGGCAGTTCTATACTATATTGTTTGCCATAAATCCAAGGCCCAAAGAGCAGTGCAAGAAAGGGTTTCTATGTAACCAGCTAGTCATATATGCTTTTGTATGACTATTTTAATACTAGTGTAATATAATAGTTTTTACCTAGTTACCTACAGGAAAAAGAGCCAAAGGCTTGTTTACAATACACCCGTGTCAGACAAGACAAGAATAACGGACTATCCATTATGGTCCTTATGCAGCGTGAATGGTACCTTATAAAATTCCCATAAAATCCCAAATAATAGAACAAGTAGTATAGATAAGATTTGTATAGATAAATTGCATCTACCAATATTCTGTATTCTGTTATAAGGATTTATACAATACATCGTTGTTTCCATTGGTTTGCTTTATGTCATCATGGTGAACGCTTAAAGGGCATGGCACCCCCAAAACTAAAATTTTACCTACTACTGGCCTCACTGTGTAGTGTTCAAAAATCCTCACCTTACCCCTCTGCTCCAAACGGTTCTCCTGTAATGTCTGTTCAAAGTCCCAGAATTAAAGTGTAGGAGCCATCTGGTGTAATTTGTTTTCCGCCTCTAACTATTCCTTGTAGAGGTTATTATGAGGGCAAGCATGCTCAGTAATCACTATGAGGCAGCATTGAAAGAGGGAATTTCCCATCATGCAATTCACATGATTTGCACGAACTCTGTCTCCATTCTAGTTATAGCAAAACTGCACCTAGCAGAAGATATTCAGATTGGATATCTAAAGAAACATTTTTTCAGTATTGATGTCCTTTATACCTGTTACCTTAAAGGAAATGTGCAGAAATTGCTTGCAATAACTTTCATTTTGTTGAACATTTGAAAGGTATTTTACTTATGTGCATCCTGCCACGTGAAAGGCGGCAACTAAAGAGTTACTATATTACATAACATAGTAACGTTTGTTGCCGCCATTCCAGTGGATTACCCAACCATTCACTTTGTGTAATGAGGTTCCAAGTTGGGTTTTCCTGGCTATGCAATGCTCTGGGGCAATAGAGAAATATCTGCATGATGAGTAAGGGAGCTGCGGTGAAAACTCTCCCTAACTTATTTGGTCCCTTAGTAAATGTCATTTTTAAGCAGTTTACAGATGACTGTTTGTTAAACAGAGTATGAGAGACTTGTGCAATTGTTTAAACAGAGTATAGAGAGACTTGTGCATTTTACAGGACATAATAAAAAAAGTGAAATAAGATTTTGTTCTCTATTCTAATAGTAACTCCCACAATCCATTCTTATTTTCTTCTACTGGTGGGAGATTGTTGTTTCTGGGAAAATGTGGGCCAATATGGGTCCAATAACATCTGCAGTAGTGTTGATCAAATCTGTTGTAAGGTGTTTGACCAAGTGAAACAAAACCATATTTCAAGTCAGTGAATTTTAAAAAATTATTGATATTGATGCAATTCCTTTTTAACCTGGGTAACAGTCTTATTTTCACTGATGCCTTCCCATGGGTCCTCCAAAAAAAACAGTTGGAATAAGCATACTTCATCATTGCCGTGTCAGGAGTTTAATCAGATCTCACACTAATTGATGCTTGTCAACAAAAAACGCACAATAAACAAGAACAAATGGAAAACCACTATGGCTAAAGCCAGATCATTGAGCTTTTCCAGTCAGGTACACTAGACATACAGCAAATGGCTTGCAGTGCTTAATCTAAGCATAATTCCATGACATGCCAGTATAGCTGCTGAGCCTTACTAAGCTGTAACTCAGACCCTCACCTTTAAAGTGTTTCCCAAACACACCTCCAAAGTCTGATGGTCTAGTACAATCTTAAATCTGATTGGATCTTGGATCCTAGACCAATCAGATTTTGGAGGTGGGTTTAAGAGCACACAAATAGTGAATGTCATTAAGGGGTTCAAATTTCAGTTTAGCATTTCATCTGAAATGTTCGATTTTTGTAATAAGGCAATACTGGGAAATCAGCTTATTAAGTGATTCTGGCTGGGTAGCTTGAATGGGCAGCCCTTTGCTCAAATGGCTCTCAGTTTAGTCCCCAGTATTTGGCTGTCAGTATCTAAGATAAAAAGTTGCCAGCAAAAAAACTGATTTCCCCAACTAAGTAAAGCAAATCTGAGTAACAGTGCTATTGATTTATTGGAATATCTGCTTCCAATTTTCACCAGAACAAAAATCTCCATTGATAGAACATAGGGATTGGCACTTCAAATCAGTCTAGAGAGCAACATGGTAATCAAGGATATCAGAAACACATGCAGCAAAGCTGAGTCTGAATAATTGCAGTGTAAAAGCAACCAGTGTGCAATAAATGCAGCCCTGCTTGTAACAACAGTTGTGTCCTTCATTCACCAGATAATCTTGTATCTCTCTGTGTCTCCCTTTCTTTGTATATATATTTTTTTTTACATTTTTTAACTAACAAAAAAGTAGGTTATCTTACAAATATAACCTGATATATAAAGTAAAGAGGGTTGAAATATTTACTAAAATCTGTATATGTAGTTATACAGATAAACTGATTCAATCTGACATCAACATGTTACTTGCACACACATATTAGATTATATAGTTCTGATGACTATAGAAGAAGGGAAAGTTTTAGTAAAATCACAGAATCCCAGGTGGGACTTGCAAATCAGTTGTTTGCTTGTTTAACTGATCCTGCGTGTTTAATTAATAAATAGAGAAAGGGATTTTAACCATTATGCAAACCCCTTCTGATTGGTGGATATATCTCCATAGACTTCAAGCACACTGCCCACTATAGGAGGAGGAGAAATCAATGGCTGCCCCCATAAAAAACAAAAAAATTAAAATATGTGGATAACTGCTCCAAAAAAATAATTCAAGTATATGGCAAAGTACACAGGATAGCACTCTCTGCAAATTTACTTTAGGTCATTTTAGCACTGTAGATGCCCTTTAAACTTTTCACCTTTTTTTCGGCTGCCTTTTCGACAAATTTGGACTATTTACTATTTATAAAGCAGTGCTAACCAGTAGCAAAAAGTCATTACTGCTACTTTTCACCATATATAGCTGTGGTTACCGTTCAAGCATATTTATACAAAGTCTGAGTGGCGAAAATGATAAGTGGCCATTTATTTAGCCTGCCAATGGATCCATGGAAGGTGTCAGTACATAGTGGAGTGTTTCTCAATACTTTATACATATATTGCTTATACTAAAGTACTCAGGGAGGTGTTAGACTATTTTCCAGCATGTACTGTAATATGATCTATGAGTTCGCTTTTTAAGGTTTATTTTTCGCTTTTTTAAGATCGTTTTTTTTTTAAGGTTTGATTTTTTTTTACCAATAAAATCAAATGGGGGTCTGAGGGACATATTTATAAAGGACATTATTTTTGCTTTTTTTCCCCATCAGCCTTTACCACAATTTTTAAACTTTCTTTTCATCAAAGTTATTAAAATAGTTAATTTTAATCAAAAGCAAAATTATGTAGCAAAAAGAAGCAATAATAATGCTGAAAAGGTTCAGCACATTTGATGGTAAAAAGGTGTTTTTTGGTGGTTCTTCAAAGTGGTATTAAATTGGTTAATACACACTGAACACCTATCTTTGTTATTTAAAAATAGCCTAACATATTGGGTGTATTTTTCAGCCAAAGATATGATAAATAGTGTAAACTCAAAAGGCAAATTTTCTTTAGTTCATTAATAGGATATGTAAACAGTGTAAAATCAAAAGGCGAATTTTCTCTATTTAGTAATAGGAATAATTTTTTAGTATTGCCTTTTTTCAGCAAACTGCAGCTAATTACCAAACCTGTTACATTAATATGGGACATACCATAGTGCTGTGTAAGAAATAGTCATGTTAATGGAACATTCCAGTAAGTAATGATGTTTGGCGAAAATCTGGTAAAACTGCAAAAAATGCGAAATTTCACCTATTTATAAATAGCTTTAAATGAAAAAATGACAAAAATAGCTTGCCTATTGGATCCTTCAACAGAATGTTCTTGTATTAGCAGAGTTCCAGAAACACTACACTTTTTTGTCCATTTTTACATTTTTAAATTGTTTTTTTTTGTTATATTTATATAAATATATATATATATATTATAAGCATTAACCAAAGAAAGCGGAGCACTCCTGGGTTTCTCCAATAAGAGGAATTTATTCATGCACGCATATCGAGCGTTTCGGCCCTTAACGGGGGGTAATTTCTATTCCAGCATCTAGGAACAGCGATGGGAAAGGGTTTCCGCTCCCAGCTATGCAGACTTTTGTGGGACACTGGGAGGAGAGGTGCATCTGGGGTACCTATATGTCCCCACACGAATGCATATATTGGAGGAGATATATAGATGATATTTTGTTTATATGGGGAGGTACCCCAGATGCGCTGAATTACTTCCTGATTGAGATTAATAAATCACATAAACATTTGCATTTTCAGAGTGTAAGTAGTAAGGAGAAGATTGAATCCTGGATCTGAATATTGAGATCTGAGGGAATAAACTTAGTACTAACACTTTCTTTAAGGAAGTAGATACTAATAACTTTATAGACTGTTCCAGTGCACATAAAAAGGGTGGCTCGAAGCAATTCCTAAGAGCCAGATGTTGCGACTAAGTAGAAATTGCTCAGATTGAGAGGAATTCAGAAAACAAGCAGAATCCTTGGTGAAAAAATTCAAAGAAAAGAGCTATAGAGAGGATATTATAGAGAAAGCTATCGAAGGGGCAACAAATAAAAATAGAAAACGATATAAACGGGGGAAGGAAGAAAAATAATCAGTTTGAACAAAAAACTGCTATATTTTTGATTTTAATAAGGATGGTTCTAAAATTAAAAGAATTGTAAGAAAAACACTGGTCAATAATAAAGGGGATAAGGAACTGATAGATCTGATAGGAGATACCCTAATGTTATTTTTAAAAGACCACACAATCTGAAAAATATTCTATCCCCCACTTTACTCCCCATTCAGAATGCAGGAGGATTGAGAGATTTTCTATGAATGACTTAAGGGAATGTTTAAATGTGGTGGTGTAAGGAATGTCAGTATGTCACAGTTACACGGGGTAGTACTAAAAGGAGAAATAACTCACAAATAGAAGGGTTTCTTTAATTGCAAGTCTAGTAAGAGTTGTTATGGTATCAGATGCACATGTCCATTGGTATACAGGGAAAACAAGTAGAAAACTGCACATTAGAATAGGTGAACACAGGGAGCTATTTCGAAATTGAATAAGGACAGTGTAAATTTGGGTTTGAACTGTCCCTATTTTTACAAACACTATATGGAGACACACAATTCTTCGTTTAAAGATAGTATTTTTATGGCACCAGTAATAACTGATCAAAGAAGTATGATCAGAGGAGGGAACATAGATAGAGCACTACTGCGATTGGAACAACAATATATTTTGAATTTAATACCATGCAACATAAGGTCTTAATGAATATATGGAATTGGCTCCCTTTCTATGATATTGTGATATGGAGAGGGTGTATTCATTAAGTCTTAATGAAGGTGGATTACCAGTACATCTGGGCATACTCGATATATGTGGGGGGATTAGGGTCTCGAAAGAATGACTATTTGTTTAATCTACTTAGAAATCTGAGAGTGAATAGAATGTTTAAATAATATATATGTTACAGTATACTAATAGATACAAATGATTAATTGGAGTCAGACTCGCAATTAAGGACAGCCCTATAAGAAGACTGACGTCACTGCCTGATGAAGCTCTGATTGGAGCAAAACGCATAGCATTCAGTGACGTTACCGGAGGAAGAGGAAGTCCCTAATCAGGACACAGCACTACGAGGAACTACGCTCCTCTGTGTTAACAAACCGCCGTTTGGCACGGGCTGAACGACGCTTAACAAATCCTGCAGATATCCACTTAGGAGGATCATGAGTCGGAACGACGCGGACACATTGGAGTGTACGGGGAACCAGGTGTCCATGTGGAATAGCGTCGGGATATAATCAGAAGGAGCGGTGATGTATAGCTCTACTTGAAATATTAGATTAAGTTTTATAGTGTGCACACTTGAACTAATCTTGGATTACGACTGGATATTCACATCTTGGGAGAGGATTATCCATTTGAAAACTTTTGCGGACTGTGTCTGTCCAACATTCTGGGGCTGTGCCTATTTTGTAACCAATTCTTTTTGGATACTTTTTAGGATGTTTTATACATATATTTATATTTGGACCCAGTTTGTGTATGATTACATAGGGGTTATAGCTGGCCAGCTAGTTTTACATAGACAATAAATGGTTTTTATGTGTGATTACGATCTTATCTAGTTCTTTATAACACGTGGTGTTAGTTTTAGTATTTAATTATATATATATATATATATATATATATATAATAGTTAAGTTAGCAGGTAAAAAAAAGGGCACGTCCACCCCAAAAACTAAAATTTAACCCACTCCTGGCCCCACTTGTAGTTTAAAAGAATCTACCTTACATCCCTGCTCCTTCTTTTTTTCTGCAGTGCTTCTCTAAAGTCCAGGAAAGTGAAGAGTAGGAGCTGTCTTCCTGTCCAAAGTTTTCTGCCTCTTCTACCGCCCCGGGAGGTAGTGTGAAATGCACAGGGAAGCCCTTTCCCCTCCTCCCTCCTTCCATCCATATCCATCCATTGTTGCCGTTCTACCTAGCGTAAAAATGTTTGATATGTAGGTTCATCTACCCACCCCCAACCTCTGTATTAGTTTGTTTGTACAGTTCTGCAAGCAGGGAGCCAGATTGGAGGGTCAGGGAATGAAGGATGTAAGTAATCTTTAGTACAAAATCATTTTTTAACAAATGAATGCAGCGGTTGGGGTGGGCAGGGGTAACCTACATAACATCAAACCTTTTATTCTGCCTGGAGATGCCCTTTAAAAAATGCCTATTGAAGCCACAGTAGACTACATTTAGGAACTTCCCCATTAAAGATTTGTTGGTAATAGGGATGGAATATTTCACTATCAATAGTACATCCATATTTACACCATAGTCAAAATACAAAATCTAGCTATATTTATATAGTGTTTAATGTATGAAAAGCTATATTGGCATTTTAATTAGAGGTGTGATGGCAGCCCTAATAGCTAAACAGGTGCTTACATGCTTACATACTCCAGGGTCATACAGAATCCTTCATAAGATCAAAAAATCAGTCTCCAAATCGTTAAGATTTCTGGTTGTATCAGCAGCTGTTTTCATATCAAAGCTTAAGTGTTAGTACATAGTTAAGGAAGCACACCAGGTTTTTTTTCCTTTATGTGGAAAAACTTTTAATCAGGTGATCAGAAAATGCATCATGAATATTCCATAAAAGAATCATGGCAGTCTATAGGGAAATACAAACACGAACGTTTTTTTTTCGATTGAACTGAATTGAACTGATGCCTGTAATGTTTTATAAAATAGTTGCTTGGAGATGTATACCGTATGATCGAATGGCTGGGAACATGGCAAGGACATCCTTTTAGTACAGCTTTATGTGATAAATGGTTTCCCCTTACATACTGTTCTTCCATTTCCTACAACTAAAAGGCTTAGAAAGTTTGATAGAATCAATGGAAATTGCTCAAAGTAGGATTGTTTTTTATCATTCACATTTGGTAAATTTTTAAAAGTTTTTTTTTAAGTTTGATTAATTTTCCTTAACTGAATGGTCAAAGGGGAGCCTTAAAACAGGATCTTTGCCCATAATTCCTCTAGCATTTAATACCCTTTTGGGATATAACAATGATGTCTGATCCGGAATTATATTCAGAGTTAAGGTGCCCATACATTAGACTAACTGACCACGCTATTCAGCTCGGTTGATGGGTCAAGAGCACCCAACGGCCTGGTGGACTGAAATAGCAAAATCACAGCAAAAGTCACTTGGACATGATTTTCTGACAGTTAAAATAGTAACACAGTAATAGACCTAAGGCTAAGTCCCACTTTAACGCATGTAAAAACTCTGAACTTTTTGGTGGACTTTTGCCATCCGCTTGTATCCGAATTTACATGTGCTGGGCGTTTTGAGGGGTTATGGGTAAAAAATGGTAACGGCATGTGCTATAAAATCACAACAGATTGCAAAGCACACGGGGGGGCTACTTTCCACAATTTACATTACAATAAATTGTCATGCGGATCGCAAAGCATAAACGGATTGCAAAACGCAGCCAAAAAAAACAGTTGATCCAGAGGGGAAAAAAAAACAATGTAACTGGAGGAAAAGCTTCCTTCCTGACTCAAAATGCCAATTTAAATGGATCCCTGGATCAATCAAAACATATTATTACCAGGAATTTTGAATCTATTTGAATGATAGAAATGTATGCAGCCCTTTTCAAGCTATTTAATTTACTTGCCGTTACATCTGCTGTTACCTCGATAAGTTCTTATTGATGCACGGTTGATCAGGCGACGGGTCCAGGGTATCTTACACCTGGACCATTTATCTGTCCAAGTAAGGACCATATTGCATTAATATATGTGATCATCTTTTTGGGGGGCCCATGATTGCTTAATTTTTGTACAATTAGTTCAATAAGTTGGCCAAATTATTTTAAGCCCAGCCACCACGTCAAGGTTGCTTTGTATAGCTGGGTCCTTACCTACTGGTATGCTTGTGAATGTTCTCATTCATCCAGGTCATGGTATATCTGTTGTATTCAATTAGATCAACTGGACTTGAAATGTAGTTCTTGAAGACGTTTCGCTAGTCATCCGACTGGCTTTCTAATTCAGAAATCGACTGGCTTCTCAATTCTGAATTGAGAAAGCCAGTCGGATGACTAGCGAAACGTCTTCAAGAACTAATTTCAAGTCCAGTTGATCTAATGAATACAACAGATTTACCTACTGGTACTTGCCTTTTTTCTAGTGTACATAATTGTAACTTATCCAATCTGTCTTATATCAAGCTTCCCCATTCCATTTATTAATTTAGTTGCCCTTCTCTGAACCATTTCCAATTTGTCCTTTTTGTATACAGGATTCCAATCTTTCACTGCATATTCCAAATGAGGCCTTACCAATGCTTTGTAAAGAGGGAGAATAACATTTCCTCCCTTAACTCCATACCCCCCTTTTCAAGACAATACCATGCGGCTCTGGCTGTTGCTGCCTGGCACTGCTTGCTAACTTTAAGTTTGTTATCCACCAAAAGTCTAAAACTCCTAGTATAAGCAGCACAAGGATTTAAGTCGAAAATGTATTTACATTTATCAACACTGAATCTCTTCTGCCACTTAGCAGCCCAGTGTGACAATCTATCTAGATCCCCCTGCAACGATTGCACATCCTCTGAAGCTTTTAATGGTCGACAAAGTTTTGTGTCCTCAGCAAACACAGAAACCTTGCTGACAATCCCACTTCCAAATCATTAATAAACAGATGGACAATTGACTGAAATATAGGGATGGCATAGAACTCGAACTCGAACCCGAGTTCGCGACGAACTGTTCGAGTTCGAACGGACCCGGACTTCTCGAACTATCTCGGACGCGGACTTTCGATATTTCCCGCGACTTCGATGATTATCGAATGTTCGAACGTTCGAACGTTCGAATCCGCGAGTAAAATGTACAGGTATCTAGGCGCGAACATCGAATCTGCGAGTAAAGTCTCCATTAAACCTATAGGCGAGCATCGAATCTGCGAGTAAAATGTCCATGTTACCTCGAACGTTCGAAAGCGAAAGCTCGAAAGTAGCGCGTGTAAGAGTAAAATCGATTTTACGAAAGTCCTGGATATTGGAACATGTCCCCAGACCATTTCCAGGTCCACAGCCATTTACATAATTTACCATTAATATTTTAGTTGTTTTTGACTCGAACTTTTCGAACTATTTGCCTCCCATAGACTTTAAGGGTCCTTTTTCGAACTTTCGAACTTTCAAACTTTTACAATAGTTCGAAAGTTCGAAAACGGACCGAACTTTCAATAGTTCGACCATCTCTACTGAAATATAGAAAATCGTTGGTCTGCCCAAAATATCTGCTTGTGTGTACCTAGCATTAGAAACACTAAGGAGTCACAGTTTTATACTGATATATATGGCTGAAGTTGTATTACCACTGATCTGTCCATGCTGAATACACATCCAAAGCGAACCAATCTTGCTTTTTGTAGGGTATTCTGTGTTTGTTTTAGAAGGCTGGAGCAATGAATGTGATTGTTTTGGAAGGGTATTTGGTGTGCTGTGTTAGATTGCCACTCATGCGTGTTTTATCAGCACAGACAGTTAATTCAATTATTCAAAATTAATTCAAAATGTTGGTGCTAGTAAGAAAAAAAAAAAATGGTTGGCTGTGTCATAGTTAAACCGACTATTAGGTTAGTTCACACCAAACTTAGCTTGTGCTATGCATGATGTAATTAAAGAGAACAAGGAGCAGCCATATCTGCTGCACATTCATTTATATGTGGAAAACAGACAGAATTTGGTTTGGATTTTGTTGGCTCCTCTTTCGTTTAATGGTCTTAACTACATCTCTGGTATCCTGACCTGACTGCCCTCTAGAAATATTTTATACAACCAAAAAGCAAAAGATGAAATTAACTAGGTCACTACTCACCAGTATATGGGAATATATAGGGATTGTTTCAAGTCCAGGATTTAGAAAATTGTAAATGCAAAACAACAGCACAAGATCTCAGTAGAAGATCCACTGTACCAGCATTTCAATCTAATAGTGTAGTAAGTATATTTAAATTCCTATGAGAAAAAGTGTCAGATGTAAGCTTAGGGATTTAGCAAGAGGAATGAATTTCTAATATGGGCATTCAAAGAAAATAAAAAGCTAGAGAATGAAAGAGAAATACCCAATATTATCCTGTAAAGTGCCATTTAATGGTCTGTTAAATTTTTGTCTTGATGTGTATTTATACACAGCTAAGCATGAAGTCTCAGAATCACCTGCAGGCAGAAGATACTGTTTTGGCAGCACATTAATTCTCCTTTAGTGTGTCATTTTAAGTACCGTAGTCTTTGTCTTGTTTAATTTACAAGTAATGTGTAGAAAGATGAAGTAAGCATTACCTTGTAGTGTACACTGCATCTAAACATTCCTATTATTGGTGAATAATAGTCTATAAGTGAAGACTTGACACCGGGTAATACTTCTGAGAAAAAGCATACAAAAGCGATGTATCGGTGTCTAACTGCGAACATTGCTTTATCACGTTTCAGAACATTACACTTCCTTTTTTCACTGTGGTAACAACACAGTTTGGTGTTTGTGTTACTTACACAGAATTTTATACAAACAAAAGATATGTGGTACAAAATGGTTACGTGATATTCAAGGTCTTGTGTTATGAAGAGGTAACGTAATACCAGGGTATGTTTGTATGAAGAGGTTACGTAATACAAGGGTAGGTGTAGAAGAGGTACGTAATACAAGGGTATGTGTGTATAAGAGGTTACGTAATACAAGGGTAGTGTGTATGAAGGGGTTACGTAATACAAGGGTATGTGTTTATGAAGAGGTTACGTAATACAAGGGTATGTGTGTACGAAGAGGTTACGTAATACAAGGGTATGTGTGTACGAAGAGGTTACGTAATACAAGGGTATGTGTGTATGAAGAGGTTACGTAATACAAGGGTATGTGTGTGTAGAAGAGGGTACGTAATACAAGGGTATGTGTGTGTACGAAGAGGTTATGTAATACAAGGGTATGTGTGTATGAAGAGGTTACGTAATACAGGTATGTGTGTAAGAAGAGGTTACGTAATACAAGGGTATGTGTGTAAGAAGAGGTTAGTAATACAAGGTATGTGTGATGAAGAGGTTACGTATACAGGTAGTGTGTACAAAGAGTTATGTAATACAAGGATATGTGTGTACGAAGAGGTTACGTAATACAAGGGTATGTGTGTAGAAGAAGAGGTAGTATACAAGGGTATGTGTGTACGAAGAGGTTATGTATACAAGGATATGTGTACGAAGAGGTTATGTAATACAAGGATATGTGTACGAAGAGGTTACGTTAATACAGGGTATGTGTGTAAGAAGAGGGTAGTAAACAGAGGATATGGTACGAAGAGGTATGTAATACAAGGTTATGTTTTTGAAGAGTTACGTAATACAAGGGTAGTTGTCAAGGTATATATACCAGGTTATGTGGGACAAGAAGTTATGTACCAGGTATGTGTGTATGGATTAGACAGAGCCAAAATATGCGAGGGGAGAAAAAGATGATTCCTCTGCTGGATTCTTGGACATCTCCTGACAAGTGCATTAAAAGTAAGGCCCAGATAAAGTTTTTTTTTTAAGCAATTCAAGTTTGTTCTGAACTTGTATCCCCACACTTTCCACTCCTTGTCTGATGCCCTGACTACAAAATTTTAAGGTTGTGGTTGTCTTTTTCTACATAATCCTCCAGGTTTCTACTCTTTATACAAATCTATTGGTTTGTTTCAACTTTCTGGGAGTCTTCCAAGCTTACAAATACAATCTCCTGCAAAACATTTGGGACATTATATAAGGTAATCTATAGGGGCATTATCTAATGTTATTTATTTTTGTTTCTTCTATGTGTTCTATAATTTCCTCCAACCCCCAGAGTAACTTTATTTTCTTCAGTTTCCTCCTCCGTTCCAAGATATATAAGTTAAAAGAGGTCAAGATTTCAATACTCCACTCCTGCTTTAGCTGTCAATCAAATCCCCTACCAGCATGTTAGTGTGTAGGCTTACATAAGTTTCACAAGTCTCCCAATGACTCCTTCCTGCTCACTAAAATGCTTGGAAATACTGGGTTAAAAACAGAAGTATAAGGGAGGAGAATGAACAGCTTTCCAATTTATTGCCTGTCAAGGGAGATTGGGCGCAGTGATTAGGCAGGACTCGGGTCTCTCCTAACTCAACCAGAACAACAGAGATACTTGCTTCTACAGGCTTATATACTGAGGTTTTTTGTGTTTTTTTACAAAGGTTAGAGTGATATGTCATGTGTAGGAGGATTAATGTTCATGAGTAGCTTGTTTACAGGCTTAATTTACAGCGGACTACTTGAACAGTGAATTCACAAAAGAGAGAGCGGGAGTGGGAGCTGTGCAGTAAATCAGACAGTGTGCAAACATGAAGCCACAGAGCAAGGTAAGAAAATAGGCAGAATACACTAACCTTTTTTATGTCTGTATTGGAGCAATGTATAAATTTCACTATAGATGTGCTTTAAAGGCATGTCCACCCAAAACTGAAATTTAACCCCATACTAGCCCCACTCTGTAGTGTACAAAAATCCTTATTTTTGCCCCTCCAAAGTCAGGAAAACTGCAGTGTAGTAGCTGTCACGACTCATCCAGTGGCTGTGTCTGCCTCAACCACGACAAGGTTTGAGGCATGCGCAGGAGAGTCCTCCCCCTCCCTCTCCCCTTACATTTTGCTCTCCCTCCCCCTAGCTCCAAACCCCTTGTTAAATTGTAGTTATTGGTCCCCCAGCCCCAACCGCCATAATCGAATTTTGAGAATACTTACCTTACCTCTCTCCCCCTGGCATTCTGAGTAGCCGGCAGCCCATGATTGGCTGTCAATCAGAGACACAACTGCCGGTTCCGCCCCCCTGCTTGCAGTTCCGTAAGGTAAGTAACTATCTGGGACTTCTCAAAAATACTATTATGGCGGTTGGGGCTGGGGACCAATAACTGTATCCCTGGATCAACCAGATCTATATGCATTAATACCAGTAATTCTCAATATTTTTAGGTTTAGAAACCTATCCAGGCCTTTTTTAAAGCTATTCAATGAACTTGCCATTACCATTGCTGGAAGACAGTTCCACAGTTTCACCGTTCTCACTGTAAAGAAACTTTTCTAACCTGAAGATGAAACTTCTTTTCTTCCAACCTTAAAGGAGTCCACGAGTCCTCTGAATGACCTTTTAGTAAACAATGCACCAGAGAGTTCATTGTATGGGCCATTAATATATTGTATATGGTTATATGTCCCCACGCAAACGTCGATTCTCCAATGTAAACAACCCTAACTTGTCTAATCTGCCTGCATATTCAAGCCCCTCCATTCCCTTATAATTTTGTTGCCTTTCTCTGAACTGTTTCAATTTCCCAGATGTCCCCTTTGTATATGGGATTCCAAAACTGCACCGCATATTCCAAACGAGCCTTACCAGTGCCTTGTAAAGAGGAGAATAATATTTTTCCCTCTGAACTATTCCCTCTTCATATAAGACAATATCAGATAGCTCTAGCCGTTGCTCCTGGCATTGTTTGCTAAGCTAAGTCTGTTATCTACCAGAACCCCCAAATCTTTTTCCATACAGATGCACTAACACAGTGTATTTATGGTGTAGGTGGCACATGGATTATTAATTCCTAAATGCATCCTACATTTATCTCATCTGTCATTCTGCTGCCCATTTTGATAATCTCTAGGTCTGCTGCAGCACTTGCACATCATTTGAAGTTTCCAAAGCTGCATGAGTTAGTGTCATCAGAAACACTGAGACCTTGCTCTTAATGCCCCTTCTAGTCATTTATAAAAACGATTAAACAGAAGCGGCCCCAGTACAGACCCTGAGGCACTCCGCTTAGAACTATAGCCCACATAGATGTAGCTCCATTAACCACCACTCTCTGTTTTCGATCCAAATCCAGTTCTCTATCCATGAACAATTGTTTTTTCAAGGCCAACAGTCCTCAGTTTATACATTAGTCGCTATGTGGCACAGTACAAAAGCTTTCGCAAAATCCAGTATACCACCTCACTGTTGTGCCTGAATCTAATTCTTACTCGCTTCTCATAAAAAATAATTACATTTGTCTGGCATGACCATTTTTCATAAATCCATGCTGACTACTACTAATAAGATGAGCTCTGGAGACAAAGTGAAGGATATGATCCTGTAACAAAGTTCAGCACCTTCCCTACCACTGATGTTAGGCTTACAGGTCTATACCAGGCTGTGAACGACTACCTTTTTTGAATATTGGATTACATGTTTTTTTTCCAATCCAGCGGCACATCCCCAGACCAAAGAATCTGAAAAGATGAGAAACAGTGGTCTAGATAGAACTGAACTAAGCTCTTTTAAAATCCGAGAATGCAATCCATCTGGTCCAGGGGCTTTATTGATATTAACTTTGTCTAATTGTTCTGTACATATCCTCTGTTAGCCAATGTGAATACTCTTCATTTCTCCCCTGCATATTATTACAATCCCTGCTGTAAGTACAAGGATTCTCAACAGTAAAACCGATGTAAAAAAACGGTTTAGCAAATTAGCCTTTTCGGCATCCTCTACAACCACCATCAGCCCCATTATTAATGGTCCCACATTCTCAGTCCTTATCTTTTTTCCATTTATATACTTAAAAAACATTTTGGGGTGGACTTGTTTGTTCGGCAATCCGTATTTCATTTTTATTTTAGCTAGTTTAATTGCTTTCTTGCACTCTTTATTACAGCTTTTGTATTCCCTGTAAGCCTGTTCTGTTCCTCTCTTTTCCAAATTTTAAAAGCCTTTTTTCTTTTTCCATTTCCCTTTTACCTGAGCATTAAGCCATGCAGGAGTGGGCCTAATTTTTTACACTGTGTCCCTAAACGTACAGATTTAGAAATGTAATAGTTTAATATCCCTTAAAAATGGTCCATATCTGCTCTGTATCTTTACCTAGAAACATTTCCCCCCAGTCTATGGCAGGAGTGATTCCTTTAACAGCATAAAATTAGCTTTCCTAAAGTTAAAAGTTTTGTAAACCCAGTGCACTTAATTTTTGCAACCTATTAAATGACACTATATCATGGTCACTTATCCCTAAGCTTCCCATTACCTTCATCTCCAAAATGAGCTCAAGTTATTAGATATCACAGATCCAACAATGATTCTGTCTAGTAGGAACTTTACTACATCTGTGAAAGAAAATACTCATATAGGAAATTTAAGAACTTTATACCTTCTGAGGGCGCTGAGTTCCCTTACTCAATCTATGTCAGGGTAGTTAAAATCCCCCATAACCAAAACATGCCCCATACCAGCAGCCTTCGCCAAATGCATATGGAGATTCATTTCCACCTCCTCCCCGGCATTTGGCGGCTTATAACATACTCCAACAATAATTTCTCTACCTTCTTGCTTCCCGTACACAGTTCCACCCATATTGTTTCTGCCGTATTGTTACGCCCCCATCTATTCATCTTTTAAATTTGGCTTCAATTCCTATTTAACATACATACATACTCCTCCTCTTTTTATTAACTCTGTCATGTCTAAATAAGGAGTATCCTTCAATATTTACTGGTCCAGTCGTGTGAATCATTTAGCCATGATTCTGCTATACAAATCACATCATACCTTTCCTTTAAAGATTTATTTCAAATTCCCTGGTTTCTCTAGCCAGATTTCTGCATTTGTAAACATTCATTTTAGATTATCAATTGATTTACTTTCATACATGGTCTACATGCCTCCTTATCCTCTATGCTCCCCCTCCCCCTTCTCCGTTGTGTTAATAGCCCTCTGATCCCTAACTTCTTTATCTACCCCTGTGTGTTTAACATACCCCCCCCCCATACCTAGTTTAAAATCTCCTCCAACCCCCTAGAAACTTCTCCCCCAAAAACAGCTGCACCATCACCATTGAGGTGCAGTCCATCTCTACTAAAGAGCCTGTAGCCAACAGAAAATCAGCCCAGTTCTCTAAAAACCCAAACCCCATCTCCTTACACCACCTCTTTAGCCACGCATTTATACTCCTGCCGTCCCGTTGCCTCCCTAGCGTAGCTCGTGGGCTGGGTAGTATTTGTGAAATCACTACCCTGAGGTCCTTGCTTTTAACTTGGCCCTAATTCTACAAATCATTTTAAGGACCTCACCTCCACCTCTAAATTCATTGGCACCAATGTGAACCAAGACGCGGATCACTCCCAGCCCCACCCAATAATCTCTTCACTATTCACCACATGTAGAACCCTAGCACCAGGCAGACAACACACTGTTCGGCATGCAGGGTCTGGTGACAGATTACCCTATCTACCCTCTAATAATAGAGTCCCCAACCAAGCAGTGAAACAGCAGTGTTGTTCTTAAACCTTTCTTGTTCTAAAAACTTTTGTTCTTAACACACACCCCTTAAATACCGACAAACCCCTTTAAAACAGAAAATCCCTTTGAAAGAAAATCGCTAAATGAACTGACTTATATGAGGTTCAAAACCAAAGAGCCAAACCCTTAGCCAATTTAAACCAATTAGCTACACCCCCATCCAATCAGAGAGAAAAGGAAAAAAATGCCTTTCTTTTGTCTCTTACCAGCCCCCACCCTACAGGTAACAGTGGCTGTTAAACAGCGTATTTATTTTAGTAACCCAGTGCTTTGAGTTACTTAAACAATTCCTACTACCTAGTTAGTAAGTTGTAAAAAAAAAACAAAACACACCAGTGATTAACTACTTACACAGACACACTCCTAGAAATAAATAGTGCTAGGTTAGTACATTTACTAGGCTGCAAACCACAGTTAATAAACGCTTTTGTTTCTAAAGGGACCGTCACACCTCTTTTGAAAAATGAATAGTGGTAGATAACGCCCCAAAAGCTAGACATCGTTAATTCTCAACCTTTAATTCGGCTTCCACACAGAGATATTATACTTACATCCTCTCCTCGCTCCAAGCGCGGCTCTTCACTTCCGGTAAGGCAGTCAGTGTCGGCCGTGGGACTGTGACTTCTTCCCACTGCGGCTGCTCGGGAACAGAAAAAGAAAAGAGCAGCCACAGTGGAGACTGGGAGAAGAACCTGGAAGCGGCGGTGGAGCGAGGAGGATGTAGTATAATATCTCAGTGTGGGAGCTGAATTAAAGGTTGAGAATTAAAACGATGTCTAGGTTTTGGGGGCTGTATCTACACATATTCATTTTTCAAAAGAGGGGTGGACCGTCCCTTTAATGCACACCCTTAAATAAAGAACAGACCCCTTTAAAACAGAAAATCCCTTTAAAAGAAAAATGCTTCGAGCTAAATCACTGAAATGAACTGACTTATATGAGGTTCAAAACCTTATGAAGGCAGGGAATCGCTTATTAGAGAGAGCGCGCCTTAAACAATCCTTTTTACGATCGTTAATTTATGATTGTTATTGTAAATTTGCAAATGCCCAGTGCAGCCTCCCCCCCTCCCTCCCGCTTCTTCTCCCTCCGCCTAGAGTAAAATCCCTTTGGGTATTGTAGGGCTTCTCCCCCAACCCCAAACGCATTATAATTATGGCCCCCTATGGCTACTATGACACAAGTAGCAGCTTGTAGTTTAGCCATCCAATTGGCAGAAGGGAAGTAAATGCTGGTGGTTTCTAGCTTCACTAGGCCTTTATCCAGTATTGATTTGGAAATCATCCAGCTTTTATTTTGCGTCATCATGTCCTTTAGACACCAGTGGGATAGATGGTCTCAGAAACACTGCAATCCCAGAAGCATTAAAGGGCATGTCCACGGCCGGACCGGCAGCCGCGTCCAGCCATGGACATGCCCTTTAATGCTTCTGGCTGAGAGGCAGCCAATTACGGACGCGGCTGACGGCAGTGGAGAACGCGGGGGGAGAGAGGGAAGGTAAGTAATGATCAGGGGAGTTTCTGGACATAATAATAATGTGTTTGTGGTTGGGGGAGGAAGCCCTACAATACCCCAAAGGGATTTTACTCTAGGGTGAGGGAGAAGAAAATGGGAGGGAGGGGGGAGGGCTGCACTGCGGTGTGCAAATTCTCCGGGAGTAGAGACAGGAGGCAGAGTCCTATATGGACTCTGCCAGGCCCTGGTGGGCAGTTTTCAGGACGTTGGAGGGGGCATAGCAGGGCAGCCATTTGGAGCAGGGATGTAAGGAAGGATTTTATTACACTACAGAGTGGGGCCAGTAGTGGGGGTAAATTATAGTTTTGGGGTGGACATGCCTTTAAAACTGGAAAGTACTAGGTGTTGCTTGCTTCCTGTATCTCTTGGTTTTGCAGTAAGTGTTGCGGTTGTTGTACCTTTTATTGGCTGACTCAACAATGGCAGAAATTGCAAACTTTATGGAAAAAAAGTTTACTCAAATGCTTCCTGCTTGTGTATTTTGTATGCATGGTTATTATAAGAAGCTAGTGCTAATATTATTGTTATTTCTTTGTTCTTCTTTTACTTTAGCTTCTCCTGGGATATTGTGCAAGTTAAAGCCGTATCTTCTGTTATTTGTGTACCCCATGATCACAAGAGATTTCATTTTATCAGTATTTTGCACCATGGTCAATATCTTACTGCTTATGGGGTTCCATGGTCTTTTAAATCACAGGATATGAATCCTTTAAAGTCCAATAATGAAATAGGGGCCATATTTATAAATGTGCGGTATCAATTTAGCATACCGAGCATTATTGGTAATGTATGACAGTGACCTTAAATGTACGGCCAGGGTCGTACATTTACGTCCGAATGTTGTATTACGAACGGTCGGTCGTAGATACTATACAACGCAGTAGTAAACTACCGCAATCATACTCCATGGGGACTGTAAATGTACGATCGCATTATCAGAGTTTACAATCGTTACAATAATTTGCAATTGTATCGTTTAATGATCGGAAATAATGATCAGTTACCGATAATAAACCGATCTTAAAGGTGCATTATCGGTAAAAGTACCACACCTTTATAAATATGGCCCATAGTTTCAATTTTGAACTTCAAAAGGACAGCAGGATTCCTGAATATAATTCATCATTAGTGTAACAGCCCAGGAATCTTTGAAATTCATGCAACACTTGCTGTTAATACATTTGTAATGAGTGACTTTAAATTAGCCAACCACCTTCCCAGAATACTTTAGGGAGTCAATAAAAGTCTTATCATTAAAAATGGTCAATTTTCCCCAACCAATCACGATGTTAGCTTTCAAATGTTAAATAAGATCTGATTGGTTGGGGCAAAGTTAGCACCATTTAACGATAAGAACTTTAATGAATAACCCTGATAGTCTTTGCATCAGGCAATGTTGTTGTTCTGTGATGTACAGAAAACATTTAATAGAAAATCCTACAATACTGAACATATTCAGGTGTATAGGGAATGAACATTCTCTACCACAGCTCAAAGTGTCCTGCCACTAAATATGGATATAATGCTCTGGATATAATTTTATTTTTGCGTAGATGCAGTACAAAAACACACACACACACATACTGACAGGCTAACAACAAACTCCTTACACTAACAGGGAATCTAATCTACTGTTGAGAATAGTTTTAACCACATTTGTCATTGCAGTTAAATTATTAATTGATATTATACTAAAAAAAGCTCTTCTAAATAATGAAGTATAAAAATAGGTACCCGCCTTACTTATACTGTGTTTAAAGGGCATGTCCACTCAAAAAAAAACTTGTTCCAAAACTGTAGATTACCCCCAAACACCCACTTTCGCTATATGGAGTGTCCAAAGACGCTCCTGAACTTGCTTACCTGACCCACGTCCCTATCTGCTCTACGCTGCCTTGCTGCTGACAGCGGCTCCATTTCCGTGACCGGAAGTAAAGCGGTGTCGACGCAGAAGTCCCCTGCTCCCGTTTTTTGCTCGAAACAGGAGCAGGGGGCGGCACCAAGACCGCTAGGGACCGGACAGTAAGAAAGTTCAGGAGCGTTGTTGGAAAATTGAATATCGCCAAAGTAGGGTTTGGCGGGTAATCTACATTTTAGAGCAAAGTTTTTTGTTGTGAGTGGACTTTAAAGCAATAAAACTCAATGGGAAGTTTTTGTTGAATGATCTTGCTCTGGGGTTATAACATAGTGCATAACATAGGATGAAAAAGCTTTTTGATGGTAATTTAGATCCTCGTTAGAGATGGCCGAACTCACTGAAAATTTGTTCCACTTGCAGATTCACAGATTTCAAAAAAATGTAAAAATCCGCATGCAGACCCATTAAGGTCAATGGGAGTTAAAAAATCCGAAGTTTGGCTAAAATTAGGTATAAATAGCAATGGTAACTACTGTAAATGGCTCAGGGACCTGGGAAATAGTTGGGGAACATGTATAATGGCAAAATCTTTAAAAAAAAAAAAAAACACCATTACCAAAACATTCAGTACTTCCGGTTTGGCATCAGTATTTTTTGACAATTTTAAGTTTAAATCTGCAAAGTCTGAGTTCCGAGGATCTGTGAAATGCACTTTGGAACCTGGTTGGTTTCATCTCAATACTAATTAGAGCCAGTTACAAAAACCAGATTGATAATGTCCTGCTAGGTTTTATTATATGGTGTAAACAGCATTGGTCTGTCTTTAACTGCTCTGTCTGGAATGAGAATACTTGACAGCCAAAGGGAATGCTGTATAGGAATGGGGTTACTTGTTCTAAAGGAACCCGGTTTAAGAAGTTCAATGGAACTTTCAGAATCTGGTCCCTTTAGTAATCCTTGAACGTTTGAATTCGAGAATCCCGAACGTTCGAGCATTCTCGGAATTGGCCAATCGGAAATTACCAAATGGCTGAGGATCCCGTGACTGGACCTAAGTGCCCATGTGGCCTTGGGAAGGGCTATTTTGGGTTTAAGGGGTCCCGCAGCTCAAAACTAGGACCCCTCTTCCAGCATTAGAAGTGCCCTTGTGGCACAGCCAAGTGCCATTAGGGCTAAAGGGGTCCCGCAGCTCGAAACTGGGACCCCTCCCTGGCAATTATAAGTGCATTTGCAGCACTGACAAGTGCCTTTGCTGTGAGTCTGCAGCTAAAACCAGGACCCCTATTGGCGAGCCCCTTGCAGCTCAAAACCGGGACCACCACTGGTCCTAAAAAGGACCTTATCAGGTCTCCGACATCTGAGATAGCAAGTGACACTAAACTCTGCCGATTTCAGTGATGTCAATGCGGCACTAGTGACACACACAACGCTGTGGTGACATCAACGTAACCGATGTTGCCAACCTTTTTGATTGAAGTCTTTTTTCTTTTTTTGCCATCGCTTTGATGACTTCTAAGTTCCACGGGGGCTTGCACCTCTTTATAAGGTTTGCTGAAGCACCAAATCCAGTCTCATTTACGCAGAGCTCCCACTCTCCCACCCCTCTGGTCATTCTCCCTTTCAAATAATCTGTCTGTGGAACCAAGCCGCTCATGCGCATTAACCTCATACACGTCACTCTAAACTTGGTAAACTAAAAAAACAAAAAAAACCCTCTATATGTAAGCATGTAGAGAGCAAGTGTCTCTGTTGTTCTGGAGACACTTGCAACAAAGGAGTGGGAGGAGGGTGAGTTAGAAGAGTTCAAATCCTTCCTTATCACTGCAGTCCGATCTTTCTTTGACAGGCAAAAAATTGTGTGAGGAAGCTTGGGAGGAGGGGGACCAAGTGCTGCTCTTTTTTGCCTCATTCCTCCCTTACTTCTGTTTTTAACCATGTATTTGCCAAGCCTTTTAGTGAGCAGGAATAAGTCATTGAGAGACTTGCTGTAAAACTTGTATAAGCCTACACCGGAAGCTATTAGGGGATTTAATTGACAGCTCAAGCAGGAGTGATGTATTAAACCTTGACTTCTTTTAACCATACGCTGTGGCATTAGTCATTTCAAAGCTGGGTCTAATGTGTGATTCTGCATATGATAAACTATCAATCAGCCATCGAAAAGCTGTTTTGGTTGGGCGTTGTTGTTGCTGGTCCAAGTCACGCAATAAAATGTAAAGGACGTATTCACCATTTTTTAAACTCACCGTGTTTTTCCTACCTTCAAAGTTTTCGTCTCCTCCCTCTGGATTTTAGTGGATATCATTAAAGTATCTTGCTTGCGCTTAGGGGGGAGGGTAGGGGAAGGGTTAGAACAAAAGGTAAAAATAAATAAATAGGTTAAGATCAAGATCTCTGTAAAAAAAATCGGGTAATGACACTTCAATATGTTTAATCTTACAGATGATGAATACCCAATCATATGACAAACAGGAGTGAGCATGATAATGTATGAAAAAACAGGAAGCTATTATTTTGTCTTAGTTGTACAGAATTATGATCTTTCCCGTCAAAGGTTGTGTGAATTGTGCAAATAAATGCTACTGTGTAACTTTATTGCTTGCTCTATTTAGCTTCTTCCTTTGTTCAAATACAGTAATGATTTTTTCAAGGCAAAATAGACACTGTTTAAATCTCGAGTGATATTCCTGACTCACTCAGCTGCCTTAACATGTTTTTTATAGTGTTTGGGGAACTAAACTAAAATAAAGCAGGTTTTTTCTTTAGTAGAATGAGGGAATTCTATAACTTTGTGTTTAATATATCCTGATCCAATTCAATAAACATATCCAGATATTAAATTCTGTACCTTTAATAAGGTGTGAATCTAAACTGGATTCCTTTCATTAATATCCAAATAAAGGATTTCAAAGGTTCAACTGTCCCCTTGTCGAATAGAAAGAGGTCTTTGCAAAGTGGTCCTTTCTTTTTTATACACCCTTTTTATACACCCATAATAAAATCTTAACCATGAATCAGCCTAAATGGATTCTAGAAGTCCTAAACTATAAGGGTAGATTCAGACAAATGGCTGTGCACAGTGCATGCTGTTGTGTGCAGCATTTTCCTACCGGCAATGCTTAGAAACGGGTGGTGGACAATGCTGCAACGAATGGCCCACAGCCGTTCATCTGAATCTAGCCTAAGTATTTGTGTCCTCTGACCAAAGAAATCAGCACTGCTGTACAGATTGTTGGCTATCTCATGTCTCTCTTCTGTTAGTTTTCCCTTCATTAAGTGGCACTACTGAAAGCTGCCATATAGGCTGCATGATCTGACGGCAGGCACATCAGAAAGGAAGAAGTCTTTGGGGAAAGGTTTGGGGATTAAACATAACAGATAAAAAAGCAGATCTTGTAGATTAGTGTTTAGCATTATTGTGAGCAAATTATGCAATGTAGAGAAAATCAGACTCATTGTCTGCTTATTGAGACATGGCAATGGGAACTGTTTTACAGCTTGGTTGACTCTTTCTGTGGCTCCATTAGACTGAGGATAATAAAAGGTTTGTGAAGGTTCTCATTCATCCAGGTCATGGTAATCGTTGTATTCAATTAGATCAACTGGACTGAAATGTAGTTCTTGAGACGTTTCGCTAGTCATCCGACTGGCTTTCTCAATTCAGAAGGGTTGAATTGGAGAAAGCCAGTCGGATGACTAGGAAACGTCTTTAGAACTACATTTCAAGTCCAGGGATCTAATTGAATACAACAGATATAATAAATAGGGGAGAACTAAAGAAAAATCCTCCAAATTGCAGAGACTACCAAACTGTTGGTAAAGAACTTGGTCAATAACTTCTGAAATGAGGATGAACGGATGACAGTAATCTGATAATCAGTACAAGGCTTAAGACTCCCATCATTTTTTCCACAAAGAAGAATCCAGCTCCTGCAGGGGGAGTAGTAGATGGTCGAATGAATCCCTGCTGTAAATTATCCATGGTGTATTCTTTCTATGTCTATGTTGAGATAATTATTTCCTCTTAATATAGTGACCACACGGATAAGGAGATCTTACGAGGAGCTTTGGAGATGAGCTCAGAAGGGTTGGGGGTTATTCAACAATGGAACAGATTCATACAGGTTTGGCCAAAGGAAAACAGAGGGATTCCCATAGTTTGGCAAAGGAAGCATCCAGAAAATTACAAAGCTGCCAGAATCAATTAAAGCAAGTAAGTCAATGGTGAAATGACGCGGAGTGGGATTGAGTTTGAGTGGGGGAATTGAGTTTTTGAAGGGATGTTAGAAATTCATTCAACTTATCTAGAACATGGCTAAATCCTGCAGGTTAATGCAAAAAATCTCACCTGTTTTAAATTAGGGTTATTGAGTTTTTGGGCATCTTACCTTTTGCTGAAAACCCTAAAGCTTTGGACACATGTTGCCACAAATGCAACTGAAGCAGGTGCCAAAAAAAAAAAGGTTTGGATGACACATCTAATGTTTATGGTGACTCCCACGATATGGTTAGTGATCCATCTTCCCCTTCCTTCTCATAGATCAAAAAGTAGGTGGCTATTGCAGCCTGTATAAAGACTAACAGGGAGATTCAATAAAAGTTCTTATCGTTTAAAATGGTGCTAATTTTTACCAAACCAATCAGACTTAGTTCACATCTGATTGTTGGGGCAAAATTAGCCACATTTTAAACGATAAGAACTTTTATTGAGTAACCCTGACAGTTTTTTTAGACTTATTGCTAATTGCACATGCCTGGGCACACTAGGTGGATGAATGGAAGAGGAATCAGATGTCACTGCTGACTGTAATAAGCTTCCCATATCTTCTGGCATTATGCAGCATTTAAACACCCGATTGTTTTGGGACTGATGTTACAGCCGTTGTTGACAGCAAACCACAATCTGGACAGGAAAATATTCAAAAGGGAAGAACAGCTTCACCCAACTTTACAGCGATTGCCATTAATGGTTGATCAAAACTTTGGGTTAAGTGTACGACTAGCATTGAGAGAGCTTAGTATGTTCTCATATGAAACAGTATAACAAAAATAACACAGCCTTAACTAGCACTCCTTTTTAAACGAGTGTTTTCTATCTGTCTCCTTAATTTATTAGAGACATTCGTCCTACTTTAATTGTTATACACTAAAAGAATAGTTCATTTCAGTCAATCTACATTAGAGTTTTTTTTCCTTTACTATCCATTTTTACAGCATTGGCAGATCTCTATTTCTCACCTTTGCTTATCACACTACAGCCCTTTCTTTTTTCTTGCAGGAGGATTTGTGTTGACACCACGTATACTCTTCCTTTCTATTCTATATGCCTTTTTAGTAATTCTGTTATGTTTAAAAAATTGTTTGTCTCCAGACTTGCACTAAGCTCTTTCCTAAAATAAATTATTTGTAAGCTCTACATTCTTTATAGTTATAGTATTGAGGTTGAATAAAGACATATGTCCATCCAGTCCACCCATCTAGCAATATCCTCATTTTCTGCCTAACAGTTGATCCAGAGGAAGGCAAAAAAAACCCACCAAAAATATGAAGGGGGAAAAAAATTCCTTCCTGACTCCAAGTGGCAATCGGAAATTTCCCTGGATCAACTCTACTTATGTATCAATACCAGTAACTTGCAACATTCCTTGTTTGCAGAAAACTCATCCAGCTTTTTTTTTAAACTGACCAATGAACCTGCCATTACAACGTCCATGGAAGACAGTTCCATAGCTTTATCGTTCTCACAGTGAAAAACCCTTTCCGAGCTTGAAGCCCTTAACCTCTTTTCTTCAAGTCTTAAGGGAGTCTCGTGTCCTTGACATGTTCTATTGGTGAACAATGCCCCAGATAGATTCTGTTTCTACTTTTCCTTTGAAAAGACCCATCCCAAATTTTATATGTCGTTTTAAGGTCATGTTATTTTTTTTATTTATTTTCCTCAGCTCCCTGTACTGCAAATCACTAAAACTAAACCTGATCAATAGATCTCTAATGCAGATTGCGAGAGTTTATATTGCTTAAAGTGTTAATATTCTTGCAGTTTGAGTGAAAACTCCTGTGCCCTCTGCTTCTTCTTCCCCTGTATCCAGGGTCTGAGCATTAATGCTGGAAAAGACAGGATGTCTGCACAGGCCCATGATGGGTGCAGATTCCTGAGTCCGTAATACGTGGCAATCGCGGGGTGGCCGACTAGAGGTATTCGAAACTGTTGAGTTTTGCTCGAGTTTTCGGTTTTAGAAATGGTCTTCTACTAACGATTTTCAAAAATCGGCCTACTTTAGAATTCCAAAATCGTCTACTTTCAATTTTCAAAAACGTCTACTTTCGATTTTCAAAAATCGTCTACAGTACTTTCGATTTTTGCAAAAAAATGGAAAATTCAAAAATCCGGGTTCGTGAAATTCGGGAGTTCCAAAAGATTCGTCGGGACTTCGAAACCCTCAGATTCGATTCGAAACTGGGTTCTATTAGAAACACATTACATCTCTAGTGCCGACCTGAACGATGTGTATGCACAGCCGTTTCGCCCTATAAATGGCCATGTATGGGGACTTTGTTGGCTGAAACGGCCATGACTCAATGATGTTTTCCTTCTAAACTGTTCTCTTATATAACTGCAGACTCATTACACACTAATTGTTGCACAGTACTAGAAAAGACAGAGCGATTACCTGCAGAGAAACGTCCTCGTCTAATGTCTAATTACAAATAATCAGAAGCATTAATCTCACTGTTAATCATATATCAGAGCATTTGAAATGTGGGGTGGATATGTAATTATTCCCTGTTGACTTTTTAGAGTGTGGAAAGCAACAATTAAAATATTTTTCTTTGTATAAAGAATGGAAATGTAGAAAATAACACAGTGTTCTCTTCATTATGAACACTGGGCAGCTGAAGTATTCCTCATTGCTATGATTGTATCTTGTTGGTGATTTGCAAAGGTCTTGCTTAGTTCAGCTTTCATCTCACTGTGAATAGGATGAGAACATTACTGTGACAATAATAAAAAAGGAAATGTTTCTCAAGTGCTCTCCAAATTCTTTATGATTCATATTCGAAAGTCCTGCTCTTGGACTCATCTGCCTAATAATATGGGAATAAATTGTTCCTGTGTGTTTTAACATCTTCTGGCCGTGTAGACATAAATAATCGAGATTTTTTTATTCTGGTACATGATTTTGTGTCACGGGGTGAGGTAGCAGTAATTGAATTACTCTTAGTGCAATTTTTCAGAGTTCTATCAATGGAACACAGTCTGCATTTAAAATGAATGTAGTTGTTTAACTTAAGTTTAAAAATTCAGCTAGAGAACCTATTAGCTAAGAACAAAAAATCACATTATTCATGATAGCTGCATGATGCTATATGGTAATTCAAAACATTCATATGTGCAAGATTGGTAGGAAACATTAACAGAATTTAGAGAATGAAGTTTAATTAGGAGCTAATTATTTTTGTTGAATTCAATAGAGGAGAGTTATAAAAATAATTGCAGTGTTAAGGGCATGTCCACCCCATACTGTACTGAATTATTCTAATAAATTAATAAATAAATACACAGAATGTTAATGTCTCACAATTAATCATATGGCTTATATTTAAAGGGAATGTTCAACCATTCTGTAAAAAATTCATATACTGTGTAGGACCCCCAAAAACCCCAAATGCGTTGTACTAACACTGTCCAAGTACAGTATGCTCCGGATGAGGAATCTGACTTACAAAATCAATCTTCCAGCTCCGTACTCCTCCTCTGTCTCTCTGGTAAGGCCCGTCAGACACATCCATGAAAGTGACATCACCTGATGTGTAAGTGGATTCACAAGCCTGGAAAACACTATTTGGACAGTGAGTACAGCGCATATGGGGTTTCGGGTGGGTCCCACGCAGCATATTACATTTTTACAGAAGGGGTCTACAGCCCTTAAATTAGACCGTATGATTAATTGTTAGACATTTTATTCTGTGATTTATTATTTTTTAGAATATATTCAGTATGTACCATCAATGATACAACTGAAGGTTTAGGAATAAAGGCACGAGACATGTTAGATAATCATCAGCTGAAGCAGGCGACAACACAAATTAGTGTATGTGCAGGTTCTACCAAATCATTTAGTTAACAATCCTGGTGGCATCGGTTAATAAAGTAAAGTTGGGTGTTCTCAAGGTACCTACGCCCTCAGGTTGCTATAATTAAAATAGCAATCAGTAGCAGCAGCAACATAGCACAAAATTTCGGGATATATCCACATCACTTGATCATTTACACCAATGCAACAGATACCTTTATACATCACAATGAAATGGTCAAGGTCACCTGACCCTACTCAAATATATTACATATATAATAATTATTCAAATTTGAAAATCGAACAATCTTCAATCGTTATGGGATAATTTACCATTTTTTTGAAACAAAAATCTGCATTAGAATTATTGTTAAACGCCCACTTAGGTCTATTTGTACACAGCGACAAGACTTTTGTCAGAAAATGTTGTGATGTGAGTGTGTTGCTGCCGTGAATTTTTCATATTGGCCCATTAATTTTTGTACATACCCCCCCCCGCGTGCGTAGATCTCTGAAGAAAATAAGGTCATGGGGGAGATCACTTTTACAATAGTCTTAAGTCAGTGGTTTTATTAAACCCTTTGACTGATAGTTGGAATGGTTGGAGCTGCATATTGAATGGCAATGCTACATAAAGTGAAAATAATGGTTAAATTATGTCGCTTAATTTAGATATTACCTATGGAAATTTAAATTGCCACTATGTTCGTGACACTATAATTAACCACTAGGTTATCATCTCTGGTATTATTGTCTTTTTCACATTACTAAGTTTGGTAGGTCTGTCATTTGGAATACAGGCCCAAGGTGACTGTTTCTCATTGTGTTCCAGTCTCTTTAAGCTTGTATTGCCAAGACAAATGGGAATACAGATCCTGCTACTGAAGAAGTCTCCCATTGTGGACTGTCACTCACAGTAGCAGACCTGAGCAGTGAGGGGATAAAGGTGAGTAGAAATTGCCATCGTTGCGCACCAAAGGTTTCTGTGTCTTCAAAAGACTTGTCTATGCCTAACAAAACAAACTTAAACAAGTTGTTCAACTTTAACAATTAAAATAAAAAGTATGTATTTGATGATATTAATTGTATAACTGTATAGGAAATTAGCTTTTGCTCTATGGTGTTATACCACTGTTTTTAATATTTTTAAGCTGCTGTAGGTATTTTTAAAGCTACTGCAAGATAGTCTTTCCTTTCTCTTTCTTGTGTCTGTTCCTCAGTGACTCAGAATACTCCCTAGAGTTGTTTTAATGATGGTTCTTGTTCAGCTGGCGAGTTGTGTGGTTGCGGGCATCATTCGTGTTGCTGTTAAATAGTGAAAAAAACTAGTTTGCAAAGATACAATATGTTATTTTTAATGTATATATATGAATTCATCTTGCAAAACACTTTTGGATACATGCTTCACCTTCTGTTCCACCCATTCCTCTTGACTGTATATCTCAGGTCAGGGCCCTCCCTAGCTATTCTACCATTAATATTTCTACCTATTATAATTCTACTTTCTACCATAATGATTCTGTAACATACCACACTGAATGCTGCTAAACCAGCACTTAAACACATCTTTGCTCCTGTTTTTTTAAGTCAGACCAGCATTTATGAATTGGTTTTTTTGGTCTTTATTTGAGAATTGTATCTTCCTAAGATCTCTAACTGCTCTCTCCACATTTGCAGCATAACATTTCCCACAAAAACTGTGTGGTGTTTAATGCATATTTTATTTTCTATTTAAATTGGGCATGTCCACCCCCCCAAAACTATAATTTTAACCCCATACTGGCCCCACTCTGTAGTGCATAAAACCCCCACATACATCCCGCATCCAAATGGGCTGCCCTGCTATGCCCCGCCAAAGTCCCAAAAAAACTGGCCCACAGGAACCTGGCAGAGTCCAAATAGGGGAAGCATGCCATGCGATAGCAGCCCCCCCCCCTTCTCCACCGTTTTGCTCCCTCCACTAGTGTAATATCTTTGTTATATAGTAGGTTTCCTCCCCCAACCCCAAAACCGCTTTTATTAATGATTTTGCAGAAAACTCCCCCAAATTCTACACACATTACCTCTCCCCCCCGGTTTGTTCCGGCGCCGGCAGTCGCCTCGTGATTTGCTGCCTCTCAGACCATCAGGGATGTGGCTGCCAGTCCGGCCCCCTTGTTGCAGTTTCATGCAAGACTTTAGAGTGGCGGGAGACAGTACTCTGTGAGGAAAGATCGTAAGCGTAAGTATGTCGGTGGGAGTTTTCGATAATAAATCTATTATAGCGTTGTGGGCTAAAACATTACTAAATGGGGTAGACAATGCCTATATTAAAATGTCATAATTCCTGTGCAGGGCCTTTATAGGGTGAAGTGTAACATAGCGTATGATGTATGCATTTGCACCATAAACAATATTGCCGTTTACTTACTTCATCAGTTGATACCTGGTATGTTTATCTGTAACTAAACTCTGAAATACTGACCGTGTTTTTGAAATCTTCGACACAAGATAATATTTTTGCTAGTATCCATATTAAAGGGCGCAGCTCCACACCCCTTTTTAATTTGTTGGGCCGTATGTAGGTGCTTCCTCTCCAGCCTCATCAGCATGATCCCACCTTATGCTCCAGAACTTCCAACGTTTATTCACCGTACTTACGTCCCTCGTTACTCCGACCGCACTTTTTCCCCTTTCTTCCTCTGTTCCCTGGCCTCGCCTGGTATTTAAAAACACGTGTTCAAGTAGGGGGCTTGGTGGATTCATTGGCAGTTCCGCGTACCGTGATTGGCTGCAGAGGCCGTCACTCCATTATGGCCAGCGGCCTGCCGGCCCTGGAGTACGTCGAGGGGGAGATCAGCACAGTGCGTGTTTGAATATAGTAGGAAAGACCGTTTAGATTGGATAAGCTGGGCTTCGTTTTTCTTTGCTTTTATATCGCGCGGATTATCAGTTATCTGGCGTGTTTGTTCTCTTTTTGTAGTTTCCCCTGCTGCCGACGAGTCCAGTGACATTTAATTCTTCTGAAACCATCTTTCCAGTTCTTCTTTGTGACCTTGGAACCTTCATTTTGTAATCGTATATTGGTCACGAAGAAGAACGGGAAAGACTTTTCCGAAAGAATTGATTGAATGTCGCTGGATCGGCCAGCAAGTAAATTCTAATGTATGTGCTTTTGAGGCCAAGTATTTGACCGCCACATTTTCTTTTAAAGACACAGCTAGCCACTAACATCAAGTTGATTTTACAGTTTACATACCGTTTAAGGTTAGGTAAAGCCAGATTTTTCATCCAAGAGGGTAAATCATTGTCACAACGACTTTTGCTGTGAACCACGCTATTTCAGCTCGGTTGATGGGTCAAGAGCACCCAACGGCCTGGTGGACTGAAATAGCATAAATCACAGCAAAAGTCACTTGGACATGATTTTCTGACAGTTAAAATAGTAACACAGTAATAGACCTAAGGCTAAGGTCCCACTTTAACGCATGTAAAAACTCTGAACTTTTTGGTGGACTTTTGCCATCCGCTTGTATCCGAATTTACATGTGCTGGGCGTTTTGCAGGGGATTATGGGTAAAAAATGGTAACGGCATGTGCTATAAAATCACAACAGATTGCAAAGCACACGGGGGGGCTACTTTCCACAATTTACATTACAAATAAATTGTCATGCGGATCGCAAAGCATAAACGGATTGCAAAACGCAGCAAAAAAAAAAAAAAAACAGTTGATCCAGAGGAAGGAAAAAAAAAACAAATGTAACTGGAGGAAAAGCTTCCTTCCTGACTCCAAAATGCCAATTTAGAATGGATCCCTGGATCAATCAAAACATATTATTACCAGGAATTTTGAATCTATTTGAATGATAGAAATGTATGCAGCCCACTTTTCAAGCTATTTAATTTACTTGCCGTTACCATATCTGCTGTTACCTCGATAAGTTCTTATTGATGCACGGTTGATCAGGCGACGGGTCCAGGGTATCTTACACCTGGACCATTTATCTGTCCAAGTAAGGACCATATTGCATTAATATATGTGATCATCTTTTTGGGGGGGTAGAGCCCATGATTGCTTTAATTTTTGTACAATTAGTTCAATAAGTTGGCCAAATTATTTTAAGCCCAGCCACCACGTCAAGGTTGCTTTGTATAGCTGGGTCCTTACCTACTGGTATGCTTGTGAATGTTCTCATTCATCCAGGTCATGGTATATCTGTTGTATTCAATTAGATCAACTGGACTTGAAATGTAGTTCTTGAAGACGTTTCGCTAGTCATCCGACTGGCTTTCTCAATTCAGAAATCCGACTGGCTTTCTCAATTCTGAATTGAGAAAGCCAGTCGGATGACTAGCGAAACGTCTTCAAGAACTACATTTCAAGTCCAGTTGATCTAATTGAATACAACAGATTTACCTACTGGTACTTGCCTTTTTTCTAGTGTACATAATTGTAACTTATCCAATCTGTCTTCATATTCAAGCTTCCCCATTCCATTTATTAATTTAGTTGCCCTTCTCTGAACCATTTCCAATTTGTCCTTTTTGTACACAGGATTCCAATCTTTCACTGCATATTCCAAATGAGGCCTTACCAATGCTTTGTAAAGAGGGAGAATAACATTTTCCTCCCTTAACTCCATACCCCCCTTTATTCAAGACAATACCATGCTGGCTCTGGCTGTTGCTGCCTGGCACTGCTTGCTAACTTTAAGTTTGTTATCCACCAAAAGTCTAAAACTCCTAGTATAAGCAGCACAAGGATTTAAGTCGAAAATGTATTTACATTTATCAACACTGAATCTCTTCTGCCACTTAGCAGCCCAGTGTGACAATCTATCTAGATCCCCCTGCAACGATTGCACATCCTCTGAAGCTTTTAATGGTCGACAAAGTTTTGTGTCCTCAGCAAACACAGAAACCTTGCTGACAATGCCCACTTCCAAATCATTAATAAACAGATTGGGACAATTGACTGAAATATAGGGATGGCATAGAACTCGAACTCGAACCCGAGTTCGAGCCGAACTGTTCGAGTTCGAACGGACCCGGACTTCTCGAACTATCTCGGACGCGGACTTTCGATATTTCCCGGACTTTCGATGATTTATCGAATGTTCGAACGTTCGAACGTTCGAACGTTCGAATCCGCGAGTAAAATGTACATGGTATCTAGGCGCGAACATCGAATCTGCGAGTAAAGTCTCCATTAAAGCCTATAGGCGAGCATCGAATCTGCGAGTAAAATGTCCATGTTACCTCGAACGTTCGAACGCGAAAGCTCGAAAGTAGCGCGTGTAAGAGTAAAATCGATTTTACGAAAGTCCTGGATATTGGAACATGTTCCCCAGACCATTTCCCAGGTCCCACAGCCATTTACATTAAGTTACCATTAATATTTTAGTTGTATTTGACTCGAACTTTTCGAACTATTTGCCTCCCATAGACTTTAATGGGTCCTTTTTCGAACTTTCGAACTTTCAAACTTTTACAATAGTTCGAAAGTTCGAAAACGGACCGAACTTTCAATAGTTCGACCATCTCTACTGAAATATAGAAATATCGTTGGTCTGCCCAAAATATCTGCTTGTGTGTACCTAGCATTAGAAACACTAAGGAGTCACAGTTTTAATACTGATATCTATATGGCTGAAGTTGTATTACCACTGATCTTGTCCATGCTGATAATACACATCCAAAGCGAACCAATTCTTGCTTTTTGTAGGGTATTCTGTGTTTGTTTTTAGAAGGCTGGAGCAATAGAATGTGATTGTTTTGGAAGGGTATTTGGTGTGCTGTGTTAGATTGCCACTCATGCGTGTATTTTATCAGCACAGACAGTTAATTCAATTTATTCAAAATTAATTCAAAATGTTGGTGCTAGTAAGAAAATAAAAAAATGGTCTGGCTTGTCTATAGTTAAACCGACTATTAGGTTAGTTCACACCCAGAACTTAGCTTGTGCTATGCATGATGTAATTAAAGAGAACAAGGAGGCAGCCATATCTGCTGCACATTCATTTATATGTATGGGAAAACCAGACAAGAATTTGGTTTGGATTTTGCTTGGCTCCTCTTTCGTTTTAATGGTCTTAACTACATCTCTGGTATCCTGACCCTGACTGCCCTCTAGAAATATTTTATACAAACCAAAAAGCAAAAGATGAAATTAACTAGGTCACTACTCACCCAGTATATTGGGAATATATAGGGATTGTTTCTAAGTCCAGGATTTAGAAAATTGTAAAATGCACAAACAACAGCACAAGATCTCAAGTAGAAGATCCACTGTACCAGCATTTCAATCTAATCATGTCGTAGTAAGTATATTTAAATTCCTATGAGAAAAAGTGTCAGATGTAAGCTTAGTGATTTAGCAAGGGGAATGAATTTCTAATATGGGCACTTCAAAGAAAATAAAAAGCTAGAGAATGAAAGAGAAATAGCCCAATATTAATCCTGTAAAGTGCCATTTAATGGTCTGTTAAATTTTTGTCTTGATGTGTATTTAATACACAGCTAAGCATGAAGTCTCAGAATCACCTGCAGGCAGAAGATACTGTTTTTGGCAGCACATTAATTCTCCTTCAGTTGTGTCATTTTAAGTACCGTAGTCTCTTGTCTTGTTTAATTTACAAGTAATGTGTAGAAAGATGAAGTAAGCATTACCTTGTAGTGTTACACTGCATCTAGAACATTCCTAATTATTTGTGAATAATAGTCTATAAGTGAAGACTTGACACCTGGGTAATACTTCTGAGAAAAAGCATAACAAAAGCGATGTATCGGTGTCTAACTGCGAACATTGCTTTATCACGTTTCAGAACATTACACTTCCTTTTTTCACTGTGGTAACAACACAGTTTGGTGGTTTGTGTTACTTACACAGAATTTTATACAAACAAAAGATATGTGTGTACAAAATGGTTACGTGATATCAAGGTCTGTGTGTATGAAGAGGTAACGTAATACCAGGGTATGTTTGTATGAAGAGGTTACGTAATACAAGGGTATGTGTGTAAGAAGAGGTTACGTAATACAAGGGTATGTGTGTATGAAGAGGTTACGTAATACAAGGGTATGTGTGTATGAAGAGGTTACGTAATACAAGGGTATGTGTTTAGAAGAAGGAGGTTACGTAATAAAAGGTATGTGTGTACGAAGAGGTTACGTTAATACAAGGGTATGTGTGTACGAAGAGGTACGTATACAAGGGTATGTGTGTACGAAGAGGTTAGATACAAGGGTATGTGTGTAGAAGAGGTTACGTAATACAAGGGTAGTGTGTGTAAGAAGAGGTTACGTAATACAAGGGTATGTGTGTACGAAGAGGGTTATGTAATACAAGGTATGTGTGTAAGAAGAGGTTACGTAATACAAGGGTATGTGTGTAAGAAGAGGTTACGTAATACAAGGGTATGTGTGTATGAAGAGGTTACGTAATACAAGGGTATGTGTGTACGAAGAGGTTATGTAATACAAGGATATGTGTGTACGAAGAGGTTACGTAATACAAGGGTATGTGTGTAAGAAGAGGTTACGTAATACAAGGATATGTGTGTACGAAGAGGTTATGTAATACAAGGTTATGTTTTTATGAAGAGGTTACGTAATACAAGGGTATGTGTGTACAAAGAGGTTATATTATACCAGGTTATGTGGGTACGAAGAAGTTATGTAATACCAGGGTATGTGTGTATGGATTAGACAGAGCCAAAATATGCAGAGGGGAGAAAAAGATGCATTCCTCTGCTGGATTCTTGGACATCTCCTGACAAGTGCATTAAAAGTAAATGGCCCAGATAAAGTTTTTTTTAAAGCAATTCAAGTTTGTTCTGAACTTGTATCCCCACACTTTCCACTCCTTGTCTGATGCCCCTGACTACAAAATTTTAAGGTTGTGGTTGTCTTTTTCTACATAATCCTCCAGGTTTCTACTCTTTATACAAATCTATTGGTTTGTTTCAACTTTCTGGGGAGTCTTCCAAGCTTTATCAAATACAATCTCCTGCAAAACATTTGGGACATTATATAAGGTAATCTATAGGGGCATCTATCTAATGTTATTTATTTTTGTTTCTTTCTATGTGTTCTATAATTTCCTCCAACCCCCAGAGTAACTTTATTTTCTTCAGTTTCCTCCTCCGTTCCAAGATATATAAGTTAAAAGAGGTCAAGATTTCAATACTCCACTCCTGCTTTAGCTGTCAATCAAATCCCCTACCAGCATGTTAGTGTGTAGGCTTACATAAGTTTCACAAGTCTCCCAATGACTCCTTCCTGCTCACTAAAATGCTTGGCAAATACTGGGTTAAAAACAGAAGTAAAGGGAAGGAGAATGAACAGCTTTCTCCAATTTATTGCCTGTCAAAGGGAGATTGGGCTGCAGTGATTAGGCAGGACTCGGGTCTCTCCTAACTCAACCAGAACAACAGAGATACTTGCTTTCTACAGGCTTATATACTGAGGGTTTTTGTTTGTTTGTTTACAAAGGTTAGAGTGATATGTCATGTGTAGGAGGATTAATGTTCATGAGTAGCTTGTTTCACAGGCTTAATTTACAGCCGGACTACTTGAACAGTGAATTCACCAAAAGAGATGACGGGGAGTGGGGAGCTGTGCAGTAAATCAGACAGTGTGCAAACATGAAGCCACAGAGCAAGGTAAGAATAAGGCAGAATACACTAACCTTTTTTATGTCTGTATTGGAGCAATGTATAAATTTCACTATAGATGTGCTTTAAAGGCATGTCCACCCCAAAACTGAAATTTAACCCCATACTAGCCCCACTCTGTAGTGTACAAAAATCCTTATTTTTGCCCCTCCAAAGTCAGGAAAACTGCAGTGTAGTAGCTGTCACTGACTCATCCAGTGGCTGTGTCTGCCTCAACCACGACAAGGTTTGAGGCATGCGCAGGAGAGTCCTCCCCCTCCCTCTCCCCTTACATTTTGCTCTCCCTCCCCCTAGCTCCAAACCCCTTGTTAATATTGTAGTTATTGGTCCCCCAGCCCCAACCGCCATAATCGAATTTTGAGAATACTTACCTTACCTCTCTCCCCTGGCATTCTGAGTAGCCGGCAGCCCATGATTGGCTGTCAATCAGAGACACAACTGCCGGTTCCGCCCCCCTGCTTGCAGTTCCGGTAAGGTAAGTAACTATCTGGGGACTTTCTCAAAAATCTATTATGGCGGTTGGGGCTGGGGGACCAATAACTGTAATATTACTTAAGTTAAAAAAAGGGGGTGGACATGCCCTTTAATTTTAGACTGAACAAGTGTAGTGACCAAGTAAGATATACTTATTGGATGTGCCAGGAATTGGTAGTTTATCTGCAAAGAGGATATGCAGGTATCTTTTTTGTTTCACCACTAAGTACTAAGTATCTTTAGATTTGCAAGTTGCCAGAAATCATGGCAAGATGAGGGTTTGGTAAAGTATTTTTCAGTATTTTATGGAGTATGTCCTGCAATTTTTATCTTAAAGTCACAGGTGGAAGGGTGATTTATTTATTTTCCTTATTTAGAGATGGCCAGTTCGCGGATCTGAAACTGGATCCGCGGCGGATTTCCGAGATCCACGAATTGCGGATCTCGTGGATTTTCCGGAATTCTGCTTTTTAAATTTTTTTCCGAACTGCGTTCGAAAATTTTCAAAAAATCGGGAAATTTCGAAAATAAGAAATTAAGAAATTTAGAAAATTCAAGAAATTTCGAATTTTTAAAGAATTTTTCGAAAATTTGGCACAAATGATACAGTAACTTGCTGTAAAGGGCCCTGGGAAATGGTCTGGAGAACTTTCTAAAATAATCCTATTCTGATTAGTTACAATCAGAATTTTCAGAAAGAATCTGATTGGTATACCAACCAATCACATTCTTTTCCCATCAGAATTAGTTACAATTAGATTCTAATCTTATTGTAACCAATTCTGATTGGCATACTAACTAGAGATGGACCGGATTGTGGAACCAAACCTGGTTCCATGGCAGATCTCCGAGATCCGGGGATTTTCCGAACCCACCTTTGAAAATTTTCGAATATTTTCATGTATCAAATTCATCAATGGCAGATGTTTTTACCTGTGCCAACCCCCTGGGTATAAAAGGCAGCTAGACAGGTGCCACTTTGTCAGTGTGTTAAAGTGAGTTTAGTGGAGACCTGACAGTGTAGGAGTTATAGAGTTTTTTCCATGCTTTTGAAGCTTACTGTGTGTGAATTTTAGTGTGGTGGATTAGCACTTGTTGTTAACCACTCCTGTATCCACACAATTTGGGACCCAAAAGTCCTTTTGAGGACTAAACCCCCCCCCCCCCCTATACGTTTTTTGGACAAATTTAGTGTTAGGCCTTTTAGAGGTCTACTGGCCCTATTTAAAAACACACTGTATTGCAGTTTAGCGATACAGTGCATTATTGATAATGTACAACCGCGGCAGTACATTAACGCTGAACGTTCGTTAATTAACAAACCAATTCTGGAGGACCAAGACAGTGATATGGATGTCAAAATGATGCGCCAGTCAGTGCTATGTAGCCCCTCCATTATAGTGCACTTCTAGCGCTGTACGTGCCTTTTGCCCATTGGAATGCTCTAAATCCAGGGGCAAGCACAGGATTGTTAAGGGGGGATTTCTGAAGAAGCACAGTAGGAAGTTCATGACTAGAGATGGACTAGACCCAAACTTGAACACACAAATTTGAACGTTCGATAATTATCGAACGTTCAATTTCATGTTCCCAGACTTTAGCGCTCCTATACAGAGAATAGAGGAGCGGTCACCTACCCCCTCTGTTAGCGGAGCTCCACGTCAGCGGCCTTTCAGAATGTCCTTGAAAACATATACACTGCAAATAACAGGCTTCAAGCTTCAGGGTTTTAAAACTTCACCTTTATTTGTAAGCAATTCTGATTGGATACATTAAAATTATTTTAGAAAGAATCCGATTGGTATACTAACCAATAAGATTCTTTTTAAATCAGATTTGGTTACAATCAGATTGGTCTGTTCCCCAGACCATTTCTGAGGTCCCAGAGCCATTTACAGTAAGTTACTGTATCATTTTTAGCAAAATTTTCGAAAACTCCTTGGAAACTTGAAAATTCCTTAAAAACTCGAAAATTCCAAGAAAATCGAACGCGACTCGAAAATAGAATGCGGAAGCTCGAAAAAAGGTGCAATCATGAGGAAAGTTTTTTTTTTTTTTTTTAGTTCTGGGTATATATCTAAAATTTTTCAAATTTTTTTCGAAAATCCGCAAATCCACAGGCGGAACTGATTTTAGCAGTTTCGGCCATCTCTATTATTGAGTTCTGGGTGTTTTGATGCGCTTCTGTTAATATTTTTTATATTATTATGTTTTAGTTTATGTCTATGAAGCTATAAATAATTAACAGGGCTATGTACCGAGTGCCTTTATCGGCTATTTGTGTCTTAAAGTCACATTAACTGATGTACCAAGGGTTAAAGTGACTTTTAGACACAACTAACAATTGTGGCATTACGTAAAAACTGTGTTGCGAAACTGCAGCAACCAAAGTACAGAGCCGATAACTGCTCTTTAAATGGTATCTCCACTGATAAAAGTCACCGGGTTGTAAGGTTAGATATGGTGTAAGGTGGATATGTACCCGCAGTATCCTTGTTTTCAGCAGTAGTAGAAGAAATCCAATGAGTTTCCCCCAGAACGCTGTGGATGGGCAGGTCGCCCACTTTCAGTGACTGCCTGTCTGGGAAATGTCCAACGCGCGGTTTCTTTAGTGCATGCGCAAGACGTGAGAGGATCCGTCTGGACTGCTGTCTGTGTGATCTGAGTGTTGGTCGTTCTATACACACACACAAACACACACACAACACACACACACACATTTCACTGCTTAAGGGAGGATAATCACATGACCTTCACAGCAGCTGCTGACCTCACTAATTAATGGAGGTGGAATCAGGTACTACCTTTTTCTCTCTCCCACTCCTCCCATACCAGATTGCCTCATGTTCCCAGCATTCCTATGAAATCAATCATTGATCAGAGTTAGACACAAAAATGTTATTTGAAAACAACGCAGCCCCCTGCCTTTGTTACAGTAGTGTGGGAAGAGGGTTTTAACTTTTTCTCCCCTGTCTCTCTCTGTATGATTAGCTGTAAAAATTAACTTAGAGAGTCAGGGAGGAAAGGATTTCTTACAGCAGCCAAGTGGGTGTGTCTGCTACCATGATGATGCACATTGAGTGACAGCACTCTCAGCACAGGGGAAGACACGCCCCCAGGAACTGCACAACTTTCCCATGCTGCTGCAATCAAACGAACGGGAATTCTGGGGAAAAAAAGGTAGGGGGAGGGTTGGGGGATGGTGTACTTAAAAATAAACCAAAAAAAAAAAATGCTTTTTCCTCAGTGGAGATACCCTTTAAGATGGAATCTTTCACTCCAGCAGATAGCTGCACCCCTTTTTGCAATGCACTGAGAGCTACTACTGGCTCGGTGCATTGCCTAAAGGGGGCAATAGAGAGCAAAAGCATTTTTTGGTGCATAGCCCTGTATGTACTGTTTGCAAAGCCCTATGTTCTACATAGGTAGTTGCTCAGAATCTAAATATGGGTGGTGGAGTGATTCATTTTAAAACGGATTGTGGGATGGAATGTATTGAAATATATATGGAAGTCAATTATTTTGTTTTCTGTGTATGTCTAAATTAAAAGCATGCTGTACGTGTAACAGAAGTATGCCTGTTCACACAGGTTTATAAAATACCTCTCAATTACCTCTTGACAGAATATTATCCCAATATATATTTCATGTTTAGGAGCAAAATGTGTTCCCATACTGGTTTTCATTTGTTGCAGTTATTGGCCTTGGTAGTTTCCATCTATGACAGAATCTTCCACATCCTAATGTTCTAGTCTGCAAGTCTGTTTATAAGATCAATGTTATCCTGAAGGTAGCTTGTCATTTTCTTTACCAACTATTTTTGCAATCCACACCGATTTATTTTAATGCCTCACAATATAAGAAGCTATATAAGTCTATAAATCTTACAAGTTTCTGATATCTTCGATCCAGCATCTTGTGTAAATAGGAACCCTTTGGTTAGATTGTTAATATCTTTGATGTAAGTTAATGTTGAGTCATTGTTCCATACTTATAGTAACATAGTAACAAAGGTTGAATTAAGACATACGTCCATCAAGTCCACCTATCACCCTCTTTTTTTTTTTTTTTAACCCTACCAACAGTTGATCCGAGGAAGGGAAAAAAAAAAACAAGACTAAAAAGGGGGAAAAAAATTCCTCCTGACTCCAAACGGCAATCGAAGGTTATCCCTGGATCAACCAGATCTATATGCATTAATACCAGTAATTCTCAATATTTTTTAGGTTTAGAAACCTATCCAGGCCTTTTTTAAAGCTATTCAATGAACTTGCCATTACCACTTCTGCTGGAAGACAGTTCCACAGTTTCACCGTTCTCACTGTAAAGAAACCTTTTCTAACCTGAAGATGAAACTTCTTTTCTTCCAACCTTAAAGGATGTCCACGAGTCCTCTGATATGACCTATTAGTAAACAATGCACCAGAGAGTTCATTGTATGGGCCATTAATATATTTGTATATGGTTATCATGTCCCCACGCAAACGTCGATTCTCCAATGTAAACAACCCTAACTTGTCTAATCTGCCTGCATATTCAAGCCCCTCCATTCCCCTTATTAATTTTGTTGCCTTTCTCTGAACTGTTTCAATTTCCAAGATGTCCCCTTTGTATATGGGATTCCAAAACTGCACCGCATATTCCAAACGAGGCCTTACCAGTGCCTTGTAAAGAGGGAGAATAATATTTTTCTCTCTTGAATCTATTCCCCTCTTCATATAAGACAATATCATGATAGCTCTAGCCGTTGCTTCCTGGCATTGTTTGATTAGCAAGTCTGTTATCTACCAGAACCCCCAAATCTTTTTCCATTACAGATGCACTTAACACAGTTATTTATGGTGTAGGTGGCACATGGATTATTAATTCCTAAATGCATCACCTTACATTTATCTCATCTGCCATTCTGCTGCCCATTTTGATAATCTATCTAGGTCTGCTTGCAGCACTTGCACATCATTTGAAGTTTCCAAAGCTCTGCATAGTTTAGTGTCATCAGCAAACACTGAGACCTTGCTCTTAATGCCCCCTTCTTAGTCATTTATAAACAGATTAAACAGAAGCGGCACCAGTACAGAACCCTGAGGCACTCCGCTTAGAACTATAGCCCACATAGATGTAGCTCCATTAACCACCACTCTCTGTTTTCGATCCAATATCCAGTTCTCTATCCATGAACAATTGTTTTCTTCAAGGCCAACAGTCCTCAGTTTATACATTAGTCGCCTATGTGGCACAGTATCAAAAGCTTTCGCAAAATCCAAGTATACCACATCCACTGTTGTGCCTGAATCTAACTTCTTACTCGCTTCTTCATAAAAAATAATTACATTTGTCTGGCATGACCTATTTCTCATAAATCCATGCTGACTACTACTAATAAGATGAGCTCTGGAGACAAAGTGAAGGATATGATCCTGTAACAAAGTTTCCAGCACCTTCCCTACCACTGATGTTAGGCTTACAGGTCTATACCAGGCTGTGAACGACTACCTTTTTTGAATATTGGTATTACATTGTTTTTTTTCCAATCCAGCGGCACATCCCCAGACCAAAGCGAATCTGAAAAGATGAGAAACAGTGGTCTAGATAGAACTGAACTAAGCTCTTTTAAAATCCGAGAATGCAATCCATCTGGTCCAGGGGCTTTATTGATATTAACTTTGTCTAATTGTTTCTGTACCATATCCTCTGTTAGCCAATGTGAATACTCTTCATTTCTCCCCTGCATATTATTACAATCCCTGCTGTAAGTACAAGGATTCTCAACAGTAAAAACCGATGTAAAAAAACGGTTTAGCAAATTAGCCTTTTCGGCATCCTCTACAACCACCTCAGCCCCATTATTTAATGGTCCCACATTCTCAGTCCTTATCTTTTTACCATTTATATACTTAAAAAACATTTTGGGGTTGGACTTGCTTTGTTCGGCAATCCGTATTTCATTTTTTATTTTAGCTAGTTTAATTGCTTTCTTGCACTCTTTATTACAGCTTTTGTATTCCCTGTAAGCCTGTTCTGTTCCCTCTCTTTTCCAAATTTTAAAAGCCTTTTTCTTTTTTTCCATTTCCCTTTTTACCTGAGCATTAAGCCATGCAGGAGTGGGCCTAATTTTTTTACACTTGTTCCCTAAACGTACAGATTTAGAAATGTAATAGTTTAATATCCCTTTAAAACTGGTCCATATCTGCTCTGTATCTTTACCTAGAAACATTTCCCCCCAGTCTATGAGCAGGAGTGATTCCTTTAACAGCATAAAATTAGCTTTCCTAAAGTTAAAAGTTTTTGTTAACCCAGTGCACTTAATTTTTTGCAACCTATATTAAATGACACTATATCATGGTCACTATTCCCTAAGCTTCCCATTACCTTCATCTCCAAAATGAGCTCAGGGTTATTAGATATCACCAGATCCAACAATGCATTCTGTCTAGTAGGAACTTCTACCATCTGTGAAAGAAAATACTCATATAGGAAATTTAAGAACTTTATACCTTCTGAGGCGCTGGCAGTTCCCTTACTCCAATCTATGTCAGGGTAGTTAAAATCCCCCATAACCAAAACATGCCCCATACCAGCAGCCTTCGCCAACTGCATATGGAGATTCATTTCCACCTCCTCCCCGGCATTTGGCGGCTTATAACATACTCCAACAATTAATTTCTCTACCTTCTTGCTTCCCGTACACAGTTCCACCCATATTGTTTCTGCCGTATTGTTTACGCCCCCATCTATTCCATCTTTTAAATTTGGCTTCAATTCCTATTTAACATACATACATACTCCTCCTCCTTTTTTATTAACTCTGTCATGTCTAAATAAGGAGTATCCTTCAATATTTACTGTCCAGTCGTGTGAATCATTTAGCCATGATTCTGCTATACAAATCACATCATACCTTTCCTTTAAAGCTATTATTTCAAATTCCCTGGTTTCTCTAGCCAGATTTCTTGCATTTGTAAACATTCATTTTAGATTATCAATTGATTTACTTTCATACATGGTGTAAACATTCATTTTAGATTATCAATTGATTTACTTTCATACATGGTAGTACATGCCTCCTTATCCTCTATGCTCCCCCCTCCCCCTTCTCCGTTGTGTTAATAGCCCTCTGATCCCTAACTTCTCTATCTACCCCTGTGTAGTTCAACATACCCTCCCCCCCAAATTTTAAAAGCCTTTTTCTTTTTTTCCATTTCCCTTTTTACCTGAGCATTAAGCCATGCAGGAGTGGGCCTAATTTTTTTACACTTGTTCCCTAAACGTACAGATTTAGAAATGTAATAGTTTAATATCCCTTTAAAACTGGTCCATATCTGCTCTGTATCTTTACCTAGAAACATTTCCCCCCAGTCTATGAGCAGGAGTGATTCCTTTAACAGCATAAAATTAGCTTTCCTAAAGTTAAAAGTTTTTGTTAACCCAGTGCACTTAATTTTTTGCAACCTATATTAAATGACACTATATCATGGTCACTATTCCCTAAGCTTCCCATTACCTTCATCTCCAAAATGAGCTCAGGGTTATTAGATATCACCAGATCCAACAATGCATTCTGTCTAGTAGGAACTTCTACCATCTGTGAAAGAAAATACTCATATAGGAAATTTAAGAACTTTATACCTTCTGAGGCGCTGGCAGTTCCCTTACTCCAATCTATGTCAGGGTAGTTAAAATCCCCCATAACCAAAACATGCCCCATACCAGCAGCCTTCGCCAACTGCATATGGAGATTCATTTCCACCTCCTCCCCGGCATTTGGCGGCTTATAACATACTCCAACAATTAATTTCTCTACCTTCTTGCTTCCCGTACACAGTTCCACCCATATTGTTTCTGCCGTATTGTTTACGCCCCCATCTATTCCATCTTTTAAATTTGGCTTCAATTCCTATTTAACATACATACATACTCCTCCTCCTTTTTTATTAACTCTGTCATGTCTAAATAAGGAGTATCCTTAAATAGACACTGTCCAGTCGTGTGAATCATTTAGCCATGATTCTGCTATACAAATCACATCATACCTTTCCTTTAAAGCTATTATTTCAAATTCCCTAGTTTAAAATCTCCTCCTACCCCCTAGACATCTTCTCCCCCAAAACAGCTGCACCATCACCATTGAGGTGCAGTCCATCTCTACTAAAGAGCCTGTAGCCAACAGAAAAGTCAGCCCAGTTCTCTAAAAACCCAAACCCCATCTCCTTACACCACCCTCTTAGCCACGCATTTATACTCCTGCGCTCCCGTTGCCTCCCTAGCGTAGCTCGTGGCTGCGGTAGTATTTGTGAAATCACTACCCTGAGGTCCTTGCTTTTAACTTGGCCCCTAATTCTCCAAAATCATTTTTAAGGACCTCACCTCCACCTCTAAATTTGTCATTGGCACCAATGTGAACCAAGACCGCCGGATCACTCCCAGCCCCACCCAATAATCTCTCTACACTATTCACCACATGTAGAACCCTAGCACCAGGCAGACAACACACTGTTCGGCATGCAGGGTCTTGGTGACAGATTACCCTATCTACCCTTCTAATAATAGAGTCCCCAACCACAGCAGTGAAACAGCAGTGTTGTTCTTAAACCTTTTCTTGTTCTAAACACTTTTGTTTCTTAACACACACCCCTTAAATACAGACAAACCCCTTTAAAACAGAAAATCCCTTTGAAAGAAAATCGCTCAAATGAACTGACTTATATGAGGTTCAAAACCAAAGAGCCAACAGCCCTTAGCCAATTTAAACCAATTAGCTACACCCCCATCCAATCAGAGAGAAAAGGAAAAAAATGCCTTTCTTTTGTCTCTTACCAGCCCCCACCCTACAGGTAACAGTGCTGTTTAAACAGCAGTATTTATTTTAGTAACCCAGTGCTTTGAGTTTACTTAAACAATTCCTACTACCTAGTAGTAAGTAGTAAAAAAAAAAAAAACACACCAGTGATTAACTACTTACACAGACACACTCCTAGAAATAAATAGTGCTAGGTTAGTACATTTACTAGGCTGCAAACCACAGTTAATAAACGCTTTTGTTTCTTAAAGGGACTGCCCACCCCTCTTTTGAAAAATGAATATGTGGTAGATAAGCCCCCAAAAGCTAGACATCGTTTAATTCTCAACCTTTAATTCGGCTTCCACACAGAGATATTATACTTACATCCTCCTCCTCGCTCCACCGCCGCGGCTCTGCACTTCCGGGTAAGGCAGTCAGTGTCGGCCGTGACTGTGACTTCACGGCCAATCACTGACTGCCATTCCCGGACCAGTCTCCACTGCGGCTGCTCGGGAACAGAAAAAGAAAAGAGCAGCCACTGTGGAGACTGGGAGAAGAACCTGGAAGCGGCGGTGGAGCGAGGAGGATGTAAGTATAATATCTCAGTGTGGGAGCTGAATTAAAGGTTGAGAATTAAACGATGTCTAGGTTTTGGGGGCTTATCTACCACATATTCATTTTTCAAAAGAGGGGTGGACAGTCCCTTTAATGCACACCCCTTAAATACAGACAGACCCCTTTAAAACAGAAAATCCCTTTAAAAGAAAATCGTTCGAGCTAAATCACTGAAATGAACTGACTTATATGAGGTTCAAAACCTTATAAAGGCAGGGAATCGCTTATTAGAGAGAGCGCGCCTTAAACAATCCTTTTTACGATCGTTAATTTATGATTGTTATTGTAAATTTGCACATGCCCAGTGCAGCCCTCCCCCCCTCCCTCCCGCTTTCTTCTCCCTCCGCCTAGAGTAAAATCCCTTTGGGGTATTGTAGGGCTTCCTCCCCCAACCCCAAACGCATTATAATTATGGCCCCCTATGGCTACTATGACACAAGTAGCAGCTTGTAGTTTAGCCATCCAATTGGCAGAAGGGAGTAAATGCTGGTGTGTTTCTAGCATTCACTAGGCATTTATCCAGTATTGATTTGGAAATCATCCAGCTTTTATTTTGCGTCATCATGTCCTTTAGACACCAGTGGGATAGATGGTCTCAGAAACACTGCAATCCCAGAAGCATTAAAGGGCATGTCCATGGACCGGCAGCCGCGTCCAGCCATGGACATGCCCTTTAATGCTTCTGGCTGAGAGGCAGCCAATTACGGACGCGGCTGACGGCAGTGGAGAACGCCGGGGGGAGAGAGGGAAGGTAAGTAATGATCAGGGGAGTTTCTGGACATAATAATAATGTGTTTGTGGTTGGGGGAGGAAGCCCTACAATACCCCAAAGGGATTTTACTCTAGGGTGAGGGAGAAGAAAATGGGAGGGAGGGGGGAGGGCTGCACTGGGCATGTGCAAATTCTCCGGGAGTAGAGACAGGAGGCAGAGTCCTATATGGACTCTGCCAGGCTCCTGGTGGGCAGTTTTCAGGACTTTGGAGGGGCATAGCAGGGCAGCCATTTGGAGCAGGGATGTAAGGAAAGGATTTTATTACACTACAGAGTGGGGCCAGTAGTGGGGTAAATTATAGTTTTGGGGGTGGACATGCCCTTTAAAACTGGAAAGTACTAGGTGTTGCTTGCTTCCTGTATCTCTTGTGTTTTGCAGTAAGTGTTGCAGGTTGTTGTACCTTTTATTGGCTGACTCAACAATGGCAGAAATTGCAAACTTTATGGAAAAAAAGTTTACTCAAATGCTTCCTGCTTGTGTATTTTGTATGCATGGTTATTATAAGAACGCTAGTGCTAATATTATTGTTATTTCTTTTGTTCTTCTTTTACTTTAGCTTCCTCCTGGGATATTGTGCAAGTTAAAGCCTGTATCTTCTGTTTATTTGTGTTACCCCATGATCACAAGAGATTTCATTTTATCAGTATTTTGCACCATGGTCAATATCTTACTGCATTATGGGGTTCCATGGTCTTTTAAATCACAGGATATGAATCCTTTAAAGTCCAATAATGAAATAGGGGCCATATTTATAAATGTGCGGTATCGCAATTTAGCAATACCGCGCATTATTGGTAATGTATGACAGTGACCTTAAATGTACGGCCAGGGTCGTACATTTACGTCCGAATGTTCGTTAATTTACGAACGGTCGGTCGTAGAATACAACGCAGTAGTAAACTACCGCAATCATACTCCATGGGGACTGTAAATGTACGATCGCATTATCATAGATTTACAATCATTATCAATAATTTGCAATTGTTATCGTTTAATGATCGGAAATTAATGATCAGTTTACCGATAAATAAACCGATCTTTAAAGGTGCATTATCGGTAAAAGTACCACACCTTTATAAATATGGCCCATAGTTTCAATTTTGAACTTCAAAAGGACAGCAGGATTCCTGAATATAATTCATCATTAGTGTAACAGCCCAGGAATCTTTGAAATTCACTGCAACACTTGCTGTTAATACATTTGTAATGAGTGACCTTTAAATTAGCCCAACCCACCTTCCCAGAATACTATTAGGGAGATTCAATAAAAGTTCTTATCATTAAAAATGGTGCCAATTTTTCCCCAACCAATCAGATGTTAGCTTTCAAATGTTAAATAAGATCTGATTGGTTGGGGCAAAGTTAGCACCATTTTTAACGATAAGAACTTTTAATGAATAACCCTGATAGTCTTTGCATCAGGCAATGTTGTTGTTCTGTATGTACAGAAACATTTAATAGAAAATCCTACAATACTGAACATATTCAGGTGTATAGGGAATGAACATTCTCTACCACAGCTCACAGTGTCCTGCCACTAAATATGGATATAATGCTCTGGATATAATTTTATTTTTGCGTAGATGCAGTACAAAAACACACACACACACATTACTGCACAGGCTAACAACCAAACTCCTTACACTAACAGGGAAATCTAATTCTACTGTGAGAATAGTTCTAACCACATTTGTCATTGCCAGTTAAATTATTAATTTGATATTTATACTAAAAAAAGCTCTTCTAAATAATGAAGTATAAAAATAGGTACCCGCTTACCTTATACTGTGTTTAAAGGGCATGTCCACTCAAAAAAAAACTTTGTTCCAAACTGTAGATTACCCCCAAACACCCACTTTCGCTATATGGAGTGTCCAAAGACGCTCCTGAACTTGCTTACCTGACCCAGTCCCTATCTGCTCCTACGCTGCCTCTGCTGCTGACAGCGGCTCCATTTCCGTGACCAGGAAGTAAAGCGGCTGTCGACGCAGAAGTCCCCTGCTCCCGTTTTTGCTCGAAACAGGAGCAGGGGGCGGCACCAAGACCGCTAGGGACCAGGACAGGTAAGAAAGTTCAGGAGCGTTGTTGGAAACTTTGAATATCGCCAAAGTAGGGTTTGGAGGGTAATCTACATTTTAGAGCAAAGTTTTTTGTTTGAGTGGACTTTAAAGCAATAAACTCAATGGGAAGTTTTTGTTGAATGATCTTGCTCCTGGGGTTATAACATAGTGCATAACATAGGATGAAAAAGCTTTTGGATGGTAATTTAGATCCTCGTTAGAGATGGCCGAACTCACTGAAATTCTGTTCCACTTGCAGATTCACAGATTTTCAAAAAAATGTAAAAATCCGCATGCAGACCCATTAAGGTCAATGGGAGTTAAAAAATCCGAAAGTTTTGGCTAAAATTAAGGTATAAATAGCAATGGTAACTTACTGTAAATGGCTCAGGGACCTGGGAAATAGTCTGGGGAACATGTATCAATGGGCAAAATCTTTAAAAAAAAAAAACACCATTACCAAAACATTCATGTACTTCCGGTTTTGGCATTCCACGTAGTATTTTTGACAATTTGTTAAGTTTAAATCTGCAAAGTCTGAGTTCCGAGGGATCTGTGAAATGCACTTTGGAACCTGGTTTGGTTTCATCTCTAATACTAATTAGATGCCAGTTACAAAACCAGATTGATAATGTCCTGCTAGGTTTTATTATATGGTGTAAACAGCATTGGTCTGTCTTTAACTGCTCTGTCCTGGAATGAGAATACTTGACAGCCAAAAGGGAATGCTGTATAGGAATGGTTTACTTGTTCTAAAGGAACCCGGTTTAAGAAGTTCCAATGGAACTTTCAGAATCTGGTCCCTTTTAGTAATCCTTGAACGTTTGAATTCGAGAATCCTCGAACGTTCGAGCATTCTCGAATTTGGCCAATCGGAAATTACCAAATGGCTGAGGATCCCGTGACTGGACCTAAGTGCCCATGTGGCCTTGGGAAGGGCTATTTTGGGTTTAAGGGGTCCCGCAGCTCAAAACTAGGACCCCCTCTTCCCGGCACTTAGAAGTGCCCTTGTGGCACAGCCAAGTGCCATTTAGGGCTAAAGGGGTCCCGCAGCTCGAAACTGGGACCCCCCTCCCTGGCAATTATAAGTGCATTTGCAGCACTGACAAGTGCCTTTGCTGTGAGTCCTGCAGCTCAAAACCAGGACCCCTATTGGCGAGCCCTTGCAGCTCAAAACCGGGACCACCACTGGTCCTAAAAAGGACCTTATCAGGTCTCCGACATCTGAGATAGCAAGTGACACTAACTCTGCCGATTTCAGTGATGTCACTGCGGCCACTAGTGACACCACCAACGCTGGTGACATCAACGTAACCGATGTTGCCAACCTTTTTGATTGAAGTCTTTCTTTTTTTTGCCATCGCTTTGATGACTTCTAAGTTCCACGGGGGCTTGCACCTCTTTATATAGGTTTGCTGAAGCACCAAATCCAGTCTCATTTACTGCAGAGCTCCCCACTCTCCCACCCCCTCTCTGGTCATTCTCCCTTTCATATAATCTGTCTGTGAACCAAGCCGCTCATGCGCATTAACCTCATACACGTCACTCTAAACTTGGTAAACTAAAAAAACAAAAAAAAACCTCTATATGTAAGCATGTAGAGAGCAAGTGTCTCTGTTGTTCTGGAGACACTTGCAACAAAAGGAGTGGGAGGAGGGTGAGTTAGAAGAGATTCAAATCCTTCCTTATCACTGCAGTCCGATCTTTCTTTGACAGGCAAAAAATTGGTGAAAGCTTGGGAGGAGGGGGACCAAGTGCTGCTCTTTCTGCCTCATTCCTCCCTTTACTTCTGTTTTTAACCATGTATTTGCCAAGCATTTTAGTGAGCAGGAATAAGTCATTGAGAGACTTGCTGTAAAACTTGTATAAGCCTACACCGGCATGCTATTAGGGGATTTAATTGACAGCTCAAGCAGGAGTGATGTATTGAAACCTTGACTTCTTTTAACCATACTGCTGTGGCATTAGTCATTTCTAAAGCTGGGTTACACATGTGTGATTCTGCATATGATAAACTATCAATTAGCCATCGAAAAGCTGTTCGGTTGGGCGTTATTGCTGGTCCAAGTCAGCAATAAAATGTAAAGGACGTATTCACCATTTTTTAAACTCACCTTGTTTTTTCCTACCTTCAAAGTTTTCGTCTCCTCCCTCTGGATTTTAGTGAGATATCATTAAAGTATCTTGCTTCGCTTGGGGGGATGGGTAGGGGAAGGGTTAGAACAAAAGGTAAAAATAAATAAATAGGTTAAGATCAAGATCTCTGTAAAAAAAATCGGTAATGACACTTCAATATGTTTTAATCCTTACAGCTGATGAATACCCCAATCATCTGAACAAACAGGAGTGAGCATGATAATGTATGAAAAACAAGGAAAGCTATTATTTTGTCTTAGTTGTACAGAATTATGATCTTTCCCGTCAAAGGTTGTGTGAATTGTGCAAATAAATGCTACTGTGTAACTTTATTTGCTTGCTCTATTTAGCTTCTTCCTTTGTTCAAATACAGTAATGATTTTTTCAAGGCAAAATAGACAGCTGTTTAAATCTCGAGTGATATTCCTGACTCTCCTCAGCTGCCTTAACAATGTTTTTTATAGTGTTTGGGGAACTAAACTAAAATAAAGCAGGTTCTTTCTTTTAGTAGCAATGAGGAATTCTATAACTTTGTGTTAATATATCCTGATCCAATTCAATAAACATATCCAGATATTAAATTCTGTACCTTTAATAAGGTGTGAATCCTAAACTGGATTCCTTTCCATTAATATCCAAATAAAGGATTCAAAGGTTCAACTGTCCCCTTGTCGAATTAGAAAGAGGTCTTTGCAAAGTGGTCCTTTTTTATACACCCATTTTTATACACCCATAATAAAATCTTAACCATGAATCAGCCTAAATGGATTCTAGAAGTCCTAACTATAAGGGTAGATTCAGACAAATGGCTGTGCACAGTGCATGCTGTGTGCAGCATTTTCCTACCGGCAATGCTTAGAAACGGGTGGTGACAATGCTGCACGAATGGCCCACAGCCGTTCATCTGAATCTAGCCTAAGCTATTTGTGTCTCTGACCAAAGAAATCAGCACTGCTGTACAGATTGTTGGCTATCTCATGTCTCTCTTCTGTTAGTTTCCCTTCATTAAGTGGCACTACTGAAAGCTGCCATATAGGCTGCATGATCATTGACGGCAGGCACATCAGAAAGGAAGAAGTCTTGGGGAAAGGTTTGGGGATGTTAAACATTAACAGATAAAAAAGCAGATCTTGTAGATTAGTGTTTAGCATTATTGTGAGCAAATTATGCAATGTAGAGAAAATCAGACTCATTGTCCTGCTTATTGAGACATGGCAATGGGAACTGTTTTACAGCTTGGTTGACTCTTTCTGTGGCTCCATTAGACTGAGGATAATAAATAGTTTGTGAAGGTTCTCATTCATCCAGGTCATGGTATATCGGTTGTATTCAATTAGATCAACTGGACTTGAAATGTAGTTCTTGAAGACGTTTCGCTAGTCATCCGACTGCTTTCCAATTCAAAGGGTGAATTGAGAAAGCCAGTCGGATGACTAGCGAAACGTCTTCAAGAACTACATTTCAAGTCCAGTTGATCTAATTGAATACAACAGATATAATAAATAGGGGAGAACTAAAGAAAAATCCTCCAAATTTTGCAGAGACTACCAAACTGTTGGTAAAGAACTTGGTCAATAACTTCTGAAATGAGGATGAACGGATGACAGTAATCCTGATAATCAGTACAAGGCTTAAGACTCCCATCATTTTTTCCACAAAGAAGAATCCAGCTCCTGCAGGTGGAGTAGATGGTCGAATGAATCCCTGCTGTAAATTATCCATGGTGTATTCTTTCTATGTCTATGTTGAGATAATTATTTCCTCTTAATATAGTGACCCCCACGGATAAGAGAATCTTACGAGAAGCTTTGGAGATGAGCTCAGAAGGGTTGGGGTTTATCAACAATGGAACAGATTCATACAGGTTTGGCCAAAGGAAAACAGAGGGATTCCCAATAGTTTGGCAAAGGAAGCATCCAGAAAATTACCAGCTGCTCCAGAATCAATTAAAGCAAGTAAGTCAATGGTGAAATGTCCGGAGTGGGAATTGAGTTTGAGTGGGAATTGAGTTTTTTGAAGGGATGTTAGAAATTTCATTCAACTTATCTAGACACTGGCCTAAATCCTGCAGGGTTAATGCAAATAAATCTCACCTGTTTTAAATTAGGGTTATTGAGTTTTTGGGCATCTTACCTTTTGCTGAAAACCCTAAAGCTTTGGACACATGTTGCACAAATGCCAACTGAAGCAGGTGCCAAAAAAAAAAAGGTTTGGATGACAATCTAATGTTTATGGTGACTCCCACAGATATCGGTTAGTGATCCATCTTCCCCTTCCTTCTCCATAGATCAAAAAGTAGGTTGGCTATTGCAGCCTGTATAAAGACTAACAGGGAGATTCAATAAAAGTTCTTATCGTTTAAAATGGTGCTAATTTTTACCAAACCAATCAGATCTTAGTTCACATCTGATTAGTTGGGGCAAAATTAGCACCATTTTAAACGATAAGAACTTTTATTGAGTAACCCTGACAGTTTTTTAGACTTATTGCTAATTGCACATGCCTGGGCACACTAGGTTGAGATGAATGGAAGAGGAATCAGATGTCACTGCTGACTGTAATTAAGCTTCCCATATCTTCTGGCATTCATGCAGCATTTAAACACCCGATTGTTTTGGGACTGATGTTACAGCCGTTGTTGACAGCAAACCACAATCTGGACAGGAAAATATCAAAAGGGAAGAACAGCTTCACCCAACTTTACAGCGATTCGCCATTAATGTTGGATCAAACTTTGGTTAAGTGTACGACTAGCATTAGAGAGCTTAGTATGTTCTCATATGAAACAGTAACAAAAATAACACAGCCTTAACTAGCACTCCTTTTAAACGAATGTTTATCCTATCTGTCTCCTTTAATTTATTATGAGACATTCGTCCTACTTTAATTGTATACACTAAAAGAATAGTTCATTTCAGTCAATCTATCATTAGAGTTTTTTTCCTTTTACTATCCATTTTTACAGCATTGGCAGATCTCTATTTCTCACCCTTTGCTTTATCACACTACAGCAGCCTTTCTTTTTTCCTTGCAGGGAGGATTTGTGTTGACACACGTATTACTCTTCCTTTCTATTCTATATGCCTTTTTAGTAATTCTGTTATGTTTAAAAATTGTTTGTCTCCCAGACTTGCACTAAGCTCTTTCCTAAAAAAATAATATTTGTAAGCTCTACATTCTTTATAGTTTATAGTATTTGAGGTTGAATAAAGACATATGTCCATCCAGTCCAACCCATCTAGCAATATCCTCATTTCCTGCCTAACAGTTGATCCAGAGGAAGGCAAAAAAAACCCACCAAATTTATGAAGGGGGAAAAAAATTCCTTCCTGACTCCAAGTGGCAATCGGAAATTTCCCTGGATCAACTCTACTTTATGTATCAATACCAGTAACTTGCAACATTCCTTGTTTGCAGAAACTCATCCAGCTTTTTTTTTAAACTGACCAATGAACCTGCCATTACAACGTCCACTGGAAGACAGTTCCATAGCTTTATCGTTCTCACAGTGAAAAACCCTTTCCGAGCTTGAAGCCTTAACCTTTTTTCTTCAAGTCTTAAGGGATGTCCTCGTGTCCTCTGACATGTTCTATTGGTGAACAATGCCCCAGATAGATTCTGTTTCTCTACTTTTCCTTTGAAAAGACCCATTCCAAATTTTATATTTGTCGTTTTAAGGTCATGTTATTTTTTTTTTATTTATTTATCCTCAGCTCCCTGTACTGCAAATCACTAAAACTAAACCTGATCAATAGATCTCTAACTGCAGATTGCGAGAGTTTATATTGCTTAAAGTGTTAATATTCTTGCAGTTTGAGTGAAACTCCTGTGCCCTCTGCTTCTTCTTCCCTGTATCCAGGGTCTGAGCATTAATGCTGGAAAAGACAGGATGTCTGCACAGGCCCATGATGGGTGCAGATTCCTGAGTCCGTAAATACGTGCAATCGCGGGTGCCGACTAGAGGTATTCGAAACTGTTGAGTTTTGCTCCGAGTTTTCGGTTTTTGGAAATGGTCTACTAACGATTTTCAAAAATCGCCTACTTTAGAATTTCCAAAATCGTCTACTTTCAATTTTCAAAAATCGTCTACTTTCGATTTTCAAAAATCGTCTACAGTACTTTTCGATTTTTGCAAAAAAATGGAAAATTCAAAAATCCCGGGTTCGTGAAATTCGGGAGTTCCAAAAGATTCGTCGGGACTTCGAAACCCTCAGATTCGATTCGAAACTGGGTTCTATTAGAAACCACATTACATCTCTAGTGCCGACCTGAACGATGTGTATGCACAGCCGTTTCGCCCTATAATCGTGCCATGTATGGGCACTTTGTTGGCTGAAACGGCCATTGACTCAATGATGTTTTCCTTCTAACTGTTCTCTTATACTAACTGCAGACTCATTATCACACTAATTGTTGCACATTACTAGAAAAGACAGAGCGATTACCTGCAGAGAACGTCCTCTGTCTAATGTCTAATTACAAATAATCAGAAGCATTAATCTCACTGTTAATCTCATATATCAGAGCATTTGAAATGTGGGTGGATATGTAATTATTCCCCTGTTGACTTTTAGATTGTGGAAAGCAACAATTAAAATATTTTTCTTTGTATAAAGAATGGAAATGTATGAAATAACACAGTGTTCTCTTCAATTATGAACACTGGGCAGCTGAAGTATTCCTCATTTGCTATGCTTGTATCTTGGTGTGATTTGCAAAGGTCTTGCTTAGTTCAGCTTTTCATCTCACTGTGAATAGGATGAGAACATTACTGTGACAATAATAAAAAAAGGAAATGTTTCTCAAGTGCTCTCAAAATTCTCTTATGATTCATATTCGAAAGTCCTGCTCTTGGACTCATCCTGCCTAATAATATGGGAATAAATTGTTCCTGTGTGTTTTAACATCTTCTGTGCCGTGTAGACATAAATAATCGAGATTTTTTTATTCTGGTACATGAATTTTGTGTCACCGGGGTAGCAGTAATTGAATCATACTCTTAGTGCAATTTTTCAGAAGTTCTATCACTGGAACACAGGTTCTGCATTTAAAATGAATGTAGTTGTTAAACTTTAAGTATAAAATTCAGCTAGAGACCTATTAGCTAAAGAACAAAAACTCACATTATTCATTGATAGCTGCATGATGCTATATGTAATTCAAACATTCATATTGTCAAGATTGTGTAGTGAAACATTAACAGACCATTTAGAGAATGACAGTTGATTAGGAGCTAATTATTTTTGTTGAATTCAAATAGAGGAGAGTTATAAAAATAATTGCAGTGTTAAAGGGCATGTCCACCCATACTGTACTGAATATATTCTAATAAATTAATAAATAAATACACAGAATGTTAATGTCTCACAATTAATCATATGGCTTATATTTAAAGGACATGTCCAACCATTCTGTAAAAAATTCATATACTGTGTAGGACCCCCCAAAACCCCAAATGCGTTGTACTCACACTGTCCAAGTACAGTATGCTCCCTGGATGAGGAATCTGACTTACAAAATCCATGATCCAGCTCCGTTACTCCCTTCTGCTTTCTGGTAAGGCCGTCAGACACATCCATGAAAGTGACATCACTGGACTTTGTAAGTTGGATTCCACAGCCTGGAAACATATTTGGACAGTGAGTACAGCGCATATGGGGTTTTCGGGGGTCCTACGCAGCATATTACATTTTTACAGAAGGGGTCTACATGCCCTTTAAATTTAAGCCGTATGATTAATTGTTAGACATTTAATATTCTGTGTATTTATTTATTTTTTAGAATATATTCAGTATATGTACCATCAATGATTACCAACTGAAGGTTTAGGAATAAAGGCCGTAGACATGTTAGATAATCATCAGCTGAAGCAGGCGACAAACAAATCTAGTGTATGTGCAGGTTCTTACCAAAATCATTTAGTTAACCATCCTGGTGGATCGGTTAATAAAGTAAAGTTGGGTGTTCTCAAGGTCACTACGCCCTCAGGTTGCTATAATTAAAATAGCATCAGTAGCAGCAGCAACATAGCAGCAACATTTCGGGATAATCCAATCCCTTTATCATTACACAATGCTAACAGATACCTTTATACATCCCACTGACATGGTCAGAGTCACCTGACCCTTCACATAAATATACATATATACAATAATTATCAAATTTGAAAATCGAACAATCTTCAAATCGTTTATGGGATAATTACCATTTCTTGAAACAAAATCTGCATTAGAATTATTGTTAAGCGCCACTTCAGGTCTATTTGTACACAAGCGACAAGACTTTTGTCAGAAACTGTAGATGTGATGCTTGCTGCCGTGAATTTTCATACTTGGCCCATTTAAAGTACATACCCGGCTGAGTAGATCTCTGAAGAACATAAGGTCATGGGGGAAGATCACTTTTACAAATAGTCTTAAGTCAGTGGTTTTATTAACCCTTTGACTGATAGTTGGAATTGGTGGGAGCTGCTATATTGAATGACAATGCTAATAAAGTGAAATAAATGGTAAATTACTGCTGCTCTAATAGATATTACCTATGGAAATTTAAATGCCACTCATGTTCGTGACACTATAATTAACCACTAGGTTATCATCTCTTGGTACTTATTTCACATTCACTACAGTTTGGTAGGTCTGTCATTTGGAATATCAGGCCCAAGGTGACTGCTTCCATTGCTGTTCCAGTCCTCTTTAAGCTTGTATCTGCAAGCCAAATGGGAATACATGACCTGCTACCTGAAGCATGTCTTCCCATTGTGGACTGTCACTCACAGTAGCAGACCTGAGCAGTGAGCGGGATAAAGGTGAGTAGAAATTGCCATCGTTCTGCAGACAAAGGTTTCTTGTTCTAAAAGACTTGTCTATGCATAATCAAAACAAAACTTAAAACAAGTTGTTCAACTTTAACATTTAAATATAAAAAGTATGATTTGCGATATTAATTGTAAACTGTATAGAAATTAGCTTTTGCTCTATGTGGTATACACTGTTTTTAATATTTTTAAGCTGCTGTAGGTATTTTTAAAGTCACTCTGCAAGATAGTCTTTTCATTTCTCTTCTTTGTGTCTGTTCCATCAGATGACTCAGAATATCCCTAGAGTGTTTAATGATGGTTCTTGTTCAGCTGGCGAGTTGTGTGGTTGCTGGGCATCAAGTGTTGCTGTTAAATAGTGAAAAAAACTAGTTTGCAAAAGAATACAATATGTTATTTCAATGTATATATATATGAATTCATCTTGCCACAAACCTTTTGGATACATGCTTCACCTTATGTTCCACCCCATCTCCTCTAGACTGTAAGCTCTCATGGTCAGGGCCCTCCCTTCTATTCTACCATAATAATTCTATTCTACCATAATAATTCTATTCTACCATAATGATTCTGTAACATACCACACTGAATGCTGCTAAACCAGCACTTAAACACACTTTGCTCCCTGTTTTTTAAGTCAGACCAGCATTTATGAATTTGGTCTTTTTTGGTCTTTATTGAGAATTGTATCTTTCCTAAGATCTCTTAACTGCTCTCCACTTTGCAGCATACATTTTCCCACAAAACTGTGTGTGTGTGAATGCATATTTATATATTTAAAGGGCATGTCCACCCCCAAAACTATAATTTAACCCACTACTGGCCCCACTCTGTAGTGCATAAAACCCCCCACCTTACATCCCTGCTCCAAATGGCTGCCCTGCTATGCCCCGCCAAAGTCCCAAAAACTGGCCACCAGGAACCTGGCAGAGTCCAAATAGGGGAATCATGCCATGCGCATAGCAGCCCCCCCCCCTCTCCCACCCGTTTTGCTCTCCCTCCCCCTAGTGTAAATCCCCTTTGTTATATAGTAGGTCTTCCTCCCCCAACCCCAACCGCTATAATAGATTTTGCAGAAACTCCCCCAAATTCTACATACCTTACCTCTCCCCCCCGGTGTTCTGTGCAGCCGGCAGTCGCGTCCGTGATTTGCTGCCTCTCAGACAATCAGGGATGTGGCTGCCAGTCCGGCCCCCTGCTTGCAGTTTCATGCAAGCAGAGGGCGGGGACAGTACGCCGGAGGAAAGAGGTAAGGTAAGTAATGATCGGGGGAGTTTCTGAAAAAACTATTATAGCGGTTGGGGCTAAAAATTACTAAATGGGGTAGACATGCCCTATATTATAAATGTAATAAATTACCTGTGATGGTTTATTAGGGTAGAACTGTAATGACGTATGATGTATGATTGCACCATAACAAATATTGTACGTATTACCTCACGTTGTACCTGGTATGTTTATCTGTAAACAAACATCTGATAACTGACATGTGTTTGAAATATTGACACAATTAATATTTTGGTATCAATATTAAAGGGCAAGTCCACCCCTTTTTAAATTTTTTGGGTACTGTAGGGCTTCCTCCTCCAGCCTCAACCGCATTATTATTATGTCCAGAATTCCCCCCGATCATTACTTACCTTCCCTCTTTCCTCCGACGCACTGTCCCGGCCCTCTGCTTGCATAAAACTGCAAGCAGGGGGCGGACCTGGCAGCCGCGTCCGTGATTGGCTGAGAGGCAGTCAATCACGGACGCGGCTGCCGGCACTGGAGTACGTCGGGGGAGATAAGCACAGTGGTTGTTTGAAGAGAGAGGAAGCTGTGGATTTTTGCTATATTAATTATATTATATGGGGTCGGCCGCGACCAAGCTTAGTCATTTTTTCATCCGTATCGGACCTGTTGGTAAATTACGCCTAATCGTGCGGTTAAGTATGGTCACGTGGACAGTTGTCCGCTAACACTATTTATTAAAACATAACAGTGAGATGTAAGAAATGTTTATGTATGAGTAATTTATCTGTTATTGGCACTACCTCCATTCCTTTTTAGAAAATGTACTGTAAGTTTGTGCTATAGCCATAAATCAACAACCTCCTACTTAAAATGACACATCCCAGAATAAAGGAGATTCATTCCTGCTGTTAGCATATTGAATAGTTATTTAAGTTGCAGAAAAATTTGAATCGTATCATAATTTATTAATAAATGTAAAATTAAAAATGTCAAGAATAATCTAGTTATAACCTATAATAATAATAAAAACAATGTTAAAATATACAAAATGCTATTTTCCCAAACATCATCTGTAAGATTGAGAACTCAAAAAAATTGACATTAAATAGATTGCACTAGATCTACTGGCTGAATAATATAGCATTTCAAACTTGAAAAAAGGCAATAAACACAAAACATGTTTTTGCCTTACCAACTAGCAGCTGAATTATTTTGGTCGATTGGGTCAAAATAATGTTAAAAAAGTTTCCACCAAATTTGTTGAAAATTTTACTCTACAAGTAATTTTTGGCTGATCAATCATGCCAAAATACATGCGGTGATAACTGACCTGTGTATATAAAGAATAATATCAGGGATATTCAATAAAAGTTCTTATCGTTAAAATGGTGCAAATTTTGCCCCAACCAATCAGATGTTAGCTTTCAAATGTTAAATTATATCTGATTGGCTGGGGCAAAATTAGCACCATTTTTAACGATAAGAACTTGTCACGAACTTACCTGCCGCTCCGGTCCCACGCCGCACTGCACTTCCGGGTGGGTGGCGTTGTAGACGTCATGACGTCACAAGGCCGACACGCCGGGCAGCGCGGAGGATTTAAAAACCGGCGTCCTCCTGGACCCGGTGCCCGATAGTAGCGTTTGCTACCACCCTGGCTCCTGTACTCACCTGCCTTGGATCCAGTACCTACCTTTACCGCTCCAGCTACTTACCTATCCTGCATCCAGTCTCCAGTTACTTACCTAGCCTGCATCCAGTCTCAAGTTACTTACCTTGCCAGCATCCAGCCTACAGTTCCCAGCAGCACCATTGTTCCAGCATCCAGCCTACAGTTCCCAGCAGCACCATTGTTCCAGCATTCAGCCTACAGTTCCCAGCAGCACCATTGTTCCAGCATCCAGCCTACAGTTCCCAGCAGCACCTTGTTCCAGCATCCAGCCTACATTTCCCAGCAGCCTCTGTGTCCTGCAATTCCCGGACTATACGCCTCCTCCTAAAGCGTACTTGTAAGTACCCAGCCTCCCGGCCATTTATTACAGAACTTTTATTGAATCTCCCTGGTATACATGTCTTCTGACAGACATTATTGACAAAATGGGGGAGTTCTCGTCAAGAAAACCTAACTCTAAGAGCAATTTTGTCAGACATGTAAATGTATGCAACCAAGGATATAACCCACTATTCTCCTGTTGGAACTTTGGGCTACAATACTTTATTTATCTACCAAGACTAGCATTAAGCATCTAGTCTCTACCACCACCTGAGTCTACCCAAGCTCAATTATGCCCATGTACCACTCATTCTGGAACAAGGCGTACACACTTTAGAAAGCAAGTCAGCTCCCCCAAATTTGCAACTATACACATTTTAAACAAATAACCCCTGGAAATCTTTCACATTTTCTTTAAAGGTACTATATCTCCCCCTATAGACAAGGGATGTGCCAGCGATTCTAGCTTTGTTAAAGAACCACCAAGGTCACAGTGACTCCAACTGTTGTCAAATAGCTAATAGATTACATCAAGTCAGTAGAAATTTATAAAAGTAATGGCTTAGTCACTCATACAGTCTTTAATATAGTACATGTTATATATGGTACACTGTATTTGTCATATAAATCATACCTAAAGTGCAGATCCTATACATTTTACTGTACATTTAGTGTACCATACACTGTAAAGTGTGTTTCATATATATCTGTTGTATTCAATTAGATCAACTGGACTTGAAATGTAGTTCTTGAAGACGTTTCGCTAGTCATCCGACTGGCTTTCTCAATTCAGAATGACTTGTACAAGAATCTGTGGCAATTATGATTAATGCTGGCATGATCATAATGATGGTCAGCCAAATTAGGTTGTGGATTAGCACACACCATAACCAATTTTTTGCAACAGTAGTTTAAAGATTATTGATTGATTAGTGGTCTTTTTTTAATGGAAGTCACAATACATTATCAACCCTGGGAGGATGGGATTTAATGTTTTTTTTTCCTACTGTATTATTTGCGCGGCACTCTAATATAAAATTAGGGGTACATTTTCCATTATAATCTGCATGTTCGCAGATTTGTAATGCTATTCTCTCCAGCATATTTTTAACCTCAACTGGTTAAGCAGAACTTTGGGAAGAGGTCCATCTCATTGCAGCCAATTAGAAATTTGCTTTTTGAAAGAATAGGGCGGGGATGTCACACTAAAAGCCTTAAGCCTCATACATATGTGATATAAATCTCGCTTGGAGCACCTGGACCCCATACAGACATTTGATGAACAGCCCATAGGACTCTATGGGGAGGAGGGAGTCTTCTGCAGTGCAGGAAAACAATATTATCTCTCCAACTACATCGTTGGTACCTCCACATTTGTAAAGCTTTGTACACACGTAAGATGTTAGCAGCAACCCATGACCCCTGACCACGAATCATGCGTGTGACAAATGGCTGTTTTGGGCGATAATCGCATATATGTATGCAGTTGGTCGGGGGTCTTTTGTTGCATTTTCTTTGGAGCTGGGCAGCAGAGACATAATTAGAAGAGCAGGGGAATCTTCCCAAACAAATGAAAGTAAAACCACACAGCTTAGTAATAAGAAGATAGCCTATTTAGTGACCTAATAATATCTTGTTAAACTTTCCTTTGCTCCAGGCAGATACTGTAAAAAACTGAACCAGGACCATTTTGTTTCATAATGAAAAAGAGCAGTATGATGGCCTAAACTCAATAGGAGTGGGGAGCTGTGTTTTAGTATCTTTCAGATGGTGGGTATTGTAACAAATTATAAGATTTTTACATTTCAACTCCACTTAACAACATTAGGATTCCATTGGATTAATTGATTGTGATATTTATAGCCAGCAGCCTTGTCTATATCTATAGGATTGCTGCCAAATACACAACCTGCTTCACAAAGTACAAGAAGTGTTTACGAGCCATCTTGGACCCAACCCATGAAGCATGAGTGTCAGATGGACTAAATCATTCAAAGCAGTGTTAATAATATTAGTAATATCTTGCCTGGGACAGAGCACTGATAGTCTGATGGTCTATTTTTTCTTTTTCCTATACAGAAATATTTTTATCAGACCAATATCAATCATATGATTCTGCAATCGTACGTCAGGGATTGGTACATGTAAGATATTCGTGAAACTGTTAGAAATGTGCACTTTTAATAAAATCAATTATAACGGTTACCATTTCATCTTTAAACTAAAAAAAGAACTCAAAGACCATTTCATGTGTCCCATACTATGGCATGGTATTGTATAAACTGCCAATAACCCGCAGTATTGGAAGTTGCATTGCATTGATCATATCTTTTCTTGTTTGTTCTAATGTTTTGGTCAGATCAATAGCACTTCCACTATATGTTATAATAATGTTGCCATAGGAATGCTCCCACAGCCCGCCTTTTGTTTATGTAATGTAGCAGAGGTTCTCTGCAGGAAGATAGACCAAGCTTCCATGTAGTAGTAGCACCCAACACATCCCTTTAATTGGAGGTTTTACATCTTGAATACTAAGCATTGGATGAGAGGCCTCTTCCCTCCTTGTTAAAAGCAAGTAGGTGGGGGGAAGTGATAGCCTTTAATACTAATCCAATGCAAGGTCAGGGAGCCAATCTTCCCACGAAAATGCAACCAAGCAGGGAGTGTCAGCCCAGATAAATGACCCAAGGTAAATTGTTAGGACCTTCCATACTGGGGTTACCTTGACGTGGTTGGAAGGCTTTTCACTTTTATGCATAAAACTGTAACCAAAACTGTTTGCACTGCTGTGAGAGCAGATCGGATCAGGTATTGGGTGCTGGTCCTCTTGCAGGTCTGTTTAATTTTGGGGTGTGGGCTTGTTCACTGGTCTGACTACTTGGGTTGGGTGCAGTTATGAAACCCACCAGCAAAGCATGTATGGGTTAGGTTTTGGGGGTGCGACTTGGGTTGCGAGTCTGTATAATTTTGGGTGTGGATAGTGGTTTCTAAGGTTGCGGGTCAGGTGCCAGTCTGAAAAATTTGACCCACGCAGTACTCTAATCTGATCTTCGTGCTGCCATCTCTTGATAAATCAAGTGATCACCATGCTGAGAAATGACTGAGCCAAACAAGGTTTTGATTGGGAAAAACTGGCAACTCCAGGTACTCTGCTGGTTTATTATTAAATTGGCATTTAATAAAATGTGGGTATTTTTTTGGTTTGCAGGGTTTTGGGACATGGGAAAAAATCTAAGGCTGTTTTTGGCCAGAGACATTTTTATTTTTTCTTGATCCTCGGCTGTGATTAAACATACATCACAACCCTGTATTTCTTTCTTTCTCTTGTACTTGTAAATAGCTTGAAATCTGTTGTGCCAAAAATCTATATAAATAAAGCTGTACTCTGTTTAATTTGCAGCACAAAATGTATAACTTAGCTCTGCAAATAGTCAGGGAGAATAATATATATTAAAGTAATGTCTCTGAAAGGAAAGTGAATGTAACAAATATCTAGACTACTCCCTGCAGCTCTAAAGTTAATTAAGCATTGTGCAAACTGAATGATCTTTAATAGCAAAATAAATTGCAAATAAATTACCAAGTAAACAGAGAAGGACTTGGTCCATAACCAATATGAAGTTTCACAATCAAATTCATTCTCACGTAATTGCTACAGCACTGGGAAAATTGAGCTATCCATAATGATGGTCAGCAAATTAGGTTGTGATTAGCACAACAACATAACCAAATTTTTGCAACAGTAGTTTAAGATTATTGATTGATTGTGGTCTTTTTTTAATGGAAGTCACAATACATTATCAAACCGTGGAGGATGGGGATTTAATGGTTTTTTTTTCCTACTGTATTATTTGCGCGGCACTCTAATATAAAATTAGGGGTACATTTTCATTATAATCTGCATGTTCGCAGATTTGGAATGCTATTCTCTCCAGCATATTTTTAACACCTCAAATGGTTAAGCGAACTTTGGGAAGAGGTCCACTCGTTGCAGCAATTAGCAAACTACCATCTTCAACGGAGTTAGCTCAACTATTTATTTCACATATCGCCGCTTTCATGGACTCCCTTATGAAATTGTATTGACAGAGGTACTCTCATTGTTTCCAAATTTTGCAGAGCACTTTGTAAGTCCATGAACATCAAGTTTACAATTTCTCGGCTTACCACACACGATCCACAGGACTACTGAACGCACTAACCAGTCTTTGGAACAATATCTTCGTGTGTTACATTTCCTTACTCAGGATGATTGGGCTGATCTTCTGCCTGGGCTGAGTTTGCCCATAACAATTCACTCATGCCTTCTACTGGGAAATCTCGTTTTTTATGTGTCTTTGGATGAATCCTAGATGTTTCCTCAGAGTTTTCTTTCCACAGATGTACCGCCTGCCAATGACTCTGCGGCCCGATGACCGCCCTATCTGGCATGCTACGGAAATCAGCCTTAGAAATCTGCTCTGTCTACAAAAACTGCAGCAGATAGGAGACGTAGAGAACCCACAGCTTATTCGGTTGGAGATAAAGTGTTGCTCTCCTCTGCTCATATTAATCTAAGGGAATCCAAATTTATTGGTCCTTTTCCTATCCTGGAATTAGTCGGTCCAGTGACTGTTCGCCTTCAACATCCTTCACAGATGCGGATTCCTAACGTGTTTTATATTTCTCTCATTAAACTAGTAATGCTATAACAGTATTCCACATCTTTACTACCTCCGTTCCATTCCGTGATGGTCAGCAGGAGTTCGAGGTTGAGAAAATCTTGGATTCTAGATTCTGAGGAGATCTCTTCATATTTGGTCCACTGGAAAGGTTTTGGTCTGGAAGACAGAGCTTGGATTAAAACTGTTCAGAGATTTGCATGCCTCATCTAGTCAGAGCTTTTCACAGGGAAACCTGGCCCGGGTCCTGTGGCTCCCCGTAAGGGGGGGGTACTGTCACGAACTTACTGCCGCTCCGGTCCGACGCCGCACTGCACTTCCGGGTGGGCAGCGTGTAGACGTCATGAAATCACGACGCCGACACGCGGGACCAGAGCGGAGGATTTAAAAACCGGCGTCCTCCTGGACCCCTGCCCGATAGTTAGCGTTTGCTACCACCCTGGCTCCTGTACTCACCGCCTTGGATCCAGTACCTACCTCACCGCTCAGCTACTTACCTATCTGCATCCAGTCTCCAGTTACTACCTAGCCTGCATCCAGTCTCCAAGTTACTTACTTGCCAGCATCCAGCCTACAGTTCCAGCAGCACCATTGTTCAGCATCCACCTACAGTTCCCAGCAGCACATTGTTCCAGCATCCAGCCTACACTTCCAGCAGCACATTGTTCCAGCATCCAGCCTACAGTTCCCAGCAGCACATTGTTCCAGCATCCAGCCTACAGTTCCCCAGCAGACTTTTTCCAGCATCCAGCCTACAGTTCCAGCGTACTTGTTCCAGTCCAGCCTACATTCCCAGCAGCACCATTCCAGCATCCAGCCTACAGTTCCCCAGCAAGCACCATGTTCCAGCATTCAGCCTACAGTCCCAGCAGCACATTGTCCAGCACCAGCCATACAGTTCCAGCAGCACCTTGTTCAGCATCCAGCCTACATTTCCCAGCAGCTCGTGTCCTGCAATTCCGGACTATACGCTCCTCCTAAAGCGTACTTGTAAGTACCCCGCCTCCCGCGCATTTATTACAGAACTTTTATTGAACTCCCTGGTATACATGTCTTCTGACAGACATTAATTGACAAAATGGGGAGTTTTCGTCAAGAAAACATAACTCTAAGAGCAATTTTGTCAGACATGTAATGTATGCAACCAAGGATATAACCAACTTTCTCCGTTGGAACTTTGGGTACAATATTATTTATCTACCAAGACTAGCATTAAGCATCTAGTCTCTACCACCACCGATGTCTACCAAGCTCAATTATGAGCCATGTACCACTCATTCTGGAAACAAGGCGTACACACTTTAGAAGCAAGTCAGCTCCCCCAAATTTGCAACTATACAAATTTTAAACAAATAAACCCTGGAAATCTTTCACATTTTCTTAAAGGTACATATCTCCCCCTATAGACAAGGGATGTGCCAGCGATTCTAGCTTTGTTAAAGAAACACAAGGTCACAGTGACTCCAATGTTGGCAAATAGCTAATAGATTACATCAAGTCAGTAGAAATTTATAAAAGTAATGGCTTAGTCACTCATACAGTCTTAAATATAGTACATGGTATTATATGGTAAACTGTATTTGTGTCAATAAATCATAACTAAAGTGCAGATCCTTATACTTTTACTGTACATTAGTGTACCATACACTGTAAAGTGTGTTTTATATATATTTGTTGTATTCAATTAGATCAAACTGGACTTGAAATGTAGTCTTGAAGACGTTCGTAGTCATCCACTGGCTTTTCTCAATTCAGAATGACTTTGTACAAGAAATCTGTGGCAAATATGATTAATGCGGCATGATCATAATGATGGTCAGCCAAATTAGGTGTGGATTAGCACACACCATAACCAATTTTTGCAACAGTAGTTTAAAGATATGATTGATTAGTGGTCTTTTTTAATGGAAGTCACAATACATTACAACCCGGGAGGAGGGATTTAATGGTTTTTTCCATGTATTATTTGCGCGGCACTCTAATAAAAATTAGGGGTACATGTTCCATTATAATTCTGCATGTTCGCAGATTGTAATGCTATTCTCTCCAGCATATTTTTAACCTCAACTGGTTAAGCAGAACTTTGGTGAAGAGGCCATCTCGTTGCAGCCAATTAGAAATTTGCTTTTTGAAAAGAATAGGGCGGGGATGTCACACTCTAAAAGCCTTAAAGCCTCATACATATGTGATTATAAATCTCGCTTGGAGCACCTGGACCCCATACAGACATTTGATGAAACAGCCCATAGGACTCTAGGGGAGGAGGGTCTCTCTGCAGTGAGGAAAACAAATTATCTCTCCAACTACATCGTTGGTACCTCCACATTTGTAAAGCTTTGTACACACGTAGATGTTAGCAGCACCCATGACCCCTGACCACGAATCATGCGTGTGACAAATGGCTGTTTTGGGCGATAATCGCATATATGTATGCAGTTGGTCGGGGGTCTTTGTTGCATTTTCTTGGAGCTGGGCAGCAGAGGACATAATTAGAAGAGCAGGGGAATCTTCCCAAACAAATGAAAGTTAAACACAACAGCTAGTAATAAGAAGATAGCCTATTTAGGAACCTAATAATATCTTGTTAAACTTTCCTTTGCTCCAGGCAGTACTGTAAAAAACTGAACCAGGACCATTTTGTTTCATATGAAAAAGAGCCAGTTATGATGGCACTAAACTCAATAGGAGTGGGGAGTGTGTTTTAGTATCTTTCAGATGGTGGGTATTGATAACAAATATAAGATTTTTACATTCAAACTCACTTAACAACATTAGGATCCATTGGATTAATGATTGTGATATTTATAGCCAGCAAGCCTTGTCTATATTATAGGATTGCTGCCAATACACAACCTGCTTCAAAAGTACAAGAAGTGTTTACGAGCCATCTTGGACCCAACCCATGAAGCATGAGTGTCAGATGGACTAAATCATTCAAAGCACGTGTTAATAATATTAGTAATATCTTGCCTGGGACAGAGCACTGATAGTCTGATGGTCTATTTTTTTTCTTTTTCCTATACAGAAATATTTTTATCAGACCAATATCATCATATGATTCTGCACATCGTACTCAGGGATGGTACATGTAAGATTCGTGAAAACTGTTAGAAATGTGCCACTTAATAAAATCAATTATAACGGTTACCATTTCCTCTTTAAACTAAAAAAAAAAAAGAACTCAAACGACCATTTCATGTGTCCCATACTATGCATGGTATTTAAAACTGCCAATAACCCGCAGTATTGGAAGTTGCATTGCATGATCATATCTTTTTTGTTTGTTCTAATGTTTTGGTAGATCAATAGCACTTCCACTATATGTTATAATAATGTTGCCATAGGAATGCTCCCACAGCCCGCTTTTGTTTATGTAATGTAGCAGAGGTTCTCTGCAGGAAGATAGACCAAGCTTCCATGTTAGTAGTAGCACCCAACACATCCCTTTAATTGGAGGTTTACATCTTGAATACTAAGCATTGGATGAGAGGGCCTCTTTCCATTGGTAAAAGAAGTAGGTGGGGGAAGTGATAGCCTTTAATACTAATCCAATGCAAGGTCAGGGAGCCAATCTTCCCACGAAAAAATGCAACCAAGCGAGGGAGTGTCAGCCAGTAAAATGACCCAAGGTAAATTGTTAGGACCTTCCATACTGGGTTACATTGACGTGGTTGGAAGGCTTTTCACTTTATGATAAACTGTAACCAAAACTGTTTGCACTGCTGTGAGAGCAGATCGGATCAGGTATTGGGTGTGGTCCTCTTGCAGGTCGTTTAATTTGGGGTGTGGGCTTGTTACTGGTCTGAATACTTGGGTTGGGTGGCAGTGTATGAAACCCACCAGCAAAGCATGTATGGTTAGGTTTTGGGGGGGCGACTCTTGGGTTGCGAGTCTGTATAATTTTGGGTGTGGATAGTGGTTTAAGGTTGCGGGGTCAGGTGCCAGTCTGAAAAAAATTGGACCCACGCAGTACTAATCTGATCTTCGTGGTGCCATCTCTTGATAAATCAGTGATCACCATGCTGAGAAATGACTGAGCCAAAACAGGTTTTGATTGGGAAAAACATGGCAACTCCAGGTACTCTGCTGGTTATTATTAAATTGGCATTTATAAAAGTGTGGGTATTTTTTGGTTTGCAGGGTTTTGGGACATGGGAAAAAATCTAAGGCTGTTTTTGGCCAGAGACATTTTTATATTTTCTTGATCCTCGGCTGTGATTATAAACATACATCACAACCCTGTATTTCTTTCTTTCTCTTGTACTGTTAATAGCTTGAAATCTGTTGTGCCAAAAATCTATATAAATAAAGCTGTACTCGGTTAATTTGCAGCACAAAATGTATAACTTAGCTCTGCAATAGTCAGGGAGAATATATATTATATAAAGTATGTCTGAAAGAAAGAATTTGTAACAAAATATCTAGACTACTCCCTGCAGCTCTAAAGTTAATTAAGCATTGTGCAAACTGAATGATCTTAATAGCAAATAAATGCAAATAAATTACCAGTAAACAGAGAAGGATGGTCATAACCAATATGAAGTTTTCACAATCAAATTCATCTCACGTAATTGCTACAGCACTGGGAAATGATTTTGCAGGAGAAAGTATAAAAAACCTTCTAATCCCAGAAAACTATAGTTCTTATAAAGCAATTAAAGGTTTTTCCTTTCTTTTTTTAATTTAGGATTATTGCGTTTCCCCTGTGATAATTTATCGGCTTTATTCATGCTTATTCAAAGACAGGGATATAGATTTCCCTATAAAGAACCCTGCAACTAAGCACAATGTCATGTACAACCCCTATAATTTTGAATAAAATATTGAACTTTATGGCCTCACATAATATACTGTACATATAGACCACCAACAATATATAACATTTTAATTGGTTTTATGTATTGTTGGTGGTTGGTGGTCTATTTTGTGATGTATGTTCATCACTTGGCTTGATAAAGGTCCAAGAACGACCGAATCGTTCCTTTGGGAGCGCTCTAATCTCCATACTTATATGTAAGTATTTCACAGCCGAAACCGTAGATGTTTCCACTGCATCAATAAATGGTTCTATTTACTTCTGTATGCTGTATGGACTTTCTGCGTAGCAACGGGGCAGGGGATTATGGAAGGAGTGAGTGCGGGATTCCATTGACACTTTTATATAATATATAAAGCAAGGACATAGGAATATCATAATACCATTCCGCAGTTTACTGCGTTAATGTACTCAATGAAAGTCTATTGGTAGAGGAAAAAAATGCAAAAAACACATAGAAACGCATTAAAACGCACTGCACGAATCGCAAATGGATTGCAAAAATGCTTTAAAATCGCAATGCAATTCACTGCATTTTTTTTCATGTGTTTTGCGTTGTGTAGTTTGAACGTAGCCTAACAAAGAGAGTAATATTATTATGAAATTGAATATTATTAGTTTTCGTTACAGTTAATGTAAAACGTAATTAATATTGGCATAATCATTTACATTCTATTTCTAATGAATGAATATAAGGGTGGTAATTATGAAAAGAAATTATATCATTGGCCGATGTGTTACACTTACAAAGAGAAATAAAAAACAAAAATGGCACCTAACATTACAGTAAAAAAACTGGCGAAAATGCATAAAGAGGACAATCAGGTGAGGAGAACCATCGAAATGCACCTCTCTTAGAACAAGCTTCATGTTGTTGCATATAAGAATATTAGCCTATTCATCAATTCCAATATATTTTTAAAAAGTTTTTCTCTGTATAATGAAGCTAAATTTAGCACCAACAAAGATACACACTTTAATTAACTGGTTTAAATAGTATCATAGGTGTAATCCATTATTATGAGCGGCCCATATATCAGCTTTCCTGAAATCGGGTGTTTTGTTGCTTGCAAACAAATCCATTTAATGGAAGTTTCTCAATGAGGATATGAGTACCGGTAATTTAATAGTAAGATGCAGTATTGGTTTTTTAGGCCGGCACCTTCAGCATCTGGTTTTGCACTGAAATTGCAGGAGACATCTTTTTTAAAAAAATAATATCCTGCCAAGCAAGACTTACTGCATCTCCCAAACAGATATTATTTATTAAGGGATAATGCACCCCTTACAGTGTATTATAATGATATTATGCCACTGAGGATTTCCCGATCATATAGAAACACAAGGCCTCAGGCATGGAATCTGAGGTCTGGTGTTTATTTTTTATTGCATTATTTCTATAATACATAAGTTTCTGGTCCTTCCACCCTAGCTCCAGCAGGTCCATTAGTGGATTAGTGAAGTTAAACACTGGAACAAACCACTGAATCATTGTAATGGGAATGGGATTATATAGCGCCAACATCTTCCGTAGCCCTTTACAATTACATGTTAAATTCACATCAGGCCCTGCCCTGAAGAGCATTATTTTGACACATACAACCTATCAGTATTTCTTTGTGATGTGGGGGAAACCGGAGTGCCCGGAGGAAACCACACAAGCACGGGAGACATACAAACTCCTTTCAAATGTGTCCAAGGGTGGATTCAAACTTAGGACTTCAGCCATTGAGCCACCATGCTGCCCCAATATATAAGATATGAGTTATTAGTGACATAGCTTAGTGATTGTAATAAGGATTCTTGCCACTGCACTCCCAATTCTAAATCCCTAAACTTATTATAATACAATAAAGTTAAAGGAAAAAAGGAAAAGAATCTCCATTTCTTGACTGTGTACTGCCCCTGGGTATAATCTTTATAAAGTTATGACATTGATAACTTTAAATTCGAATACATATACTCCCAGCAAATAACAGTGTGTTTCTTTGCCCCCAGGACACACTTTTTCTTGGGTTTTTATCTTCTGGATTTTTGTTTGAAATTGGTGGTTATGGTTTTGAGTAAATGTAATTGTTTATTAAGGGATGTAATATCTAAAGCTGGCCATATACTATCAGCTCATTTACCACCAGCTTCAGCCTTAAATTATGTTTTTAAGTTACGGTAACCCATTTAACAGTGGTTGTGCGAGTTTAACCCCTTACTTGTGCGGGTGTCTTTTGTGATACCTGCACAGCTACCCCAAGGTCTAAATAACGGAGTTTGCCCTACTTTACCATGACTATTTAAGTCAAGTATAGCTGGCATTAAGTCACAATGGACTTAAAGGGCATGTCCACCCTAAAATAAGCTTTGCTTAAAGGGCATGTCCACCCCCAAAACTATTTTTTGCTGTAGTGTAGGGAACGCTATCCTGTGTACTTTTGCCATATACTTTCATTATTGGAACAGTTATCAAGTTATTTTCATTTTTGTGTTTCTTATGGGTGTAGCAATTGATTTCTCTCCTCCTATAGTGGGCAGTGTGTTGTAGTCTATGGAGATATGTCCACCAATCAGAAGGGTTTTGCATAATGGTTAAATAGCCCTTCTCCCTTATTAATAAACATGCAGAATCTAAGCAACTGATTTGCAAGTGCCACCTGGGATTCGGGATTTACATTAACCATCCCTCCTTCTTAGTCATCAGAACTACATGATTGATGATTTGTGTGCAAGTAGCATGGTGATGTCAGATTGAATTGAATAGATGGCTGTCAAAAGTATCTTTTAAATGTATAAACAGTACAAAGACAGTGTCCTGGTGAGTGGGTTTAGTCTGGGTGGTGATGTAGAATTAGTTGATTTTTGGCCATAAAACTCATGTCCCTATTTATTTAGCCATTTAGGGAATTAATGATGTTGCATGATGTTGAATTATGGAGTTTATTCATTAGCGCAGTGTTTGTCCTGTTTCCCACATAGAACCCGTGTTAGGCATCGGTTCATTTGTTTGATGTTTACTGTCCCATGTGAATGTAAGTTGTGGTGTCACTCGCCCCCCTCGTCGCTCCTATGCTGACAACCTCCCAATTCCTGGTTGTGGCTGTCAGTAAAGCCAACACGTGACGTCAATAACTTAAAACCAAGATCTAAAAAATGATTAAAATGAGCCATCTCTCACCTTTCTATGTGTTGGGGTTATGTGATATCTAGAAAAGAGTGTGCTGTTTATAATAAGTCACACCCCTTTGCATGTGCTAGACAATCTCACTTTAGCATTAATCACATTGAATTAAAGGGTAACTTTGGCCTCCATACAACAGACAGTGCCTTAAACAACACTGGAGAGAAAAAGGATTTCCGGATCACCTACAGTAGCAATGGGTGTTCTTATACAGATAGATTGCTAAACTAAAACAGTTAAATTAAACGATGGAATCTTAAGCCAATATTCATAGTAAGACATCAATTAAAGGGGAAGTTCAGTGCAAATACATATGCTTTTCAGAAAAAAGAGCAGTGTTTTTTCATTCTAATGACCTTAATCTGCCAATTCAGATTTTTTCTGTGTATAAATAAATCAACCGAAATACTGACTTCCTGTTTGCAGGACCCCTAGTAGAAACCGTTTGGTCTTGCCCTTGACCCAGCGCCTGGGTTGGTTCAGTTGCTCAGTAGAGATCTGAGCATCTTTGACCCATTCAACAGCCAATCGTAGAAATTACTGTTAGGAACATTCCAAGGATGTGGTGCATTCTGGGAAGAAGGACCGTTAGAACCTGAAATGTCAGCTCAATAATGTCAACAGCAGGGAACAGAAAGGGTATGATATCAGCTGATTTTTCAAAAAGGGATAGAAAATGTAGAAAAACTAAGAAGATTTACACAACTAACAATTTAGCAAATATTGATCATTTCCACTGAACTGTACTTTAAGACACCTGTTGCCTCTGTCAACAATCATCTAAATAAAACTTTACGTACCATCATTTTATATATATATGTTTGGTTTAAAAGGGCTGAATGGCTAACCACACTATACTGTACCTATTGATTCATTATAATAGTGCAGCATTGACAGTGATGACCAGATCTTAAACCTGACTCAGTCATAGCTGCTCGCACACAGCAGGATACATTTAAAAGTTGATTTTATGTCTCCTCTGCAGCTGGTGTTGGCAATAAAGTACCCTTGAGAGTCCCAATTAACATATGACAGACAGGTGTTAGGGACCTTCTGTATGCAGGTGTGGATGCATTGAGGCTTAGCCCTCGGGGCGCAGGGGCGGGGCAGAGGTGATGTCACTCAACCTACTGGAAATAGGAAGCTTGAACATTCACCTCAATATAATTTCTACAAGGCTGCAGGCAGATGTGATTGTCAGCTCATTTTAAAGGTTTCAATTAACCCTAACTTGTTTGGAGACCACAGTTGCCCTTTAAGTAAACATTCCTTTTATACCACGGATATTAGCAGAAAGGAACCCTTTGTATTTTTATTTTAGGTATAACCTTTTTGTATTAATTTAAGGGCATCTATAGTGTTCTATAATTCCCCCAACCCCCAGAGTGTCTTCACTTTCTTCAGTTTCACTCTCTGTACAGGGATACACTAATTAAAAGTGTGATTGCATTCCTCTACTCCTACTGTGCTGTCAATCAAATCCCTGTGACTTGACCCTCTTCCCTTCTAAGTTACTCCCTCCTCCCTGCACTGTTACAAAGAGCATAAGCTAAGATAAGAGAATTAGCGTGAGGGTAGAGAGGTAGCTTTGACTGCAGAGATAAGGCTGCTTTCTTGATAGCTTTCACTGATTGATGATGGTTCATAAAGAGAGAGATCATATTGCAGCAGTAAACTACTGTTCTCCCTTTTCCCAGGACAGCTTGCTTTCCATTGGCCTCTGTGCATGGGTGTGTTTTTCAGGATGTTGAATTTTAACTCCTCTGCACATGAAAGCTTGACGGGCAGCTAGTGTTTAGGCATGGAGGAGGAAAAGAGGGGAGGGGGAAGGGGGGAGTGCTGCAGAGAGATCTGACACCATAGAAACAGTCACTGACAGAGGTAGGAGAAAGGCAGCACAGAGACATGAATTTAACTTTGCAACGGGGCAATTTGTGTTTTCACTATAGATGCCCTTTAATTAGGACATTTATATGGTCTTCTCTGGTCTTCTCCTGGCTTTCTTCTATCTTCTTCCCTGCTTCTCTTATATTCTATTCTCCATAATCTTTCTCCAGCTCATGATCACAAGATAATAATCTCTGCTCTTTGGTCAATATTCTCCTCCACTTCTTTCAACTTTTTTTTTTGTTTTATTATATTTTGGGTAATTTCTTAATTGTTTGTACTTGATTCTAAAGTGTTTTGTTGTTTTTTGTTAATTATTGGTACATATGGAGCAGGATTTTATACAACATCTTCCTCTGCTCTTTTGGTTCCACTTTATTGAATTTTATATTATTTTGGGGAACATTTTTTGTATGTTTGTAGTCTTACTTCTGTACCTTGGAGGAGGATTTGTTATAAATATATTGTTTATTTTTGGCCATTTTTTTTTTTTGTACTTATGTGTATATTGTTGTTTTATACCGTACATTTTATAGGAGAATTAATTGGAGAAACATTTTATTATAACTAGAAAATAATGCAGCTATCCTGGCAATTTTTCTTCCAGAATTAGTATTTTTTTCAAGTTCTTGATTTTGTTCCATCCTTTCTGATTCTTCTAAGTTTGCTTTTTACTCTCATCTTCATTTGTTTCTACATAATTATCTTTGTTTCTACATTATTATCTTCATTTGTTTCTTCTTCCTTATTCTCATCTGTGCCTCATCCTATCTCTCTCTATTCTTCATCACTATCTTCCCTGTGTCTTCTCTATGTATTCATCATCTCCTAGTTTTGGAAAAAGTTCACACCACATTAACATTGTTTTTTAAATGAACAATTAAAGGTATTTTATCAAACAAGTTATTTTAGTTATTTTAACAGTGTTATTTTTCATAAGGGTGCATATTTCTCAATTTTTACCTCGTATTGCCTAATAACTTTAAAAAACTCTGTATTTCATTTTGGACTAATGATGCGTTTGCTGCTCCATTATGAATTTATGCTCTAAGAGGTCTTTAGCTGATGCTCGATCTTCTGGATTTATCATAAAGCACCCATCCAAGAACTGTATTAATTCATTAGACCTGGAGAGAAAAATTGTGTGTCAAACAATAATGTCAAAACTATAATTGGTAAATTTTTTTCTAAGACAGACTGCTAAATATCAAATTAGACAACATACCGTATATACTAGAGTATAAGCCCGAGGTTTTCAGTCTTAAAAATTAGCCTGAAATCCCGACCTCGGCTTATACTGGGTCAAGTAACTCTCCGGCTAGAAGCTATGGTAACTTACCGTACATTAGAAGCAAGTGTTCCACCTGGCACTCCGCGCTGATCGCAGGATGACGTCAATACGCGGCGCCTGTCTCACTTACTGCCCGGCGCCGAGTAGTGATGTCACTACTCGGCGCAGGCAGTAAGTGAGACAGTCGTCGTGGTTGGACATCATCTGCAGATCAGCGCGGAGTGCCAGGCGGAACACTTGCTTCTAAAGTTAGCTTCTACATAGCACATGGCAGCCAGATTGAGGGGACCGAGTGAGTACTTACCTCTCTAACTTAACTCTTACTTACCTCACTGAACTTGGGGGACCTCCTTACTTAACTCTTACTCACTCACTGAACTTGGGGACCTCTCTTACTTAACTCTTACTTACTCACTGAACTTGGGGGCCTTTCCAGGGGTGCACTGTATTTAAAGGGCAATAAATACAGTAGTATGAAGGCAGTTGTGGTCATCATTTCAACCCCTCGGCTTATACTCGAGTCAATCATGTTTCTTATTTGAGGTAAAAATGGGTACCTCGGTTTTATACGGGTCGGCTTATACTCGAGTATATACGGTAGATATATTACCATATTTTCATACATGTTCATTTACAAACTTTTGTTTCAAGAGAAAGAACATATTTAGCATCAGCTGGCATCTTTTTGTCGAAAACAAAGACCCATTTCATGGGTTTATCATTTAGGTTCAGATTTCTATTTTATGCGCTGGTAACACTGGAATTCCATCTGATGTGTGGTATAGAGATGTCAAGTGAGACATGAACATTAGATTATAATATATTAATAGATCTAGAAAATAGGTCTAAAAAATAACTCACCATAAATCAGGCTCTAGCTTAGCTTGGTACATCCTTGAAATAGGTGAAGATATCTCCAGTAAATTAATATCGTTGTAGGCTAAGAGATATAAAAAAAAAAATATAGAAACTGTAAACAATAGATAAACTTAAAATTGTTTACTAATGGAGAAAAAAAGACTAAAATATATTGTGCTAGTATAAATTAATTACATGCCTGCGTACTTCCTACAGGAAATTAGCAGTGCACCCATTGCAGTGAATGGAAAAAATTCTTTCTACAATGGGTAATAAATGACATCCCAAATGCATGAACCCACTAGGCGTTTGGGTAAACCATACATCTGAAGTTGAGACCTTTTCAAAATAGAAACTCACTGGGTCAATAAGTAAAATAAATGCCATGCACACCAGACTTGCAGTCCTGTTTACTTTATTAAATTATGCACAGGAACATCAAAGTGATGTTTCGGTACAACATTGTAGCTTCTTCAGAAAAAACTGTAAGAAAGGTACAATATTGTGCTGAAACGTCACTCTGATGTTCCTGTATATAATTTAATAAAGTACACAGGACTGCAAGTCTGGTGTGCATGGCATTTATCTCACTTATTGTTACATTTACTGTCTTTTGCGTCAGTCTGCCATTTGCACCCAGCACAATCAACCAACTATTCACTACAGGTTTGTGCAGGTTTCCTCGCCTGGTTTCTAACTTACTGGATCAGCTACTCCCACGGACACAGTACAATAATGAACTTTACTTACGTCGTTTTCCTTTGGCCATTTCAAATATCACGATCCCCAATGACCAGATGTCACTCTGAAAAAGAGAAATAGAACATTTGCTGTAAAAGCCAACATAACAAGTGTGCAGGGACCAAGTTCTTTTTTTGGAAGTAACACAGGAAAATGATTTCATTCTTCATTCTTAACATGTAATATACAATGAGGAGAAAGGGTTACATAAAATAAAAATAAAATGTTAGATTGCTCATAACTATTAAGAACTGCCAAAGAGGAATCGTGAAGAGTCCTAGTCAGAAATCTTTTTGTGTTTAAAGGATGGGACTGAGTGGTTTGGTCCAGAGAGCCTTGAAGGACAATTATACCTTTTCCACTTTCATAGCTGTATAGTACCAACGGTGAGAACCTAAATCGTCCTCAAGTCCTGGGTACTTTACCTAACAGTTGTTATGCCTGTTATACCCCAGTGTTTATACTTATGCTAATAAAGGGTTTTTATATATTTATCTAATTATGAGTGTGGTACTTTCCTATTCTCTTTGTTGTCTTCTCATTGGGTACATCACGGATTGTGTGAAAGGACTGGAAAACCGAGGGAAACTTAATGTAAGTGTGAACAGCTGCTATGCAACTTTGGAAGAAGAGGAGTAAGTAGGAGGAGTGAGTTTAACTATCATTTAAGATAGCAATTAAATGATACCCAATATCTCTGGTATATAAGAATCATCTGAATACAGCTTTCTATTAATAACTGTCAACATAGAAAATAATAGTGACCATAGCTCAGGGCAGCAATATAATAAGTAAACATATATCATACCTTGGCATTGTATCCATCATTCTGTCCTAAACTGCAGAGGTGGACCTCAGGTGCTAGATAATACATGGAACCTCTGCAGTTTTCTGTTTTGTCTTCAGTCTTATGTAGTTGAACGGCCACACCGAAATCAGCTGTAATGGCAGATTGTACTTATAAATAATTGTTTACATTTTGGATAGAGAATTAAGGCAAAATTAATAAAATCTACAAATAAATGTAGAAAACATACAAATAATTTAGGTGTTTAAAAATAAAACAGGCGCATAAATGTTTCTTCTCATTTTAAAAATGATTTAAAAATGTTTCAAAATAAAAAGAGACAACCTGTAACATTCACCTCAGTTGACACAATTCTGCCCCACTGAGCTGCATGTTTCTGTGTGTGGGAGACTGTGGGGTGAGGACAAGAGAAGAGCTAGGGGCATCTCATCATGGAAGACACTGATCCTAGAAATGCTGCTATATAAAGTCCACTAACATGCAATGTTACGTTTCTGATTAGTCACTTATCCTGTTCTCTTCATAAGCTTCCTGCCATCTGTTTATTATAATGAACTAAATTTTCCTTACCAATTTTGACTTGACCATCCTCTGAGAAAATTATATTTTCTGGCTTTATGTCTTGGTGGATAATTCCAGATTGGTGCAGATACGACAGTCCCTGGGGAGGATAATAGCATTCATTTTAAAGTTGTAGTTTTCTAAATTTGATTATTCAACATTGTCCCTTTCATTCCAATAAGAATTTCTAATTTAAAATATATTTCAATCCATATTCTGGATTGAAAAACATACAGTTTACCAGTCCTACCTGCAATATCTCTTTTGCAATATATTGGATCCATTGCTCATGCAGATAACAAGTGTACACATGGAAATGCATATTGATAAGATCATACAGTGATCCACTGCCACAAAACTCCATGATTATCTACAATACAAATAAAATAATTTATGTTATATTGTTATGTTGTTATTGTCATATATGTTCATCCAGCTGTATTTTTATTTCTGTCATATCTATTAATTTATATATTACAATATAAGTAATAAAAAAACTTACCCATAATTGCTCATTTCCTGGGTGGATCTGGTGTACACAGGCATCGTAACAATAAACAACATTCTTGTGCTTTAATTTTTTAAGGATAAGGATCTCCTGCAATTGATCCTCCTTTTCATCCTGAATATATATAACAAAAAAACATGAACATCCAAAATGGCAATTTACGGTAATAAAAATATTTCACTGTCCGTGTTAAAGGAGTTTACAATACTAGAAAACCAAATCACATACTTAAAGGGTAACCGTGGTCTCTAATTCTTCCAAACTAGTAAGAACTATATAAAAAGCCTTGCATCATACCTTCAAAATAAAACCGAAATCACATCTCTAGATAAAATTTCTGAGAAGTTTTTGCTGGAAAGGTTCAGCAATATTACATCCAGTTTGAACTCTTCCTGTTTTTAGACATGGGACCAGCTTGAAGTCATGTGACCAGCCTGTCTGCATTAATAGGCTCCCTTTCTCAACTGTCAATATTTTTCCCAGGTACTTCCTGATTTCCCCAGCATTAAGTCTTTACTGAGCATGCTTCTCCCCCGGGGCAGAGGGGCTAGCAGAGGTAAGGTGATGTTACTAAAGCTACTGGAAGCAGGAAGTTTAAACATTCACCCCAATATAATTTCTCACAGGCTGAAGCCAGAGATGTGATTGTCGGCTCATTATAAAGGAAATACTGCAGGGTTTCATTTAACCCTAACTTGTTTGGAGACCATAGTTGCCCTTTAAATTAATCAGTAATCAAAACATAAAAGGACATACAATGTATTTCATATGGTTGTCTGTAATTCTAGGTAGTTGTGAGTATAGCCCATATATATCATGATATCCATACATGTACCAATTGCTAATTTCTCTTTAATTCCAGTTATTAGTAAATATATGGCTGTTTAGATGAGAGCACCTTTGCAATTTTCATTAAACTACAGAATTCAAATGAAAAGTTGTGCATTACCTCTTCAACATCTACCACTTTGACGGCAACTTCCAAGTTTTGATGCCTTAGTCGACTCTTTAACAAAAACAGAATAGGTTTGTTATAAGTTTAAGACTGAACCCAGAAAATATAATTTAGAAAACAGGAATGTTAATATTTGAGTCAGATATTCCCATATATAACTTACCTGATATACTTTCCCGAATGCACCTGCGCCGATGATCTTAAATCCCTCAAATCTATGTGCAGGATTCTAGAACAGTGATAACAAGGGCATGATTGTACTTCCTCCACAGATTTTAAAGTCTTTTTATTTAAAAATTTTAAATAATTACATTTGCAATGTCTTTCCTTTCTGTCAACTAGGAAAAGTTTATCATATGAAATAGGACTGGGTAATGACGTTTTAGAATATGTAGAAATATAAATCAAGTGTGGTGCACTATCATTCAGGAAGTTAAGAGAGGGTAATCATGGGGATAAAAGATAAATGAGACATAATAAAGAACACGAAAGTATCCCCCTCAGTGATACCCTCTTGGTTATGGCAAACCAAGGTTAGTGAGAATTAAAATGTACAAATTTTATTAGGTATATATTAAAATTCAAAATAGTAACAAAAAAGTTAAAATCCAAACTGCATCCAGTTCACCATATCCGTGTGAGGCTATGTTAGCACTATTGATTTATTGAGTGCCTCTGTACACGGATGGACGTTGTAGTGGAGAGAATTCTCCCACTCTATACTATTTGGTAGGATTTAGAGGGACTGAGCGTAAGTCCATCTCCTACCACTATCTGGTGTATATCTGGAATAAGAGCACTCTCCTTTTGGATTTTAACTTTTTGTTTCTAGTTTGTAAATGTTAATGTATACCTAATAAAATTTGTACATTTTAATTCTCACTAACCTTGGTTTGCCATAACCGAGAGGGTATCACTGAGGGGGATATTTTCGTGTTCTTTATTATGTCTGATTTTAGAATATGTGACAAGCCTATGCATGTGCTGGTAATAGAAAGTCACCTTAAAAAAGATGCAACTATGGCTACCACCCAGTGGCATAACTAGGAATCATTGGGCCCCCTTGCAAAACTGGGCACCTATCAGTGTTTCATCCACAATGGTTTTCTGGAAAAAGGCTATATCTGTCATATATCTCCCCCTGCTTCCCTGGTAGTTACACCCCTGCTACCACTGGTGTCTAATATGAAACACTTGCAGCCACCAATCCCTTCTTAAAGTCATACTAACCCATTGTTAATAGAGAAAACAGTGCAGCACAAATTCCTGAATTCCCTGTGTGTTTTAATGTGAACTTTTTGTACTTACGAAAGATACCACTGGGATGTCATCTTGTTCCTTAAAAATAAAAAAAAGTGTTACCAATTTCATTTATAAAAATAACAAAACTTGTACTTTTAACTGTTAACTTGTTGTGAAATTAAACCACTATTACAAATATGATCTACTTTATTCTTTCTCACTTACTGGATCAGCTACTCCCACGACACAGTACAATAATGAACTTTACTTACGTCGTTTTCCTTTGGCCATTTCAAATATCACGATCCCAAATGACCAGATGTCACTCGAAAAAAGAATAGAACATTTGCTGTAAAAGCCAACATAACAATGTGCAGGGACCAAGTTCTTTTTTTGGAAGTAACACAGGAAAATGATTTCATTCTTCATTCTTAACATGTAATAACAATGAGGAGAAAGGGTTACATAAAATAAAAATAAATGTTAGATTGCTCATAACTATTAAGAACTGCCAAAAGGAATCGTGAGAGTCCTAGTCAGAAATCTTTTGTGTTTTAAAGGATGGGACTGAGTGGTTTGGTCCAGAGAGCCTTGAAGGACAATTTACCTTTTCCACTTTCTAGCTGTATAGTACCAAGGTGAAACCTAAATCGTCCTCAAGTCCTGGTACTTTACCTAACATTTGTTATGCCTGTTATACCCCATGTTTATACTTATGCTAATAAAGGGTTTTTATATATTTTCTATTATGAGTGTGGTACTTTCCTATTCTCTTTGTTGTCTTCTCATTGGGTACATCAGATTGTGGAAAGGACTGGAAAACCGAGGGAAACTTAATGTAAGTGTGAACAGCTGCTATGCAACTTTGGAAGAAAGGAGTAAGTAAGAGTGAGTTTACTACATTTAAATAGCAATTAAATGATACCCAATTCTCTGGTATATAAGAATCATCTGAATACAGCTTTCTATATATAACTGTCAACATAGAAAATAATAGTGACTATAGCTCAGGGCAGCAATATAAAAGTAAACATATATCATACCTTGGCATTGTATCCATCATTCTGCCCTAAACTGCAGAGGTGGACCTCAGGTGCTAGATAATACATGGAACCTCTGCAGTTTTCTGTTTGTCCTCAGTCCTATGTTTTGAACGGCCACACCGAAATCAGCTGTAATGGCAGATTGTACTATAAAAATTGTTTACATTTTGGATAGAGAATTAAGGCAAAATTAATAAAATCTACAAATAAATGTAGAAAACATACAAATAATTAGGGTGTTTAAAAATAAAACAGCGCATAAATGTTTCTTCTCATTTTAAAAATGATTTAAAAATGTTATCAATAAAAAGAGACAACCTGTAACATTCACCTCATTTGACACAATTCTGCCCCACTGAGCTGCATGTTTCTGTGTGTGGGAGACTGTGGGGTGAGGACAAGAGAAGAGCTAGGGGCATCTCATCATGGAAGACACTGATCCTAGAAATGCTGCTATATAAAGTCCACTAACATGAATGTTACGTTTCTGATTAGTCACTTATCCTGTTCTCTTCATAAGCTTCCTGCCATCTGTTTATTATAATGAACTAAATTTTCCTTACCAATTTTGACTTGACCATCCTCTGAGAAAATTATATTTTCTGGCTTTATGTCTTGGTGGATAATTCCAGATTGGTGCAGATACGACAGTCCCTGGGGAGGATAATAGCATTCATTTTAAGTTGTAGTTTTCTAAATTTGTTTATTCACCATTGTCCCTTTCATTCCAATAAGAATTTCTAATTAAAAAATATTTCATATTTCAATCCATATTCTGGATTGAAACATACAGTTTACCAGTCCTACCTGCAATATCTCTTTGCGATATATTGGATCATGCGCTCATGCAGATAACAAGTGTACACATGGAAATGCATATTGATAAGATCATACAGTGATCCACTGCCACAAAACTCCATGATTATCTCAATACAAATAAAATAATTTATGTTAATTGTTATGTTGTTATTGTCATATATGTTCATCCACTGTATTTTTATTTCTGTCATATCTATTAATTTATATATTACAATATAAGTAATAAAAAAACTTACCCATAATTGCTCATTTCCTGGGTGGATCTGGTGTACACAGGCATCGTAACAATAAACAACATTCTTGTGCTTTAATTTTTGAAGGATAAGGATCTCCTGCAATTGATCCTCCTTTTCATCCTGAATATATATAACAAAAAAACATGAACATCCAAAATGGCAATTTAATATATTTCACGTCAGTGTTAAAGAGTTTCACATACTAGAAAACCAAATCACATACTTAAAGGGTAACCGTGGTCTCTAATTCTTCCAAACTAGTAAGAACTATATAAAACCTTGCATCATACCTTCAAAATAAAACCGAATCACATCTCTAGATAAAATTTGTGAGAAGTTTTTGCTGGAAAGTTACAATATTACATCCAGTTTGAACTCTTCCTGTTTTTAGACATGGACCAGCTTGAAGTCATGTGACCAGCCTGTCTGCATTAATAGGCTCCCTTTCTCAACTGTCAATATTTTTCCCAGTTACTTCCTGATTTCCCCAGCATTAAGTCTAAGGTAAGGTGAGCACTGGAACAGGAAGTTTAAACATTCACCCCAATATAATTTCTCCACGGCTGAAGCCAGAGATGTGATTGTCGGCTCATTAAAAGGAAATACTGCAGGTTTCATTATAACCCTAACTTGTTTGGAGACCATAGTTGCCCTTTAAATTAATCAGTAATCAAACAAATAAAGGACATACAATGTATTTCTATATGTTGTCTGTAATTCTAGGTAGTTGTGAGTATAGCCCATATATATCATGATTCCATACATGTACCAATTGCTAATTTCTCTTTATTCAGTTATTAGTAAATATATGGCTGTTTAGATGAAGCACTTTGCAATTTTCATTAAACTACAGAATTCAAATGAAAAGTTGTGCATTACCTCTTCAACATCTACCACTTTGACGGCAACTTCCAAGTTTTGATGCCTTATCGACTCTTTAACAAAAACAGAATAGGTTTGTTATAAGTTTAAGACTGAACCCAGAAAATATAATTTAGAAAACAGGAATGTTAATATTTGAGTCATATTTCCCATATATAACTTACCTGTATACTTTCCCGAATGCACCTGCGCCGATGATCTTAATCCCTCAAATCTATGTGCAGGATTCTAGAACAGTGATACAAGGGCATGATTGTACTTCCTCCACAGATTTTAAGTCTTTTATTTAAACATTTAAATAATTACATTTGCAATGTCTTTCCTTTCTGTCAACTAGGAAAAGTTTATCATATAAATAGGACTGGGTAATGACGTTTTAGAATATGAAAATATAAATCAAGTGTGGTGCACTATCATTCAGGAGTTAAGAGAGGGTAATCATGGGGATAAAAGATAAATGAGACATAATAAAGAACACGAAAGTATCCCCCTCAGTGATACCCTCTTGGTTATGGCAAACCAAGGTTAGTGAGAATTAAAGTACAAATTTTATTAGGTATATATTAAAATTCAAAATAGTAACAAAAAAGTTAAAATCCAAACTGGATCCAGTTCACCATATCCGTGTGAGGCTATGTTAGCACTATTGATTTATTGGTGCCCTGTCACAGATGGACGTTGTAGTGAGAGAATTCTCCCACTCTTAACTATTGGTAGGATTTAGAGACTGAGCGTAAGTCCATCTCCTACCACTATCTGGTGTAATATCTGGAATAAGAGCACTCTCCTTTTGGATTTTAACTTTTTGTTACTAGTTTGTAAATGTTAATGTATACCTATAAAATTTGTACATTTTAATTCTCACTAACCTTGTTTTGCCATAACCGAGAGGGTATCACTGAGGGGGATATTTTCGTGTTCTTTATTATGTCTGATTTTAGAATATGTGACAAGCCTATGCATGTGCTGGATAGAAAGTCACCTTAAAAAATCACAACTATGGCTACCACCCGTGGCATAACTAGGAATCTTGGCCCCCTTGCAAAACTGGGCACCTATCAGTGTTTCATCCACATGGTTTTCTGGAAAAAGGCTATATCTGTCATATATCTCCCCCTGCTTCCCTGGTAGTTACACCCCTGCTACCACTGGTGTCTAATATGAAACACTTGCAGCCACCAATCCCTTCTAAAGTCATACTAACCCATTGTTAATAGAGAAAACAGTGCAGCACAAATTCCTAAGGGCCCAGTTCGCGGATCCGAACCCGGATCCGCTTTGGATTTACATCGTTTGCGAACGTCGGATGTCGTGGATTTTCTGCCTTCCGAACTTTTCCGAACCTCGTTTTTGAAAATTTTCGAAATTACGAGGGTTTCAGGTATTTTCGAAAATACGGGAAAATACGAGAAATCCTCGTAAATTCAAAATTTCGCGGATTTTTCACATTTTTGGACGGAGCAAGCCACATTTTCGGGTCCGCATTTTCGAAGAAACCTCGTATTTTCGAAAAATCCTCGTATTTTAAAATTTTCAAAGAATCCTCGTATTTTCGAAGAATCCTCGTACTTTCGAAGATTGGATTTTGCCGAACTTTCATTTTAATAGGTTTTAATGGGTCCGCTCGCGGATTTTCGAATTTTCAATTGTACACACTTCTTTAATAACTCCTGTTGGATCTATCTACTATATCACAAATGGTGTGCTGCCTTTTGTATCTGTATAGCTTTGTGTTAATTCTGTATATGGCCTTTACGCAAAGTGTTGTTAAAAAAACCAATTTGAATAAAAAGCTGTTCAATGTTATGTTCCATGGTTTGATTTTAAGGGACATTTCTACAATTAAAAAAAATCTTATTTTGCCTGAAAGCCAAAATATGTATAAACGGATTATTTGGAGAATGTTTTAGGTGTAATCAGCATTTTAAAATTCTTTGTCATTAAGGAGAAAATAAAATATGTACTAACCTCTCCTGGTTCAAAAAGGCTACTGATAAAAATCAGTATTGTTGTTCTGAAGTGTGTGTTGCCATGGAAACCTATTATGACATCATGATATATACTTTTGTATCTTAACAAATTAAAAACACAGGCAAATTTTATCACATCTTATTGCACCAGCCCGTCTTTGGGAAATATGGGTTATTACATTAGCCCATATTTCTCACAGACGGGCTGCTGCAATAAGATGTGCTAAAATTTGCCTGTGTTTTTAATTTGTTAAGATACAAAAGTATATATCATGATGTCATAATAGGTTTCCATGGCAACACACACTTCAGAACAACAATACTGATTTTTATCAGTAGCCTTTTTGAACCAGGAGAGGTTAGTACATATTTTATTTTCTCCTTAATTTCAGTATTTCCACACACACATATATAAGAGATTCAGTAATATATATATAAACGATAAAGAATTTTAAAATGCTGATTACACCTAAAACATTCTCCAAATAATCCGTTTATTCATATTTGGGCTTTCTGGCAAAATAAGATTATATTTAATTGTAGAAATGTCCCTTAAAATCAAACCATTGAACATAAAATTTAACAGCTTTTTATTCAAATTGATTTTTTTAACAACACTTTGTGTAAAGGCCATATACAGAATTAACACAAAGCTATACAGATACAAAAGGCAGCACACCATTTGTGATATAGTAGATAGATCCAACAGGAGTTATTAAAGAAGTGTGTACAATTGTTAAGGTACTTGAAGAGAAATATTAATGTAAAATGGGTACAACTTAGTCTATGTGGGAGTCCCAACTGTCAAAAAAGTAGTAAACTGTAAAATGGGCATTAAAGGATAACTATTGTGTATAGAGTTTATTTAAAAAAACAGTTAAACTGAAAAGTACATGGGACAGGAATTTAGGATTGGTAATTCCTAACTGATTTTGCCAGTTTTCCTCATGGCTTCAGCACTATCTTTAATACAGGAATAGTCCAGGACTTAGGATTAATGGCACCCTATGTAAGATTTGGTACTGGTGCCTAGCACCTCCTCCAAAACACCCCCCATGGCACACACAATATGCTGAATGCTGCTTGCCTTGGCCTGCTTCATATCAAGTTCCCCTCCTGCACTTACTGATTTTCAGTAACTTCAGTATGTTTGTATATATATAACACGTAACACACTAAATGCACAGATTTGGTCCTGGCGCCTAGCACCTCCTCCAAAACACCCCCCTGGGAACACACAATATGCTGAATGCTGCTTGCCTTGGCCTGCTTCAAATCAAGTTCCCCTCCTGCACTTACTGATTTTCAGTAGCTTTGTATATATTTGTGTTTGTATATATTGTGCGCATATCATTACATAACACGTAACGCACTAAATGCACAGACAGAAAGACACAGTATACAGACACAAGTGAGGCTTATGTGTGTTGGGGCTTTGTCTGTGGGGTTGTGCTGATATATGTTTGATGTGCAGGATCATAACTGGAGGGGCTGTAGCACTGATGCACAAGACTCCCCCCTGGCGCCCCCCCTGATAATACAACCTGTGCAGTTGCACAGATTGCTCATATCAAAGGCCGGCTCTGTCCAGCAAATGAAAACTGCTGTAGCTCCTTAATGAAATGATATTGTGAGGTAGGAAAAATCAATCCTACTTCCCAGCCCCAGGTACTTTCTATTTGTGGCTGGGTATAGATATCCTTTACGGAGCAGTACAATAAATTATATCCAGATAAGAGTAAAGAGATAAATAAGTACCCAGATATTAAAATAAATTGCTGAGCTGTATGCTGGGCCCCAGATCTATATATGAATATATATATGAATACTTTATTTATATTGCGCCACTTTGGGACGCAGTGCTGTACAATAACAAAATACAAAAAAGTCATACAAGGGGGGCAAATACATAAATTGTTCGGTACATAAATATATACATTTTATAAATATAACTATATAAGTGCTAGAGCTTAGCCACAAGAGGAAAGGAGGTCCCTGCCCCGTAGAGCTTACAATAGCATATAGATCAATAGCATATATGAAATAAAGGAGGAGTCATTTTTTATCAGTGTAAATGATGGAGGATTTTTATCAGTGTGAATGTATACTAGTCTGATATAGGGTAGGTCCCCTAATGCAAGCAGTTATATAGCAGGACAAAAGGTGATGGTAAGGTTTAGGGGCCATTGGATAATAGGACACCTACTGTATATATGACAGTACTAGGTCTTGCCACTCTTTGTCACATTTGTTTCAGTTAACAGATTCAAGTAGATTTTATATTTATTTACTTTATCCCATTCTTCTCAGTTTAGGAGTAGCTAGCAAGTAAAAAAATAACTAATACATATAAACAGGTCATATTTTCTCTTTAATTTCATGTCCAGTGCTCAGCAATGTTGCATTGTGATGTCATAGTAGGTTTCCATAGCAACACACACTTTATAACAACAACCCTGGTACAATTTAATCAGTTGTCTTTTTGATTCTGGAGAGGTCAGTAGATTTTTTTTTCTCAATTTCAGTATTTCCACACAAATAGTGTATTAGTTTATCATTAGAGTTGACAAAAAGAATTCTAAAGTGACGATTTCTTTTTATATGTATTCCAGGCTATCATTTAATACATATTTAAGGTTTCTGCCAAAAAAATTTTTTTTAACCTATCCAGTTTAACACCAAGCATTTTTACACCAAGCTGTCACAAGTGCTTTGATTTAGGCTAGATACAAGACAAAACATCCAGCATATCATTTATTTTGTCTTCTCTCCTTAGGTCTAATCTAATCCAATACAATCCTTATATTTTGCATGTTTTGATTTCACCATAAGATGAGATATTAAAATGTTTTTCCAGATTGTCTATAAAACGATTTTAAAATGATTTATAAAGAATATTGACTAAACATAGAACTAATTATTTGTTTGTATTTTAACTTGATTGATAGCTTGTTAAACCAGCAATATGGGTTGGAAAGGCTTCAAAAAAGGATTTAAGAAGGCGTTTTGCTGCTTTAATATTTTTGGCTGCATACGGAAGGTAAGACTTTAAATTTTGTAATGTAAATTTTTGAATGTAATATATGGGTATAAAGATATATAATGTAAAAGCCTGTCTAAATCATACATTGCTTTAAAATAGCCCCTTACCTGCCTATCTCATACATTGGTGGGTTTCATATATTTTACATATACTCTAATTGACTGTCGCCCATATTGTTCTATGGTTAATATCTTACATTGTATTACAGTGATTGTATAATGTGTAATCAGTCATGTCATCCATTTTTCAGTCTTCAAGAACAAAAAGTGAAGTTTTGGAGCAGATTGCAGATGGAGGTACCACTCTGGTAAGCTTATATATATAAATATAGAAATCGAAATCGGTGGTAGCGGGCACTCCATACAATCAGCAGCCTGGGTGCACTATCCAAACTAATACAACCTAGAGAGAAACGGAGGCACTCGCAGGGCTTCACAAACAGCGTAAGTGTTTATTTGGACATGGTGGTTGACAGTTTCCGCCCCGTCAATGGGGCCGTCTTCAGAACATCTGAGGATCGTGCAACAATAGTTTAAATGCCTACAACATCCAATCAGTGAGAATGCATAGATGTGAGTCATAAGTGCAATTGTAACGATGGCCAATCGGAACAGAGAGGTGTGTAGTCCAAAGGCCAATGAGGAAAAGAGGTGTGTCGGAATAACGTCATGCAGGGAAAATGAGCCGTAACTCATCCAATTAAAGAGCAACAAAGTATCCAAACGTTATATAGTGCCAGATAACACCTGGAGCAGAAAGAATGGACATAAAGGACACACCACAGTGTACTAAAGTGCTGAAGTGCAATAAAGTGACAAGTGCTAACGTGATGAATACATAAAAACAGATAAAAACAAGCATCTATGAGGGACTCTACCGAAGTTGTAAAACACAACAGTGGCTCAAAAGCACATGAGGGGACACTTTAAAGAATATTGCAAATACGATAGACATAAGTTAATTAACACTAAGAGCACTAATGGATGACAACAATTCATTGGGGCTAAAAGTATATACTATATAACATGGACATAGGTAAATAAATACTAGGAACGCTGATGGTTAACAACAATCAGCAATTCAATAGCTTATGGATGGGCCGTATATTAATGGGATCAAATAGGAGATGTATGAATTATTGATCAAATAACGGAACCATGGGAATGTATGGAGACTGAACATCAAAATGACTTAAAGTCTACTAATAAGTGAGCAACGTGTTGCTCATGTAAAAATGGGGCTATATCTAATACTATAACACAGAATATATTAGAGAATTATATCATTTAATATTTCACTTCTATCTTTCTCTCCTTGCAATCGGTGGAAACACCTCTCTGGTAAGCCTATTCATTTTTATATAGATATATAAGATTATATCATTATATATATTATATATCATTTAAAATATATATTAGTACATTTCTTGTAATCTTATACCTACCTGTTCTTTTTCAGTCTCCAATAGAAGATATCAATGCATTGGGGCATATTGATGGTAGTGACACCTCTATGGTAAGAATATTCATCTCTATATGGAAAGATGTTGTATTTTTTATATCTGTTGGTGCATTTCTTATCATCTTTTTTATTTGTCTTGTTCAGTCTACAATAGTGGGTAGCCAAGCTTTCTCGGTTATGGCAAACCAAGGTTAGTGAGAATTAAAATGTACAAATTGTATTAGGTATACATTAACATTTACAAACTAGTAACAAAAAGTTAAAATCCAAAAGGAGAGTGCTCTTATTCCAGATATACACCAGATAGTGGTAGGAGATGGACTTACGCTCAGACCCACTAAATCCTACCAAATAGTATAGAGCGGGAGAATTCTCTCCACTACAACGTCCATCCGTGTACAGAGGCACTCAATAAATCAATAGTGCTAACATAGCCTCACACGGATATGGTGAACTGGATCCAGTTTGGATTTTAACTTTTTTGTTACTATTTTGAATCTTAATATATACCTAATAAAATTTGTACATTTTAATTCTCACTAACCTTGGTTTGCCATAACCAAGAGGGTATCACTGAGGGAGATACTTTCGTGTTCTTTATTATGTCTCATTTATCTTTTATCCCCATGATTACCCTCTCTTAACTTCCTGAATGATAGTGCACCACACTTGATTTATATTTCTACATATTCTAAAACGTCATTACCCAGTCCTATTTCATATGATAAACTTTTCCTAGTTGACAGAAAGGAAAGACATTGCAAATGTAATTATTTAAATTGTTTAAATAAAAAGACTTTAAAATCTGTGGAGGAAGTACAATCATGCCCTTGTTATCACTGTTCTAGAATCCTGCACATAGATTTGAGGGATTTAAGATCATCGGCGCAGGTGCATTCGGGAAAGTATATCAGGTAAGTTATATATGGGAATATCTGACTCAAATATTAACATTCCTGTTTTCTAAATTTTATTTTCTGGGTTCAGTCTTAAACTTATAACAAACCTATTCTGTTTTTGTTAAAGAGTCGACTAAGGCATCAAAACTTGGAAGTTGCCGTCAAAGTGGTAGATGTTGAAGAGGTAATGCACAACTTTTCATTTGAATTCTGTAGTTTAATGAAAATTGCAAAGGCTGTTCACACTTACATTAAGTTTCCCTCGGTTTTCCAGTCCTTTCCCACAATCCGTGATGTACCCAATGAGAAGACAACAAAGAGAATAGGAAAGTACCGCACTCATAATTAGATAAATATATAAAACCCCTTTATTAGCATAAGTATAAACACTTGGGTATAACAGGCATAACAACTTTAGGTTCTCACCGTTGGTACTATACAGCTATGAAAGTGGAAAAGGTTTACTTATTGACCCAGTGAGTTTCTATTTTGAAAAGGTCTCAACTTCAGATGTATGGTTTACCCAAATGCCTAGTGGGTTCATGCATTTGGGATGTCATTTATTACCCATTGTATGAAAGAATTGATTTCCATTCACTGCAATGGGTGCACTGCTAGATTTCACTGACAGCCACAACCAGGAATTGGGGAGGTTGTCAGCAGTAGGAGCGATGAGGGGGGCGAGTGAAACCACAAACTTACATTAGCAGTAGGAGCGATGAGGGGGGCGAGTGAAACCACAAACTTACATTCACATTGGGACAGTAAACATCAAACAAATTGAACCGATGACCTAACACAGGTTTCTATGTGGGAGAAACAGGACAAACACTGCGCTAATGAATAAACTCCCATAGATTCAACATCATGCAACATCATTTCCAAAAAAATAATGAAAGTATATGGCAAAAGTACACAGGATAGCGTTCCCTACACTACAGCAAAAAATAGTTTTGGGGGTGGACATGCCCTTTAAGCAAAGCTTATTTTAGGGTGGACATGCCCTTTAAGTCCATTGTGACTTTAATGCCAGCTATTAACTTGACTTAAATAGTCATGGTAAAAGTAGGGCAAACTCCGTTATTGAGAACCTTGGGGTAGCTGTGCAGGTATCACAAAAGACACCCGCACAAGTAAGGGGTTAAACTCGCACAAACCACTGTTAAATGGGTTACCGTAACTTAAAAAACATAATTTTAAGGCTGAAGCTGGTGGTAAATGAGGCTGATAGTATATGGCCAGCTTTAGATATTACATCCCTTAATAAACAATTACATTTACTCAAAACCATAACCAACCAATTTCAAACAAAATCCAGAAGGATAAAAAACCCAGAGAAAAAGTGTGTCCTGGGGGCAAAGAAACACACTGTTATTTGCTGGGAGTATATGTATTCGAATTTAAAGTTATTCAATGTCATAACTTTATAAAGATTATACCCAGGGGCAGTACACAGTCAAGAAATGGAGATTATTTTCCTTTTTTCCTTTAACTTTATTGTATTATAATAAGTTTAGGGATTTAGAATTGGGAGGTGCAGTGGCAAGAATCCTTATTACAATCAGTCAGCTATGTCACTAATAATTCATATCTTATATATTGGGGCAGCATGGTGGCTCAATGGCTGAAGTCCTAAGTTTGAATCCACCCTTGGACACATTTGAAAGGAGTTTGTATGTTCTCCCCGTGCTTGTGTGGGTTTCCTCCGGGCACTCCGGTTTCCTCCACAATCACAAAGAAATACTGATAGGTTGTATGTGTCAAATAAATGTGCTTAGATTTTAAGCTCTTCAGGGCAGGGCCTGATGTGAATGTACACATGTAATTGTAAAGGGCTACGGAAGATGTTGGCGCTATATAAATCCCATTCCCATTACAATGACTCAGTGGTTTGTTCCAGTGTTTAACTTCACTAATGGGACCTGCTGGAGCTAGGGTGGAAGGAACCAGAAACTTATGTATTATAAGAAATAATGCAATAAAAAATAAACACCAGACCTCAGAGTTCCATGCCCTAGGCCTTGTGTTTCTATATGATCAGGGAAATCCTCAGTGGCATAATATCATTATAATACACTGTAAGGGGTGCATTATCCCTTATATAATATAATACTGTTTGGGAGATGCAGTAAGTCTTGCTTGGCAGGATATTAATTTTTTAAAAAAGATGTCTCCTGCAATTTCAGTGCAAAACCAGATGCTGAAGGTGCCGGCCTTAAAAAAACAATACTGCATCTTACTATTTAAATTACCGGTACTCATATCCTATATAGTATATCCTCAGGTTGATAAAATATCGATATTAAACAAGAAAATGCTGTTTTTTGCTAATTGTAATCTATGTAAAAGTTGGTCTTCTGTCTTTTTATACAGTACCAGAATTTTGTTGACTGTTGGTTTAGTCATAAATATTTCATTTTTGTATGGCTCATATGGCTCATTCTTCATAAGAAACTTCCATTAAATGGATAATGTTTGCAAGCACAAAAACACCCGATTTCAGGAAAGCTGACATTGAGGCCGCTCAGAAATAATGGATTACACCTATGATACTATTTAAAACCAGTTAAGTTAAAGTGTGTATCTTTAGTGTGTGCTAAATTTAGCTTCATTACAGAAGAGACACTTTTTAAAAAATATTAGAAATACTACCCTTAGCACAGATGTACAGTATACCTCTCATGCATTGGAATTGATGAATAGGCTAATTATTCTAAGAGGGCATTTCGAGTGGTCTCCAACATTAAGAAATGTATGTAAAATAGAAAATAAAAATTGTGGCAAACAATTACAATTACTTCAGTAGACCAGTAAGTAAACAACTTCAAGTCCAGATCGCAGTAAATGGCAATGATTGTCCTTCTTTATGCATTTTCGCCATGTTTTTTACTGTAATGTTAGGTGCCATTTTTGTTTTTTATTTTCTCTTTGTAAGGGTAACACATCGGCCAATGATATAATTTCTTTTCATAATTACCAAGCCCTTATATTCATTCATTAGAAATAGAATGTAAATGATTATGCCAAATATTAATTACAGTTTTACATTAACTGTAACGAAAACTAATAATATTCAATTTCATAATAATAATTACTCTCTTTGTTAGGCTACGTTCAAACTACACAACGCAAAACACATGAAAAAAAAATGCAGTGAATTGCATTGCGATTTAAAGCATTTTTGCAATCCATTTGCGATTCGTGCAGTGCGTTTTAATGCGTTTCTATGTGTTTTTATGCATTTTTTTCCTCTATCCAATAGACTTTCATTGAGTACATTAACGCAGTAAACTGCGGAATGGTATTATGATATTCCTATGTCCTTGCTTTTATATATATATATAAAAGTGTCAATGGAATCCCGCACTTCCATAATCCCCTGCCCCGGTGCTACTGCAGAAAGTCCATACAGCATACAGAAGTAAATAGAACCATTTATTGATGCAGTGGAAACATCTACGTGTTTCGGCTGTGAAATACTTATATATAAGTATGGAGATATAGAGTGCTCCCAAAGGAACGATTCGGTCGTTCTTGGACCTTTATCAAGCCAAGTGATGAACATACATCACAAATATAGACCACCAACCACCAACAATACATAAAACCAATTAAAATGTATATATTGTTGGTGGTCTATATGTACAGTACATTATGTGAGGCAATAAAGTTCAATATTTTATTCAAAATTATAGGGGTGTACATGACATTGTGCTTTAGTTGCAGGGTTCTTTTATAGGGAAAGTCTATATCCCTTGTCTTTGAATAAGCATGAATGTTTACACCCCTGCTACCACTGGTGTCTAATATGAAACACTTGCAGCCACCAATCCCTTCTTAAAGTCATACTAACCCATTGTTAATAGAGAAAACAGTGCAGCACAAATTCCTGAATTCCCTGTGTTTTTTAATGTGAACTTTTTGTACTTACGAAAGATACCACTGGGATGTCATCTTGTTCCTTAAAAATAAAAAAAAAAGTGTTACCAGTTTCATTTATAAAAATAACAAAAACTTGTACTTTTAACTGTTGACTTGTTGTGAAATTAAACCACTATTACAAATATGATCTACTTTATTTTCTACTTACTGTATCATTAGAAGAGGGGTCTGGTGTTTGGATATCCTAAAGGGAAAACAATATTATGAGTTGTGTGTTATCATGTAAAAGGCATTATATAACATCCTAATTACATAGTCAAACACATATCTTCATTCATCATACCCAGGTGTATTACCAGTAGTACTACCATGGCCACTGACCCTGGATCACAAGGTTGTTAAATGATTGTGGAACTCATTTGTATAAATACTGCTCCTGATCACTCAGCAGAACACCTTACTTTGGACAAAAAATTTTTTTTTCAAAAGGAAATGATTAAAGTAGTTTGATCAGATTGGTAAATGGTATGACAAGCTGTGAAATATAAAAGCATATAAAGGGTGGCATTAAACATGGTGTTGATTAGTTTATGGGCTGTTCTACTGTATCTCTTCTCTACTTACATCGAATCCAGATGGTGATTCCAGCTCATGCTGAAGAAAAAAACAATCATGATTATTTTTTTATTAAAGAATTGCCAGCCAATTTAACATTGATTTAGATATAAAACAAATGTGTTTTTCACCTGTATACAATCATGTATAGTATCTTTAAAGGGCATGTCTACCCCCAAACTAAAAAAATTGCCCAACTGCTGGCCCCAATGGATAGTGTAAAAAAATACCTTACCGTACCTTTATCGTTTACTCCATATGGTTTTCCTGCAGTGAAAATCCAGGCAACTAAAGAGTAGGAGCTGTCTGTGTGTAAAATAGTTTCGGCCTCCTTCTTGTCCTCTTAGAGGACTCTGAGATGTACTGGGGGACTCTCTTCCTCCCTCCCTCCATCCCTTTGGGTCCCTCTGTGCTGTGATTTCCCTTTTTTTTTAATGCCTACACTTTAGGGACCACCTACGCCCTTTATTCCCTCAGATCATTCTGAAGACCGCCAGCCGCATCTGTGATTGGTTGGTTTCCAGTCAATCACAGACGCAGCTGCTGGTCACTCCTCTTCTGAGCTTCCATTCCCGGAAGAAACAGAAGAGGCTTAGGCCGAGGAAACAAAGGTGGGTAAGTAGAATTCTGGTCCGATTTTATGACTATGGCATTTAGAGTTAGGGGGGTCCCCTACAGTGAGGGCATTTCTTGATTTGAACATGCCTTTTAAATAACCATTGTTCATCATCTGTACTCAATAGGAATAGATCGACTGTACCCTGAAATTATGGTGTTGGTGATATGGTGTGTCCACTAAAGGAACGTTGCAGAAATCCCTGTTTTATGCAAACAGGTATTCATTTTGGGTGGGTTTCAATCAAGTGGACTTTTTTATACTAGCAAAGGCTGGACCATAGTCTCTATGTTACTAATAATTTAATCAAATATTAAATATTTCCCATTGTACAGAAACGCAGTATCAGGCCCAATAAGAGAAAAGGACTGGTGTGAATAAGGCAGTCCAACTCCAGTGGATGACAGGTATGGCCCATGAAGTTAAAAAAACATGTTTTGGTTCTATTTTAAAATTTAGTTCTTCTTAAACTTTACCAAAATGCTGAGCTCCAAAGTAAAAGTAAAATTTTGCCTTGAGTATCTTACCAGAGAGGTGTTTCCACTTTCATTCTGTTCCAAAGCTTGGCTACCCACTATTGTAGACTGAACAAGAGAAATAAAAAGGATGATAAGAAATGCACCAACAGATATAAAAAATACAACATATTTCCATATAAAGATGAATATTTTTACCATAGAGGTGTCACTACCATCAATATGCCCCAATGCATTGATATCTTCTATTGGAGACTAAAAAAAAGAACAGGTGGTATAAGATTACAAGAAATGTACTAATATATATTTAAAATGAATATATAAGATTATTATATGATTAAACTTATATATCTATATCAAAATGATTATGTACCAAGAGGTGTTTCCACTTACAATCTGTCCCAATGATGCCTTCTGATATTGCAGACTGGAAAGTAAGGAATAAATAATTTGAAAGAATGACTGATAGAAATAGAAAGAATAGAAGAATATATTAATGATATATATTCTCTAATATATATGTATATATATATTATATATATATATATATATATATATAATAAGCTTACCAGAGTGGTACCTCCATCTGCAATCTGCTCCAGAACTCACTTTTTGTTCTTGAAGACTGAAAAAAGGATACATGACTATTACACATTATACAATCACTGTAATACAATGTAGGATATTAACCAAACAATATGGGAGACAGTCATTGGAGTATATGTAAAATATATGAAACCCCACCAATGTATGAGATAGGCAGGTAGGGGGCTATTTTAAACAATGTATGATTTAGACAGGCTTTTACATTATATATCTTTATACCCATATATTACATTCAAAAATTTACATTACAAAATGTAAAAGTCTTACTATTCCGTATGCAGCAAAAATTAAGCAGCAAAACGCCTTCTTAAATCCTTTTTTGAAGCCTTTCCAACCCATATTGCTGGTTTAACAAGCTATCAATCAAGTTAAAATACAAACAAACATTAGTTCTATGTTTGGTCAATATCTTTTAAAATCATTTTAAAATCGTTTTATAGACAATCTGGAAAAACATTTTAATATCTCATTTCATGGTGAAATAAAAACATGCAAAATATAAGGATTGTATTGGATTAGATTAGATATGGTGGATGTTTTGTCTTGTATCTAGCCTATATCAAAGCACTTGTGACAGCTGGGTGTAAAAATGCTTGGTGTTAAACTGGATAGGCTAATCAAAAGATACATTTTTATGACATTTTTTTTGGCAGAAACCTTAATATGTATTAAATGAATAGCCTGGAATACATATAAAGAAATCGTCACTTTAGATTATTTCAACTCATGATAAACTAATACACTATTTGTGTGGAAATACTGAAATTGAAAGAACAAAAAAATCTGCAGACCTCTCCAGAATCAAAAAGACAACTGATCAAATTGTACCAGGGTTGTTGTTATAAAGTGTATGTCTGTTGTATTCAATTAGATCAACCTGGACTTGAAATGTAGTTCTTGAAGACGTTTCGCTAGTCATATCCGACTGGCTTTCTCAATTCAAGACTGACTTGTACAAGAATCTGTGGCAATTATGTACCCTGGAAAATCCCAATTAGCTATCACAGCCAGGTTTTAAGGTGGTGATTAGAATATGTGCTAAGAGGTGTTTATGGAACGCCCAGAGTAAGGTGTTAAAACAGCATTGTACATGGCAACAGTTGGTGTCGAACCCCCCCACCTCTATTTAGGCTTGGTTTCTTTATTTTCACATAAATGCCTCCTTAACACCTTCTTGAACCAGTCACGTTCCTTCGCCAGTATGTTAACATTACAATCTTCAAGGTATGTCCTTTATCCTTAAGATGCAGATACACACGGCTGAGTCCTGACCCGAGAATTGGCTCTTCTGTGCTGGGCCATACGTTGATGCAGTTGCTGTTGGTCTCCCCCACATACAAATCAGAGCATTCTTCACTGCACTGCACTGCATATATGATGTCGCTTTTCTTGTGTTTTGGTATTGGGTCTTTCGGATGTACCAATTGCTGCCTCAGTGTGTTGTTCGTTTAAAGCAGACAGGGACACCACTGTCTGCCATGTACAATGCTGTTTTAACACCTTACTCTGGGCGTTCCTATAACACCTCTAGCCACTATCTAATCACACCCTTAACACGGGCTGTGATATCTATTGGGATTTTCCAGGGTACATAATTGCCACAGATTCTTGACAAGTCATTCTGAATTGAGAAAGCCATCGGATGACTAGCGAAACGTCTTCAAGAACTACATTTCAGTCCAGTTGATCTAATTGAATACAACAGATATACCTACACCTGGATGAATGAGAACCTTCACAAGCATATAAAGTGTATGTTGCTATGAAAAACCTACTATGACATCACAATGCAAATGCTGAGCACTGGCACGAACTTAAGAGAAAATATAACCTGTTTATATGTATTAGTTATTTTTACTAGCTAGCTACTCCTAAATTGTGAGGAATGGGATAAAGAAAAAAAATATAAAACCTACTTGAATCTGTTAACTGAAACAAATGTGAACAACACGGCAAGACCTATGGCTATCATATGTACAGTAGTGTCCCATTATCCTGGCCCTAAACCTTACCATCAACCTTTTGCCTGCTATATAACGCTTGCATTAGTGGACTACCCTATATCAGCTAGATACATTCACACTGATAAAAGTTTCTGACAATGAATCGGGAGAACTCTGACGCGTCCTTTATTTCATATATGCTACTGAACTAGATGGTAAGCTCTACGGGACAGGCCTCCTTTCCTCTTTGGGTAAGCTCTAACACTTATATATAGTTATATTTATATATTTATATTATTATGTACTAACTATTTATGTATTTTCCCCCTTGTAGACTTTTTTGATTTTGTTATTGTACAGCTCTGCGTCCCAAAGTGGCGCAATATAATAAACTACAGTGTATATATATACAATCTGGGGCCCAGCATACAGCATATTTCATATCTGGGTATTTATTTATCTCTTTACTCTTATCTGGATATGTAGTATAAAGTACTGGGCTGGGAAGTAGGATTGATTTTTCCTACCTCACATATCATTTCATTAAAGAGCTACAGCACTAACAGTTTTCATTTCCCAGGTTAGTCCGGACAGGGCCGGCCTTTGATACGAGCGATCTGTGCACTGCACAGGTTTTATTACCAGGGGGGTGCCAGGGGGGAGTCTGTGCATCAGTTGCTACAGCTCCTCAGTTATGATCCTGCAGATCAAACAATATATCAGCACCACCCCACAGACAAAGCCCAAACACCAATAGAAGACACGGGGGCCCCGTGACGGGTCTGGTGGCCGGAACGGGGCTTTTCACCCTGAGAACTCTGTTTTGGCCGGAACAGGGGTCATCAGACTGGAAACTCGGTTCTGGTGGCCAGAACAGGGGTCTGCACCCTGGAAACTCTTTTCTGGTGGCCAGAACAGGGATCTGCACCCTGGGAACTCTTTTCTGGTGGCCAGAACAGGGATCTGCACCCTGGGAACTCTTGTGTCATAAATAAACATATTTGATTGCATCTTGGAGTGCAACTCTCAATGTATCTTCTGTCTCCCTTTGTATCCAATGTATCTTCGTCTCCCTTTTTTAAGCTTGAGCAAGTGCAGTGGAGGTGGCAGGGAAACAGCAGTCAATCATGGCTGTGATTTCAGCAGTTGCAACCTTGAATGACTGCATGTAGGGAGGAGCTTATTCTGTCGAATGGGGCAATAAATTCCTAAATATCTGGTTAATAATACATCTATTAATGTTCTGAATATATCTGTTGGTGTTGGAGCATGTAACTAACCTTTTTATTTTATACATGTTTTACATTTGTTTTCCACCCTTTGCAGATGGGAGGGAGAAGGTTTTCTTAAAGACCTTTAAAAGTTGATAAAGGGGAAGTCCACCCTTAAAGGATATGCTACTGTTCCGAGTAGAACAATTACATATAAACTTTCAATCTATACAGAGTATTATAAAACCAACCAAATTGTATGAAGAGAAAATGTGACTGGCATCTAAACAATGTTATTAGATATTATTATCTCACTTTGATAAGAAGATCGAGTTATATACAATTAGTATGCACTCTCATCTATAGGCATATGTTTCTATTGATTTCTGTCCATTTTTTTTATATATGACCGCCCTTTATTTGAACATTTTGTAACATTTTTCTGTCAACCCAAACATCCTTCTTGACATATGCCAGTTCCTAAACTAGACTGGGAGAGGGTTTAATGATCATATAAGCTAGAGCTTAGAGCTCATCTTGGATCCATAGTGTCATTAAATTATGGTTTACTTATCAATCCTGGCTAAGATATTCTAAAGGGCAACTATAGTGAAAAAAAAACTTTGTCTGTATACATGTATAGATCACTTAGTAAAAGCTGCCTTACTTTCATGTTTCTGTGTGGCTTCGTTCTTCACACTGGCAGAGTTTGTACCAAGCTGTGTAGTCCCCCTCCCTCTCTGTCTACTCCCCCTCAAGCAGTGACGGGCTGTATACAGAGGTCGAGCATTGTCAGTTGAAAGACTTTAAATGAAGTGCTGACATCCTGTTGACCCTCCCTTCCCGAGCTAGACTGCAAGCAATCAAAATGTGGGATAAAGTAGCAATATGCTGAAGGGAGGGGCAGAGGGGGAGAGAGGAGGACAAGTGGTGCTGAGATTCTTTACAAGTAAGTTACTGAACTCTGCCTGTTCTCTAACTTTGTAATTGTTATTTACTTTTTACCTAAAGTTCATATCTCCCCCTGCTTAGTGGAGATCATAATCACTGAGGAGAGAGAGTCAGTGTAACAGCAGCTTGTAGTGAGACCTTCACAAAACACAGTGACACTGCTTGTGTCCTGTTACATTTCAGTTGCTTTAGTCTAATATTTCATAGTTGCACTGTGTGTCTTGTTTGGTATATAGTGTGTATTACTGTATTATAATTACTGTATTAGTGTTCCATTTGAGTCACTGGTTTTGTATGTATATAAGATTTTTTTTGGGGGGAGGAGCTGTTTTTTATAGTTGTGTATGCTCATATTGCTGGGTTAATGGTTTATATTGATGTTTAGCACTACAAGCATTTGACTATATGTTGCACATGGTACATATAGTGTGGGTGAGAGAGTGTGTGACAGTACTGCTGGGAGTTTGATTGTGTGGGCGTGTGCCTTTTGGACAGATGAGTGGGGCAGTTCTACACAAATCACAGCAATTAAAAGGCTTATATCTACGGGGACTATGTAGAAATTTAAAGAAATTAAAGGTACCCTGGTTGGATGGGATGACTATAGGATACATTAGAAAGAAAGAAGAAACTGATGACGATTACAAAGATAACAATGCGAGAGATGATCAGTTAAGGTGGGCTCATCAAGGAGTACATTGCGCTCCTAAAAAAAATCCACAAATCATTAAGAATTACCACCAAAGGCTTTTTAATGGAAAGAACAACCAACTTTCAATAGAATGGATAGAGAGTGTGGAACAGGTCAATAAGCTTGTGATTGTCAGTATATTGTCAAGTGACAAACCAGAAAAAAGCAGTTCCACATGGAAATACTAAAGGTTCAAAAAGCGTGGCCATGTTCGCCACTTTTCCATCAGTTCTTAAAAGCATCCCAGTCTGAAATGTATAAAAAAAAAATTGTGGAAACAAAAACATCCTCTTTAAACGAAAAATGTTCAGCTCCCCAAAAATGTGGCACAAATTGCAAATAAGCTAAGAAACGAAAGGCCAAAGCAAAAATAAGTCACGATGACTTGTACAGTGTTTACGAATTACATTTTGCACTTCAAATGTTTGTGACATAGTTACTCACATACTTCCAGATTTCATTATTATCCTGGCACTTCCAGAAGCTGTGATATATTAAGTGATGTATTGAAAATTAACCCACAGTCCTTACTGTCATATGATACTACCTTCAGTTAGGTGATTTCTATGTTTCACCTTTAATTTTTAGATGCGATTTTTTGGAAGAACACTTGTATACCTGTTGCAGCGATGATCTATGACGGAAGTCATTTAATGTTCACAAGACATTTTTCCAAAGTATCAAAAAGATTGTTGGTGGCATTGACAGCCCAGCTAACAGAATTGTGACTGATAGAGAGACAGCGATCATACGTGCTATAGAGGCTGAGGTCCCAAAAGTGAAACATGTACTTTGTTGGAATCACATTTTAAAAGACATTGAAATGTGGCGGGCCGACATGATGGTTCAAAAACCGATAAACAGGGTTGTACACAAACATATATTTACAATCTCCTTGAATGTGATTCGGAAAGCAAATTTGAGATCTTTACAGCAAATATAAGGTGAAATGGAGTGCACCATTTTGAGATATTTTGAGGGGCAATATAAACACGATATCATTAACAAGTCTGGAAAATGGGTACTAATTTCCCTCGGAGTTTCACCACCAGCAATGGCGTAACAACAAACGCTTGAAAAGCATGACTGCAGTTCTAAAACGATTAACTTCATGGAAGAGGTGATTTGCAGACAATGGTACTATCATTTTATTTTTGCAAACTTACTACGTAAGAGAAATATTAAGAGGCCGCTGTGGTATTGGAAATTACCATTTGGCGAAGATAAACAACATATGGCTATGGACAGAGCAGCTACTAAATTTCCAGATGACTTCATAACCCCAGAAGACATTGTCCAGGTGTGTGAGGCATAAGTCATGGCAGAAATAAAAAAGAGAATGTCCAAAATAGAAGATACATTGGGGATAGTTTCTGAAGATGCGGAGGACTGACGAGAAAGATAAGTATCTTGCATCACCTGAGGAAAATATCCTTGAAGTAGAGGATACATCTGGGAAAATGTCTAAACATCTGGAAGTTAAGAAAGAGGCTCCTGAGCTGCTGAAGATAATATTCTCACAATAAGTGAGACCTCAGAGAGGTATTTTTGAAAAATGCCCAATTACAAACCAATTTCCAAGGAGTGACTGTAACGGAATCAATAATATCAAACCTCTTCCAGTGTACAATAGAAGTCCACCAAAGGTTGGCCTAAATTTCGACACCAGCACTGTTCAAATTGGGTCTCTAAATCTTATGATTTTAAATCTATCAAAAACAGCAATTGGATGACAGATGGGGTTATAGAGGCCTTTTTATTGACACGTATAGCATTGGACCATGTACAAAATTCATCTCAGAAATTTACAATGTTCAGTTGCCACTTCACTAAAGCTTTAATGGAACATCAAGATCCAACCAAGATTTTTAATTTCGGACCTCCAATTACCTTTGCGGATGGAATATGGCTTCTTCCCATATATTGAGTGGCAACCATTGGAATCATTGAATGGTTTTTCAAAGTTAAATATAATTCTGTATTTAGATTCATTTCATGGATTTTGTCATCCTTTGTGGCTTCAGTTCAAAATTAATTTTCAATACTTAGCATCTCAAAAAAAAAATTGACTGGAAAAGTTGGATATCACCCAACGATCCCTTTACAAACAGAACAGCGCCACGTGGTGTCCATGTAGTTTTTATGGTCACATACTTTGTAGTGGGGCAGGAGTACAGATGCAGAAGACAAATGATTCTAAGACGGGTGGTGGATAGCATGTGAAATACTGAATTTACTGGATTAACAGAAAATGCTCTGTTCCCAAGTTCCGAGCACGAAAGGACACATAAAAAAAGACGTGGGATACAGAGGAGACTGTAAAAGGTTGAGACACCCTCCTGAAGGAAAAGAGTCAACAATTGCTTTCTCTCACTGGCTAAAGAACATTTAAAACATTTCATACAATAATTGCTTTTCCAAGATGACTAAACCTAACAGGTGGGCATAAAAAAGAAAAGTTTTGCTGTTTGAGACACATGAAAAGAAAAAATATATCTAAATCGGTAGGCCATGTAATAAAGTAATAGAAACTTCTGTTTTTCAAATATAGATCTGTATTGAATTGTATTTCAATTGAAAAACTATTTTTCTCTTATTTAAGTTGGTGTATATTTATACTAATTTATATTTATATTGGTTAACCCTATTTATCTTATGGTTGAAAACATTACTTTTTTACCAGTCAAATCTTATTTAAAAGTGAAGACCCAAGTTAACTTAAACCAAAACACTTACTGTCTACAAAACATCTGCTAAAATTTAATTTATTTTTAAAAATATTTAATATGTCTGTAATAAAAGTTTCATTAGAACACAATATTTGTTTATACTTTTTGGATAAAGGATTTTATATAGAAAATAATTTTGTGTTAGGAAAGTTTGGTGTGGGGTGCATGAATTTAACTTGCAAATAGAGCAATTTAAGCATGCATAGTGTTATATTGTCCAACATGCTTTTGCAAAATGTAAAACCAAATTTGTTGTTTCCATGAAACAAATCAACTATAATATTGGATACTAAAGAGGGTACTAAGTTAGGTGTTGGCATTGCACAGCCAAAAGTGCTTTGCAAATGTCATTTACACTTGTAATGTTGATCATAGTATGATAATCGGCCCAAGAAGATTCCCAGTCAGACCGTGCCCAACGAGTCATGTGCATCCGTTGCACCATGCTAAAACATTTAAGAGTCAAATATAGAGCTAGTTAGACTTTAGAAAAATTATTTTCTAATTACACCCTTGGATATTATCAAAGAGCTTAAGCATGGCTTCAAGTTTTAAGATTTCATCAAAAAATAAAAACAAATTGCAATTTAGAAAACATATGTAAAGGTCCCATTTTGTAATATTGCAGAGAATAGACACTTAGCTGGAAAAGTCTTCTGCTCTATAAGTAATCCAGTCCAAAATGTAAATAAACACTAAGACATTAAAAATCCTAAAGTTATAAATCTTTATTCTGGTAACTAAATAGTCTTATTACTGTGACACAACCAAAGGGTGTGAGACCACTTACAACAGTTCCGGGTCAGCCCATCCGCACACAGAACAGAGTTCCTAGGCTGCAGATCCCTGTTTCTCGGCCACCAGACAGAGTTCCCACCCCCCCCCCCCCCCCCCCCCCCCCCCCGGAATAAAAAGCCCTGTTCCCCGGCCACCGAGAAACCCGAGTTCCCGTCTGCCAGAACCCTGTTCACGGCACCAAAGAAAAGAGTTCCTAGGGTGAAAGCCCTGTTCGGCCACACAGAAACCAGGGACCGTTCCGCACCAGACGGTTTCAGTAGACCCCTTTTCGGCCACAGAACAGAGTTCCCAGGGTGCAGATCCCTGTTCTGGCCACCAGAAAAGAGTTTTCCAGGGTGCGACCCTGTTCTGGCCACCAGAAACCAGTTTCCCAGCCTGGGCAGACCCCTGGTTCTCGGCCACCAGACAGAAGTTCCGGTGTCCAAGCCCGTCGACCAGACTAGTTCATGGCAGATTGCCCCCTAGTCGCTTGATGTCGGCACCAAAACAGAGTTCTCAGGTGAAAAGCCCGTTCCGGCCACCAACGAGTCCTGAACCCCAGCCGCAGATAGTTCCCAGGGTGCAGACCCTGTTCCGAACCACCAAACTATAGTTCCCAGGGTGCAGACCCCTGTTTGCAGCCACCGAAAAAGAGTTTCCAGGGTGGCAAGGACCCTGTTCCGGCCACCAAAACAGAGTTCTCGGTGTGAAAAGCCCTGTTTCGCGCACAGAACCGAAGCTCCCAGGGTGTAAACCCCCGTTCCGGCCTCCAGAACAAGTTCCCAGTTTGCAGACCCCTGTTCCCGCCACCAAAACAGGGACTTCTCATGGAGGTGGAAAGCCCTTCCGGCCACCAACCGAGGAGTTTCCAGTCTGCAGACCCCCTGTTCCGGCCACCAGAACAGAGTTCCTAGGTGAAGATTGAAAGCCCTGTCCGGCACCAGAACAGTTCCCAGGGTGCAGGATCCCATTCCGGTCCACCGAACAGAGTAGTCGGTTTTTTGTTTTCTCTTTTCTTATTTTTTTTTTTTTTGAATGGGTGTATAGGTTTATTCATTCTGTATTTTTTTGGTTGGGATGTACATAATTCCTCGTAACCTGTCCAGCCACCAGAAAAAGGTTCCAGGTGCAGGAACCCCCTGTCTGGGCAACGAACCGAGTTTCCAGTCTGCAGACCCTGTTCTGGCCACCAGAACAAGTTCCTAGGGTGAAAAGCCTGTTCCGGCAACCAGAACAGTATTCCCAGGGTGCCAGAGTCCCGGTTCCGGACCCGCCAGAACAGAGTTCCCAGGGTTGCAGAGACACTCCGGTTCCCGGCCACCAGAACAGAGGTCCCAGGGGTTGCAGACACATGTTCCGAGCCACCGATAAAAGAGTGTTCCAGGGTGCAAGACCCCTTTTCTGGCCACCAACTGAGTTCCCAGTCTGACAGAACCCGTTCCAGCCACTAAAACAGAGTTCTTCAGGGTGAAAAGCCCTGTTCTGGCCACCAAACAGAGCTCCAGGTGTACCCCCGTTCGCTGTGAACAAGTCCCTGGTGGACCACCATGTAAGACGAAGATTCCCAGGGTAAGCAGATTCGCCCTAAAGAGTTCCGGTGACCGGCGCACAAGAACAGAGTTTCCCAAGGGTGCAACGTACACAAACAGTCTCGATGGTGGCCGTCCGCCACCAGAAAAGAGTTTTCCAGTGAACCCGTTTTTCGCCAGAACAAGTCCTAGGTGTGGACCACTCGACTGGAACAAAGAGTTCCCAGGGTGGAACCCCTGTTCCAGCCAAGCCACCAAAAACAGATTTTCCAGATGGGTAACCAGCCCCCGTTCCCGGCCACCTGAACCAGTTGTTTCCGTTGTGGTGTTTAAACCCGCATGTTGCCGTTCCTGGCAAAGCAAACAGAGTTCCCAGGTTTGCAGACCCTGTTCCGCCACCACAAACAGAGTTCCCAGGGGGTTAAAAAGCCCTGTTCCGGCCACCAGAACCAGAGTTTTCCGGGGTGTAAACCCCGTTTGTCATGCACAAGAACAGGAGTTCCACAGGGTGCAGACCCCTGTCCCGGCCACCAAACAGAGTCCAGGGTTGAAAATCCACGTTATCGCCACCAGAACAGAGTTCCCATGGGTTTTAAAACCCCCGTTCCGGCCACCTGTGAACAGAGTTCCAGGTGGTAGTAAACCGTTCCAGCCTCCAGAACATAGTTCCCAGGGTGAGACTCCTGTTCCAGCCACCAGAACAGAGTTTCCCAGGGTTAAGAAAAGCCTGTTCCGGCCACCCGAAACAGAGTTCCAGGGTTGTAAACCCCCCTTCTGGCCACAAGAACAGAGTTACCAGGGTTGCGAGACCCCTGTCCGGCCACCAAACAGAGTCCCAGGGTGAAAACCCTGTTCCGGCCACCCAGAACAGAGGTCTCAGGGTGGTAAAACCCCGTTCCGGCCACCGAACATAGGTTCCCAGGGTGGGAAACCTGTTCCAGCCCCAGAACAAGTTCCCAGGTGCGACTCCTGTTCCGCCACCAGAACCAGAGTTCACAGGGTGAAAAGCCCTGTTCCGGCCACCAGAAAGAGTTCCAGGGTGTTGTAACCCCCGTTTCGGCCACAAGAACAGAGTTTCCAGGGTTGCAAGTTGCCAATCCCCGGTTCCAGCACCCCCAAAACAGAGTTCCAGGTTGAAAAGCCCGTTCGGCCACAGAACAGAGCTCCCAGGGTGTAAACCCCATTCCAGCCTCCAGAAAATAGTTCCCAGGGTGCGACCCTGTTCCACCCACCCCGGACAGAAGTTCCCAGGGTTAAAAAGCCCTGTTCCGGCCACCAAAAACGAGGTTCTCAGGGTTGTTGAAAAGCCCTGTTCCGGCCACCAGAAGACAGTTTCCAGGGTGTAACCCCCGTTTTTGGCCACAAGAACAGAGTTTCCCAGGTAAAGCCCAGACCCCTGTTCCGCCACCCAAAACAGAGTTCCAGGGTGGAAAGAAATCAGTCCCCCTCCGGCCACAGAACAGAGTTCCATGGTGTAAACCCCGTTCCGGCCACCGAACAGAGTTCCCCAGGAGTGTGTAAAACCTGTACGCCCCAGAAACAGTTCCCAGAGGTTGCATGACCCTGTTCCGCCACCAGAACAGAGTCCCAGGGTAACAGCCCCTGTTCCGCGCCCCAGAAACAGAGGTTTACAGGTGAGAAACCCCTTTCTGCACCAGAACAGAGTTCCAGGGTGGCTGAACCACGGTGTTTCGCCACCAGAAACAGAGTTCCCAGGGTGTGGAAACCTGTTCCGGCACCAGAAAACAGAGTTTCCCAGGGTGTTGAAACCCCGTTCCGGCCACCGAAACAGAGTTCCAGGGTGTAAACCCATGTTCCCGCCCAGAACAAGTGTTCCCAGGGTGCAGACCTCGTTCCACCCAAACAGAGTTCCAGGGTGGAAAAACCCTGTTCCGGCCACCAGAAACAGAGTATTCCCAGGGTGTTTAAACCCCCGTTTCCGGCCCAAGAACAGAGTTTCCCAGGGTCAGACCCCTGTTCCGGCCACCAAAAGAGTTCCCAGGGTGTTTAGATAAACCTGTTCCGGCCACCAGAACAGGATCCAGGTCGTAAACACCATTCAGCTCCAGAACATAGATTCCCAGGGTTGCAGACCCCGTTCATCCACCAGAACAGAGTCCCAGGGTTAAAAACCCTGTTCGGCCACCAAAACAGAGTTCTCAGGGTGAAAAGCCCTGTTCCGGCCACCAGAGACAGTTTCCAGGGTGGTAAACCCCGTTTTGGCCCACAGAACAGAGTTCCCAGGGTGCGACCCTGTTCCAGCCCAAAACAGAGTTCCCAGGGTGAAAACCCTGTTCCGGGCCACCAGAACAGAGGTCCCAGGGTGTAAACCCCCGTTCTCGGCCACCGAAAGAGTCCAGGGTTTGAGTTGTTGTAACCCGTGTTCAGCCTCCCAGAACATAGTTCCCAGGGTGCAGAGACTCCTGTTCCAGCCACCAGAACTAGGTTCCCAGGGTAAAAAAGCCTGTTCCGGCCACCAGCAGAGTTTCCGGGTAGGTAACCCCCATTTGGCACAGAACAGAGTTCCCAGGGTGCAGGACCCTGTTCCGGCCACCAAACAGAGTCTCCAGGGTGTGAATCCCTGTTCCGGCCACCAAAACACGAGTTCCCAGGGTTGTGTAAACCCCCGTTCCGGCCACCGAACAGAGTTCCCAGGGTGCTTGTGTAAAACCCATGTCCGCTCACAGAACAAGTCCCAGGGTGCAGACCCTGTTCCAGCCACCAAAACAGAGTTCCAGGGTGAAAAGCCCGTTCCGGCCACCAGAAAGAGTTTCCAGGGTTGTAAACCCCCGTTCGCCACAAGACAGAACAGAGTTCCCAGGGTGAGACCCTGTTCGGCCACCAAAAAACAGAGTTCCCGGTGTAGAAAAGCATGTTCCGGCACCACAGAACAGAGCTCCAGGTGTTGTAAAACCCCCGTACCAGCCCCAAAACATGAGTTCCCAGGGTCCAGACCCCGTTCCAGCCCCCCAGAACAGAGTTCCAGGGTTTAAAAAGCCCTGTTCCGGACACCAAACACAGAGTTCTCAGGGTTGAAAAGCCCTGTTCGGCCACCAGAAGAAGTTTCCGTGGTGTGAAACCCCCGTTTGGCCCAAGAACAAGTTCCCAGGTGCAGACCTGTTCGGCCACCAAAAACAGAGTTCCCAGGGGTGAAAATCCCTGTTCCGGCCACCAGAACAGAGTTCCCATGGGTGTAAACCCCCGTTCCAGCCCTGAACGAGTTCCCAGGGTTTGTGTAAAACCATGTTCCAGCCTCAGAACATAGTTCCCAGGGTGCAGACTCCGTCAGCACAAAACAGAGTTCCCAGGGTAAAAGCCCTTTTACGGCACCAGCAAGTTTTAGGGTGTAAAAACCCCATTCTGGCCACAGAACAGAAGTTCCCAGGGTGGACCCGTTCCGGCCACCCAAACGAGGTCCCAGGGTGAAAATCACTGTTCCGGCCACCAAAAAACAGAGTTACCCAGTGTGTGTAAACCCCCGTTCGGCCACAAGAAACAGAGTTAGTCCCAGGGTTGAAACCCTGTTCGGCCCCAGAACAGTAGTTCCCAGGGTATTTGAACCCTTGTTCCAGCCACCAGAACAGAGTTCCCGGGTGAAACGCCCCGTTCCGGCCACCAGAACAGAGTTTCCAGGGTGTGTAAAACCCCCGTTTCGGCCACCAAGAAAACAGAGTTCCCAGGGTGCAGACCCTGTTCCGGCCACCAAAACAGAGTTCCCAGGGTTGGTGAAAAGCATGTTCCGGCCACAGAACAGAGATCCAAGTTGTTAAACCCCCGTTCCGGCCACCCACACAAAACAGAATCCCAGGGTGGTGAAAAGCCCGGTTGCGGCCACCAGACAGAACAGAGTTTAGGGTGTAAAACCCCCGTTCTGGCCACCAGAACAGAGGTTCCCAGGTGTAACCCCCTTCCGGTCAGAACATAGTTCCCAGGGTTGCAGACCCTGTTCGCGCCACCAAAACAGAGTTCCCAGGGTGGAAAAACCCTGTTCCGGCCACAGACAGAGTTCCCAGGGTGTAAACCTGTTCCAGCCACCAGAACAGAGTTCCCAGGGTTTGTAAACCATGTTTCCGGCTCACAGAACAGTGTCCCAGGGTGCAGCACCCCTAGTTCCAGCCACAAGAACAGAGTTCCCAGGGTAAAAGTCCTGTCCGGCCACCAGGAACAGAGTCCAAGGGTGTAAACACCGTCTGGCCAGCAACAGAGTTCCCAGGGTGCAGACCCCTGTTCCGGCCACCAAAACAGAGTTCCCAGGGTGAAAATCCCTGTTTCCGGCCACACAGCAGAACAGAGTTCCCAGGGTGTTTGTAACCCCCGTTCCGGCCACCCAGACAGAGTCCCAGGGTGGAAACCCATGTTCCAGCCCCAGAACATAGTTCCCAGGGTGCAGACTCCTGTTCCAGCCACCAGAACAAGAGTTCCCAGGGTAAAAAGCCCTGTTCCGTCCACCAGACAGATGCCCAGGGTTGTAAACCCCCGTTCCGCCTCCCAAAATAGTTCCCAGGGTTGTGCAGGACCCCTGTTCCGCCACCCAGAACAGAGTTCCCAGGGTGAAAAAAATCCTGTTCCGGCCACTAGAGGAACAGAGTCCCAGGGTTGTGATGTAGTTGTAAACCCCTGTTCCAGCCACCAGAACAGAGTTCCCAGGGTATTGTAAACCCATGTTGCCGGCCTCCAGAAACATAGGCCCCAGGGTTGCAGACCCCTGTTCCAGCCACCAGAACAGATGTTCCCAGGGTTAAATTTAATGAAAAAGCCCTGTTCCGGCCCCCAGAACAGAGTTTACAGAAGGTTGTTTGTATGTAAACCCCCGTTCTGCCACAGAACAGAGTTCCCAGGGTTGCAGACCCCTGTTCCAGGCCACCAAAACAGAGGTTCCCAGGTGAGGAAAATCCCTGTTCCGGCCACAGAATAGAATTCCCAGGGTTGTTACACCCCGTTCCGGCACCCCAGAACAGAGTTCCCAGGTGTGTAAACCCTTGTTCCAGGCCTCCCTAACATAGTTCCCAGGTTGCAGACCCCTGTTCCGGCCACCAAAACAGAGTTACCAGGGTGAAAAGCCCGTCGGCCACCAGAACAGAGATCCCAAGTGGGTTGTGAACCCCGTTCCAGCCACCAGAACAGAGTTCCCAGGGTGAAAAGCCCTGTTCCGGCCACCAGAACAGAGTTTCCAGGTTTGTAAACCCCCGTTCCGGCCACAAGACAGAGTTCCCAGGGTGCAGACCCTCTGTGCGGCCACCAGAACTGAGTTTACAGGGTGAAAAGCAGTTCCGGCCACAGAACAGAAGTTCCCGGGTTTTTGTAAACCCCCGTTCCACCACCAGAACAGAGTTCCCAGGGTGCAGACCCCTGTCCGGCCACCAGAAACAGAGTTATCAGTCTGCAGACCACCTTTCCGGCCACCAGACAGAGTTCCCAGGGTTGCAGAGACCTCAATTTCGCACCACCCAGAACAGAGTTCCCAGGGTGCGAGATCCTGTTCCGCGCACCAGAACAGAGCTCCAGGGTGCAGGCCCCCATTTCGGCCCCAGAACAGGAACAGAGTTCCCAGGGTTATAAAACCCCCATTCATGCAACAGAAACAGAGTTCCCAGGGTGCAGACACTGTCCGGCCACTAGAACAGAAGTTCCCAGTGTGTAGACATTTATTTCAGTAAGTCTTAAGTATATTTAAAAGTGGTGTAATTTTGCAATCTTTCAATAGATGGCGCTGTTGTTTTTTTCGTTCCGTTTCCGGCGACTGTTCCGGTTTTTATCTTAGTCCCTTGAATCTGGTAAATGAAACAAATGTGACAAACAGCGGCAAGACTAGTGATATCATATGTACAGTAGGATGTCCCATTATCCAATGGCCCCTAAACCTTACCATCACCTTTTGTCCTGCCTGTATAACTGCTTGCATTAGTGGACCTACCCTACATCAGACTAGTAGACATTCCACTGATAAAAATGTTTGACAAGCATGTGGGAGAACTCTGGCACGTCCTTTTTTTTCATATATGCTACGTGAACTAGATTGTAAGCTTACGGGACAGGGCCTCCTTCCTCTTGTGGTAAGCTCTAACACTTATATATATTATGTTTATCTACTAATTTATATATTTATTGTACTTGAAACTATTTAGTATTTCCCATTGTAGACTTTTTGTATTTTGTTATTGATACAGCTCTGCGTCCCAAAGTGGCCGCAAGATTAATAATACTCCCACAGTGTATCTATATGCAGATCTGGGGGCCCAGCATACAGCCTGAGCAATAACAATTTATTGTAAATATGGGTATTATTTATTCTTTACTCTGTATTGGATGTAGTACGGAAAGTTACTGGGGGCGGGAAGTAGGAATGATTTTTCCACCGCACAATATCATTTCCTGGCCCATGAAGTACAGGGACAGGGGAATTTAGGATTGGTAATTCATAAACTGATTCTGCCAGTTTTCCATGGCTTCAGCACTATCTTAATACAGGAATAGTCCAAGGACGGGCACGGCCCTTGGATTAATGGCACCCTATGTAAGATTTGTCACTGGCGCTAGCACCTCCTCCAAAACACCCCCTGAGGAAAACACCACAATATGCATGAATTCTGCTTGCCTTGGCCTGATTCAAATTCAAGTTCCCCCGCTCACTTACGATTTTCAGTAACTTCAGTGTGTTTGTAATATGTGCGAGTTTATCAGTCATACACGAACACACTAAATGCATAGACAGAAAGACGCAGTATCAGACACAAAGTGAGGCTTGATGTGTGTTGGGGATTTGTCTGTGGGGTGGTGCGATATAGATGTTTTGATCTCAGGATTCAAAATGGAGGAGCGTAGCAACTGATGCACAAGACATCCCCTGGCACCCCCCCCTGGTAAATACAAACCTTGATGCAGGTTGCAAGATTCGCTCCGTATCAAAGGCCCGGGCCGCTGTCCAGGACTAACCTGGGAAATGAAAACTGTAGTGCTGTAATGAAAATTGATATTTGTGAGTGTGTTCCATGGTCTGTTTGATTTTAAGGGACATTTCTACAATTAAAAAATCTTATTTTGCTGAAAGCCAAAATATGATTATTGGAAAATGTTTAGGTGTAATCAGCATTTTAAATTCTTGTCATAAGGAGAAAATAAAATATGTACTAATCTCCTGTTCAAAAGGCTACTGATAAAAATCAGTATTTTGTTCGAAGTGTGTGTTGCCATAAAAAGCAGTATTAAAAATTAAAAACACAGGCAAATTTTATCAACTTATTGCACCAGCCCGTCTTGGGAAATATGGGATATTACATTAGCCCATATTCCCAAGACGGGCTGCTGCTGCAATAAGATGTGATAAATTTGCCTGTGTTTTTAATTTGTTAAGATACAAAAGTATATACATGATGTCATAATAGGTTTCCATGGCAACACCTTCAGAAACAACAATACTGATTTTTATCAGTAGCTTTTGAACCAGGAGAGGTTAGTAATATTTTATTTTTCTCTTAATTTCAGTGTTTCCAACACACACATTAGAGATTAGTAATATATATATAAAACGATTAAGAATTTTAAAAATGCTGATTACACCTAAAACATTCTCCAAAATAATCGTTTAGTCATATTTGGGCTTTCTGGCAAAATAAGATTAGTATTTAATTGTAGGAAAGTCCTTAAAATCAAACCATGACATAAAATTAACAGCTTTTTATCAAATTGATTTTTTAACACACTTTGCGTAAAGGCAATATACAGAATTAACACAAAGCTATACAGATACAAAAGGCAGCACACCATTTGTGATATAGTAGATAGATCCAACAGGAGTTATTAAAAGGGTGGTACAATTGTTAAGGTACTTGAAGAGAAATATTAATGTAAAATGGGGACAACTTAGTCTATGTGGGAGTCCCCAACTGTCAAAAAGAGTAAACTGTTAAAATGGGGCTTAAAGGATAACTATCGTGTATAAGTTTATTTAAAAAAAACAGTATTAAACTGAAAAGTACATGGGGACAGGAATTAGGATTGGTAATCCCTAACTGATTCTGCCAGTTTTCCTCATGCTTCAGCACTATCTTAATACAGGAATAGTCCAAGACCAGGGCCGGCCTTAGGATTAATGGACCCTATGTAAGATTTGGTACTGGCGCTAGCATCTTCCTCCAAAACACCACCCCTCGGGCACCACACAATATGCTGAATACTGCTGCCTTGGCCTGCTTCAAATCAAGTTCCCCTTGCGCCACTACTGATTTTCAGTAAATTCAGTGTGTTGTATATATTGCGCGTATCATTACATAACACGTAACATACTAAATGCACAGCACAGAAAGGCACAGTATTACAGAACAAGTAAGGCTTATGTGTGTTGAGGCTTTGTCAGTGGGGTGGTGCTGATATATGTTTGATCTGCAGGATCATAACTGGAGGAGATGTAGCACTGATGCACAAGACTGCCCCCTGGCGCCCCCCCTGATAATACAACCTGTGCAGTTGCACAGATTGCTCATATCAAAGGCCGGCCCTGTCCAGATATGAAAACTGTTAGTTCTGTAGCTCCTTAATGAAATGATATTGTGAGGTAGGAAAAATCAATCCTACCTCCCAGCCCCAGGTACTTTCTACTTGTGGTGGGTATAATATCCTTTAAGGAGCAGTACAATAAATTACATCCAGAGAGAGTAAAGAGATAAATAAGTACCACAGATATTTAAAATAAATTGCTGAGCTGTACTGCGGGCCCCAGATCTGTATATATGATACTGTAGTTTATTTATATTGCGCCACTTGGGACGGCAGTGCTGTACAATAACAAAATACCAAAAAAGTCACACAAGGGGGAAAATACATAATGTTATTATTAGTTTAGTACATAAAATATATAAATATATAATTAAATCTAACTATATATTGCTAGAGCTTAGCCACAAGAGGAAAGGAGGTCCCTGCCCGTAGAGCTTACAATCTAGATCAATAGCATATATGAAATAAAGGACGGTGTCAGTTCTCCAGATTCATTGTCAGAACATTTTTATCAGTGTGAATGTATACTAGTGTGATATAGGGTAGGCCATAATGCAAGCAGTTATACAGCAGGACAAAAGGTGATGTGTAAGGTTTAGGGGCCACTGGATAATGGGCACCTACTGTATATATGACAGTACTAGGTCTTGCCCGTGTTTTTACATTTGTTTCAGTTGTAACAGATCAAGTAGGTTTTATATATTATTTCTTTATCCCATTCCTCTCAGTTTAGGAGTAGTAGCTAATAGTAAAATAACTAATACATATAAACAGGTTATATTTCTTTTTAAGTTCGTGCCCAGTGCTCAGAGCATGTTGCATTGTGATGTCATAGTAGGTTTCCATAGCAACATACACTTTATAACAACAACCCTGGTACAATTTGATCAGTTGTATTTTTGATTCTGGAGAGGTCTGCAGATTTTTTTTGTATATTTCAATTCAGTATTTCCCAACAAAAGTGTATTAGTTTATCATTAGAGTTGACAAATAGAATTTAAGAGTTCTTTTTTAATGTATTCCAGGCTATCATTTAATACATATTTAAGGTTCTGCCAAAAAAAATGTCATAAAAAGTGATTTTTGATAACCTATCCAAGTTTAACCCACCAGCATTTTTTACCACCAAGCTGTCACAAGTGCTTTGATATAGGCTAGATACAAGACAAAACATCCAGCGATATTATTTTGTCTTCTCTCCTTAGGTCTAATCTACATCCAATACAATCCTTATATTTGCATGTTTTTTTTTCCATGAGATGAGAGTATTAAAATGTTTTCAGATTGTCTAATAAAACGATTTTAAAATTGAATTTTTAAAGAATATGACTAAACATTAGAACTAATTGGTTGTTTGTATTTAAACTTGATCGATAGCTTGTTTTTAACCAGCACATATGGGTTGGAAAGGATTCAAAAAAGGATTAAGAAGGCGTTTTGCTGCTTTAATATTTTTGGCTGCATACGGAAGGTAGATTTTTTAGATTTTTGTTAATGTCAATTTTTGAATGTAAATATGGAATAGAGCAAGTATATAATGTAAAAGCCTGTCTAAATCATACATTGTTTTAAAATAGCCCCTTACATACCTACTATAATTGGGGGGTTCATATAATTTTACATATACTCCAATGACTGTCTCCCATATGTGTCTATGGTTAAATCCTACATTGTATTACAGTGATTGGAAGATGTAATCAGTCAGTATCCTTTTTTCAGTCTTAAGAACAAAAAAGTGAAGTTTTGGAGCAGATGCAGATGGAGGTACCACTCTGGTAGCTTATATATATAAATATATTATTATAGAAATCGGGGTGGTGGCGGTGGGTAGCGGGCCTCCATAATCCATACAATCAGCAGCCCGGGTGCACTATCCAAAAAATAATACAACCTAGAGAGAAACGGAAGGCACTAGCAGGGACTTTCACAAACAGCGTAACGTGTTTTATTTGGACATGCGTGTGTTGACAGGTTCCGCCCGTCAATCGGGGCGTCTTTCAGACAATTGAGGATCGTTTTGCAACAATAGTAAATGCCTACAACCATCCATCGGTGAGAATGCATAGAGTGAGTCATAAGTGCAATTTGTAACGATGGCCAATTCGGAACAGAGAGGTGTGTAGTCCAAAGGCCAATGAGGAGAGAGAAAAGAGGTGTGTCGGGAATAAATATCATGCAGGGGAAAACGCGTGTAACTCATCCAATTAGAGAGCAACAAAGTATCCAAACGTTATTATTAGTGCAAGATAACACCTGGAGCAGAAAGAATGGACATAAAGGACACCCACAATGTACTAAAGTTGCTAAGTGCAATATAAAGTGACAAGTGGTAACTGTGAATGAATAAAAAAAGATAAAAAAAGCATCTATGAGGGACTCTACCTGAAGTTGAAACAACAGTTAGCCTCAAAAGCAAATGACGGGGACACTCCTTAAAGAATATTGCACAATATGGATAGAAAAGTTAATTAAACACTAAGAGCACTAATGAATGACAACATTCATGGGGCTAAAAGTTATATACTATATAACTGACATGGTAAATAAATACTAGGAACGCGCGATGGTTAAACAACAATCAACAATTCAATGGTATTAGGATGGGCCGTAATTAAGGGATCAAATAGGGAGATGTATGAATTATTGATCAAATAACGGAACATGGAATGTTAGTGAGGACTGAACATCAAAATGACTAAAAGTCTACAATAACGTGAGCAACGTGTTGCCTCATGTAAAAATGGGGGCTATTATTATATAATACAGATATTAAGTGGAAACACCTCTTGGTAAGCCTATTCATTTTAGTATAGATATATAAGTTTATACTCATTATATATAACTTATATATCATTTAAATATATAATTAGTTTACATTCTTGTATCTTATCCACTACCCTGTTCTTTTTTTGATCAAATAAAGATCCATCAAGACCATTGGGGCATCACCTTGATGGTAGTGACACTCAATATGTGTAAGAATTCATCTCTATATGGAAATATGTGGTATTTTTTATATCTGTTGGCCGTGCATTTCTTTTGTTTTTGTTTATTATCTCTTGTCCTAAGTCACAATTAGTGGGGAGCCAAGCTTTGGACGACAGAATGAAAGTGTAAAACACCTTCTGGTAAGATTCATGGTTTCCACCTTAGCCCACTATATAGGATTATATCATTAATACTCACCTTTGATATCATTTAAAATATAGATTAGACTACCATTTCTTGAATCTTATACCTACCGGTTCTTTTTCCGTCTCCAACTAGAAGACCCGATCAATCCGCCATTGCCCGGGCATATCTGATGGCCTACGTGACACCTCTATGGTAAGAATATTATCTCTAATGGAAATTGTTTATTTTGATACTTGTTGGGGCATTTCTATCCCCTTCTTCTTGCTTATTTGTCTGTTCAGTCTACATACGTGGGTAGCCAAGCTTGTGGAACAGAATGAAAGTGGGAAACATCTCTTCTGGTAAGATATTCAAAGCCAAAAAATTACTTCCTGCTTGAGACTCAGCCTTTCGGTAAAACATGTTTTTTTACATTCATGGGCTATACCTGTCATTTCATGAGTTGGACTGCCTTAGTCACACCAGCCATTTTCTCTTTATTGGGCCTGACTAGATTCTGTGTTTGCTTACAATGGGCAATAGTTTATTATTTGAGTTTATTATCATTAGTAACATAGAGCTATGGTCCAGTCAATCTATTCCTATTGAGTACAGATGATTGATGGTGTGATGATGAGTTTTAAAAGGCTGTTCAAAATCAAGAAAATGACCACACTGTAGGGGACCCCCTAACTCTAAACCCCATAGTCTAAATCGGACCAGAATGTATTTAACCAACCTTGTTCCTTGGCCTAAGCCTCTTCTGTTTCTTCTGGGAATGGAAGCTCAGAAGAGGATAGTAACCAGCAAGCCGCGTATGTATGACTGGAAACCAAACACAATCACGCTGTTTGGCTGGCAGGACTAGGCATTAAAATAAAACCCCGGGAAACACCAGCACCGAGGAGGGGACCAAAGGATGGATGGGAGGGAGGAAAGGGAGCCCCCAGCACATGAAGGGTCCTCTTAGAGGGACAAGAAGGGGAGGCTCTGAACTATTTTACACACACAGACAGCTCCTACTCTTCAGTTGCCTGGATTTTAACAGAGCACTGCAGGAAAACCATATGGAGAGGTAAGGATTAAGGTTACAGTAAGGTTTTTTTACACTATCCAGGGGGCCAGCAGTTGGCAATTTTTTTAGTTTGGGGTTAGGACATGCCCCTTTAAAGAACTATACTGATTGTATACAGGTGAATGACCAAACATTTTTGTTTATATCAAATAAATGTAAATGATGGTAAGCCTATTCATTTTTATTAGATATTAGTTATATATATATATAATCTTATATATCATTTAAAATATATATTAGTACATTTCTTGTAATCTTATACCTACCTGTTCTTTTTAGTCTCCAATAGAAGATATCAATGCATTGGGGCATATTGATGGTAGTGACACCTCTATGGTAAGAATATTCATCTCTATATGGAAAAATGTTGTATTTTTATATCTGTTGGTGCATTTCTTATCATCTTTTTTTATTGTCTTGTTCAGTCTACAATAGTGGGTAGCCAAGCTTTGGAACAGAATGAAAGTGGAAACATCTCTCTGGTAAGATATTCAAAGCAAAATTTACTTTTACTTTGGAGCTCAGCCTTTCGGTAAACGTTTTTTTTTACCTCATGGGCTATACCTGTCATCACTGGAGTTGGACTGCCTTAGTCACACCAGTCCTTTTCTCTTCTATTGGGCCTGATACTGCTGTTTCTGCTACAATGGGAAATATTTATATTTTGATTTAATCATTAGTAACATAGAGACTATGGTCCAGTCAATCTATTCCTATTGAGTACAGATGATGATGGTTGATGATGATGGTTTTTTAAAAGGCATGTTCAAATCAAGAAATGCCCTCACTGTAGGGGACCCCCTTAACTCTAAACCCCATAGTCTTAAAATCGGACCAGAATTGTATTTACCCACCTTTGTTTCCTTGGCCTAAGCCTCTTCTGTTTCTTCTGGGAATGGAAGCTCAGAAGAGGAGTAACCAGCAGCCGCGTATGTGATTGACTGGAAACCAACCAATCACGGATGTGGCTGGCAGACTAGGCATTAAAAAAAAAAAGGGAAATCACAGCACAGAGGGACCCAAAGGGATGGAGGGAGGGAGAAAGGGAGCCCCCCCACACAGCCAGAGTCCTCTTAGAGGACAAGAAGGAGGTCGAAACTATTTTACACACAGACAGCTCCTACTCTTCAGTTGCCTGGATTTTCACAAGGCACTGCAGGAAAACCATATGGAGTAAAGGATTAAGGTACAGTAAGGTTTTTTTTACACTATCCAGTGGGGCCAGCAGTTGGGCAATTTTTTTAGTTTGGGGGTAGACATGCCCTTTAAAGATACTATACATGATTGTATACAGGTGAAAAACATTTTTGTTTATATCTAAATCAATGTTAAATTGGGCAATTCTTTAATAAAAAATAATCATGGTTGTTTTTTTCTTCAGCACGAGCTGGACTCACCATCTGGATTCGATGTAAGTAGAGAAGAGATACAATAGAACAGTGAGACATTGTAGTGATTAGAGCATAGCTGTTTTATGGGTAATTGATTTGGTACCCAGCCCATAAACTAATCAACACCATGTTTAATGCCACCCTTTATATGCTTTCATATTTCACAGCTTTTTGTGCCATTACCAATCTGATCAATCTAATTTGATCATTTCCTTAAAAAAAAAAAAAAATTCTTGTCCAAAGTAAGGTGTTCTGCTGAGTGATCAGGAGCAGTATATATTTTACAAATGAGTTCCACAACCATGGGTGCATATCAGGGTACAGGTAAATCTGTGTTATGATCCAGGGTCAGTGGCCATGGCAGTGCTACTGGTAATACACCTGGGTATGATGAATGAAGATATGTGTTTGACTATGTAATTAGGATGTTATATAATGCCTTTACATGATAACACACAACTCATATATTGTTTTCCCTTTAGGATATCCAAACACCAGACCCCTTCTAATGATACAGTAAGTAGAAAATAAAGTAGATCATATTTGTAATAGTGGTTTAATTTCACAACAAGTTAACAGTTAAAAGTACAAGTTTTGTATTTTTATAAATGAAATTGGTAACACTTTTTTTTTTATTTTAAGGAACAAGATGACATCCCAGTGGTATCTTTGTAAGTACAAAAAGTTCACATTAAAACACACAGGGAATTCAGGAATTTGTGCTGCACTGTTTCTCTATTAACAATGGGTTAGTATGACTTAAGAAGGGATTGGTGGCTGCAAGTGTTCATATTAGACACCAGTGGTAGCAGGGGTGTAACTACCAGGGAAGCAGGGGGAGATATATGACAGATATAGCCTTTTTCCAGAAAAACCATGTGGATGAAACACTGATAGGTGCCAGTTTTGCAAGGGGGCCCAATGATTCCTAGTTATGCCACTGGGTGGTAGCCATAGTTGCATCTTTTTAAGGTGACTTTCTATACCAGCACATGCATAGGCTTGTCACATATTCTAAAATCAGACATATAAAAGAACACGAAAATATCCCCCCAGTGATACCCTCTCGGTTATGGCAAACCAAGGTAGTGAAATTAAAATGTACAAATTTTATAGGTATACATTAACATTTACAAACTAGTAACAAAAATTAAAATCCAAAAGGAGAGTGCTCTTATTCCAGATATACACACAGATAGTGGTAGGAGGGACTTACGCTCAGTCCCTCTAAATCCTACCAAATAGTATAGAGTGGGAGAATTCTCTCCACTACAACGTCCATCCGTGTACAGAGGCACTCAATAAATCAATAGTGCTAACATAGCCTCACACGGATATGGTGAACTGGATCAGTTGGATTTTAACTTTTTGTTTATATTTGAATTTAAATATACCTAATAAAATTTGTACATTTTAATTCTCACTAACCTTGGTTTGCCATAACCAAGAGGGTATCACTGAGGGGGATACTTTCGTGTTCTTTATTATGTCTCATTTATCTTTTATCCCCATGATTACCCTCTCTTAACTTCCTGAATGATAGTGCACCACACTTGATTTATATTCTACATATTCTAAAACGTCATTACAGTCCTATTTCATATGATAAACTTTTCCTAGTTGACAGGAAGGAAAGACATTGCAAATGTAATTATTTAAATTGTTTAAATAAAAGACTTAAAATCTGTGGAGGAAGTACAATCATGCCCTTGTTATCACTGTTCTAGAATCCTGCACATAGATTTGAGGGATTTAAGATCATCGGCGCAGGTGCATTCGGGAAAGTATATCAGGTAAGTTAATATGGGAATATCTGACTCAAATATTAACATTCCTGTTTTCTAAATTATATTTCTGGGTTCAGTCTTAAACTTATAACAAACCTATTCTGTTTTTGTTAAAGAGTCGACTAAGGCATCAAAACTTGGAAGTTGCCGTCAAAGTGGTAGATGTTGAAGAGGAGGTAATGCCAACCTTTCATTTGAATTCTGTAGTTTAATGAAAATTGCAAAGGTGCTCTCATCTAAACAGCCATATATTACTAATAACTGGAATTAAAGAGAAATTAGCAATTGGTACATGTATGGATATCATGATATATATGGGCTATACTCACAACTACCTAGAATTACAGACAACCATATGAAATACATTGTATGTCCTTTTATGTTTTGATTACTGATTAATTTAAAGGGCAACTATGGTCTCCAAACAAGTTAGGGTTAAATGAAACCCTGCAGTTCCTTTATATGAGCCGACAATCACATCTCTGGCTTCAGCCTGTGAGAAATTATATTGGGGTGAATGTTTAAACTTCCTGCTTCAGTAGCTAGTGACATCACCTTACCTCTGCTAGCCCCTTGCCCCGGGGAGAAGGCTCAGTAAAGATTAATGCTGGGGAAATCAGGAAGTACCTGGGAAAATATTGACAGTTGAGAAAGGGAGCCTATTAATGCAGACAGGCTGGTCACATGACTTCAAGCTGGTCCCATGTCTAAAAACAGGAAGAGTTCAAACTGGATGTAATATTGCTGAACCTTTCAGCAAAAACTTCTCACAAATTTTATCTAGAGATGTGATTTCGGTTTTATTTGAAGGTATGATGCAAGGCTTTTATATAGTTCTTACTAGTTTGGAAGAATTAGAGACCACGGTTACCCTTTAAGTATGTGATTTGGTTTTCTAGTATTGTAAACTCCTTAACACTGACAGTGAAATATTTTTATTACCGTAAATTGCCATTTGGGTGTTCATGTTTTTTGTTATATATATTCAGGATGAAAAGGAGGATCAATTGCAGGAGATCCTTATCCTTAAAAATTAAAGCACAAGAATGTTGTTTATTGTTACGATGCCTGTGTACACCAGATCCACCAGGAAATGAGCAATTATGGGTAAGTTTTTTATTACTATATTGTAATATATAAATTAATAGATATACAGAAATAAAAATACAGCTGGATGAACATATATGACAATAACAACATAACAATATAACATAAATTATTTTATTTGTATTGTAGATAATCATGGAGTTTGTGGCAGTGGATCCTGTATGATTATCAATTGCATTTCCATGTGTACACTTGTTATCTGCATGAGCAATGGATCCAATATATCGCAAAAGAGATATTGCAGGTAGGACTGGTAAACTGTATGTTTTTCAATCCAGAATATGGATTGAAATATATTTTAAATTAAAAATTCTTATTGGAATGAAAGGGACAATGTGTGAATAATCAAATTTAGAAAACTACAATTTAAAATGAATGCTATTATCCTCCCCAGGGACTGTCGTATCTGCACCAATCTGGAATTATCCACCAAGACATAAAGCCAGAAAATATAATTTTCTCAGAGGATGGTCAAGTCAAAATTGGTAAGGAAAAATAGTTCATTTAATAAACAGATGGCAGGAAGCTTATGAAGAGAAACAGGATAAGTGACTAATCAGAAACGTAACATTGCATGTTAGTGGACTTTATATAGCAGCATTTCTAGGATCAGTGTCTTCCATGATGAGATGCCCTAGCTCTTCTCTTTCCTCACCCACAGTCTCCACACACAGAAACATGCAGCTCAGTGGGGCAGAATTGTGTCAACTGAGGTGAATGTTACAGGTTGTCTCTTTTTATTTTGAAACATTTTTAATCATTTTTAAAATGAGAAGAAACATTTATGCGCCTGTTTTATTTTTAAACACCTAAATTATTTGTATGTTTTCTACATTTATTTGTAGATTTTATTAATTTTGCCTTAATTCTCTATCCAAAATGTAAACAATTATTTATAAGTACAATCTGCCTTACAGCTGATTTCGGTGTGGCCGTTCAACTACATAAGCTGAAGACAAAACAGAAAACTGCAGAGGTTCCATGTATTATCTAGCACCTGAGGTCCACCTCTGCAGTTTAGGACAGAATGATGGATACAATGCCAAGGTATGATATATGTTTACTTATTATATTGCTGCCCTGAGCTATGTCACTATTATTTCTATGTTGACAGTTATTAATAGAAAGCTGTATTCAGATGATTCTTATATCCAGAGATATGGGTATCATTTAATTGCTATCTTAAATGATAGTTAAACTCACTCCTCCTACTTACTCCTCTTTTCCAAAGTTGCATAGCAGCTGTTCACACTTACATTAGTTTCCCTCGGGTTTCCAGTCCTTTCCACAATCCGTGATGTAACCAATGAGAAGACAACAAAGAGAATAGGAAAGTACCACACTCATAATTAGATAAATATATAAAAACCCTTTATTAGCATAAGTATAAAAACTGGGGTATAACAGGCATAACAACTGTTAGGTAAAGTACCAGGACTTGAGGACGATTTAGGTTCTCACCGTTGGTACTATACAGCTATGAAAGTGGAAAAAGTATAATTGTCCTTCAAGGCTCTCTGGACCAAACCACTCAGTCCCATCCTTTAAACACAAAAAGATTTCTGACTAGGACTCTTCACGATTCCTCTTTGCAGTTCTTAATAGTTATGAGCAATCTAACATTTATTTTATTTATGTAACCCTTTCTCCTCATTGTATATTACATGTTAAGAATGAAGAATGAAATCATTTCCTGTGTTACTTCCAAAAAAAGAACTTGGCCCTGCACACTGTTTATGTTGGCTTTTACAGCAAATGTTCTATTTCTCTTTTTAGAGTGACATCTGGTCATTGGGGATCGTGATATTTGAAATGGCCAAAGGAAAACGACGTAAGAAAGTTCATTATTGTACTGTGTCCGTGGGAGTAGCTGATCCAGTAAGTTAGAAACCAGGCGAGGAAACCTGCACAAACTGTAGTGAATAGTTGGTTGATTGTGCTGGGTGCAAATGCAGACTACGCAAAAGACAGTAAATGTAACAATAAGTGAGATAAATGCCATGCACACCAGACTTGCAGTCCTGTGTACTTTATTAAATTAACACAGGAACATCAGAGTGACGTTTCAGCACAATATGTACCTTTCTTACAGTTTTTTCTGAAGAAGCTACATGTTGTACCAAACATCACTTGATGTCCTGTGCATAATTTAATAAAGTAAACAGGACTGCAAGTTGGTGTGCATGCATTTATTTTACTTATGACCAGTGAGTTTCTATTTTGAAAAGGTCTCAATTCAGATGATGGTTTAACAAACGCCTAGTGGGTTCATGCATTTGGGATGTCATTTATTACCCATTGTAAGAAAGAATTGATTTCCATTCATGCAATGGGGCTACTGCTAGATTTCCATGTAGGAAGTACGCAGGCATGTAATTAAATTTATACTAGCACAAAATATTTTAGTCTTTTTTCCATTAAGTAAACAATTTTAAGTTATCATCTATTGTTTACAGTTTCTATTATTTTTTTTTATATCTCTTAGCCTACAACGATATTAATTTACTGGAGATATCTTCACCTATTTCAAGGATGTACCAAGCTAAGCTAGAGCCTGATTTATGGTGAGTTATTTTTAGACCTATTTTCTAGATCTATTTATATATTATAATCTAAATGTATCATGTCTCACTTGACATCTCTATACCACACATCAGATGGAATTCCAGTGTATCCAGCGTCTAATAAAATAGAAATCTGAACCTAAATGATAAACCCATGAAAGGGTCTTTGTTTTCGACAAAAAGATGCCAGGCTGATGCTAAATATGTTCTTCTCTTGAAACAAAAGTTTGTAAATGAACATGTATGAAAATATGGTAATATATCTACCGTATATACTCGAGTATAAGCCGACCGAGTATAAACCGAGGTACCCATTTTTACCTCAAAAAGTAAGAAACATGATTGACTCGAGTATAAGCCGAGGGGTTGAAATGATGACCACAACTGCCTTCATACTACTGTATTTATTGCCCTTTAAATACAGTGCACCCCTGGAAAGGCCCCCAAGTTCAGTGAGGTAAGTAAGAGTTAAGTAAGAGAGGTCCCCCAAGTTCAGTGAGGTAAGTAAGAGTGTAAGTAAGGAGGTCCCCCAAGTTCAGTGAGGTAAGTAAGAGTTAAGTTAGAGGTAAGTACTCACTCGGGTCCCCTCAATCTGGCTGCCATGTGCTATGTAGAAGCTAACTTTAGAAGCAAGTGTTCCGCCTGGCACTCCGCGCTGATCTGCAGGATGATGTCCAACACACGGACTGTCTCACTTACTGCCTGGCCGAGTAGTGACATCACTACTCGGCGCCGGGCAGTAAGTGAGACAGGCGCCGCGTATTGACGTCATCCTGCAGATCAGCCGGGAGTGCCAGGTGGAACACTTGCTTCTAATGTACGGTAAGTTACCATAGCTTCTAGCCGGAGAGTTACTTGACCCGAGTATAAGCCGAGGTCGGGATTTCAGGCTAATTTTTAAGACTGAAAACCTCGGGCTTATACTCTAGTATATACGGTATTGTGTCTAATTTGATATTTAGCAGTCTGTCTTAGAAATAAATACCAATTATAGTTTTGACAATTATTGTTGACACACAATGTTTTCTCTCCAGGTCTAATGAATTAATACAGTTCTGGATTGGTGCTTTATGATAAATCCAGAAGATCGAGCATCAGCTAAAGACCTCTTAGAGCATAAATTCATAATGGAGCAGCAGAAAGCATCATTAGTCCAAAATGAAATAACAGAGTTTTTTAAAGTTATTAAGGCAATACGAGGTAAAAAATTTGAGAAATATGCACCCTTATGAAAAATAACACTGTTAAAATAACTAAAATAACTTGTTAGATAAAATACCTTTAATTTTCATTTAAAAAACAATGTTAGTGTGGAACTTTTTCCAAAACTAGGAGATGATGAATACATAGAGGAAGACACAGAGGAAGATAGTGATGAAGAAATAGAGAGAGATAAGGATGAAGGCACAGATGAGAATAAGGAAGAAGAAACAAATGAAGATAATAATGTAGAAACAAAGGAAGATAATTATGTAGAAACAAATGAAGATGAGAGTAAAAAGCAAACATTAGAAGAATCAGAAAGGATGGAACAAAATCAAGAACTGCTGAAAAAAATACTAATTTGGAAGAAAAATTGCCAGGATAGCTGCATTTTTCTGAAAGTTATAATAAAATGTTTTCCAATTAATTCTCTATAAAAGTACGGTATAAAACAACAATATACACATAAAAGTACAAAAAAAAAAAATGGCCAAAAATAAACAATATATTATAACAAAATCCTCCTCCAAAGGTACAGAAAAGTAAGACTACAACAACAAAAAATGTTCCCCAAAATATATATTAAAAATTCAAATAAAGTGGAACCAAAAGAGCAGAGAAGAGAGAAATGTTGTAATAAAATCTGCTCCATATGTACCAATAATTAACAATAAAAAACAACAAAACACTTTAGAATCAAGTACAAACAATTAAGAAATTACCCAAAAATATAATAAACACAAAAAAAAAGTTGAGAAAGAAGTGGAGGAGAATATTGACCAAAGAGCAGAGATTATTATTTTGTGATAGAGCTGGAGAAGAAGATTATGGAGAATAGAATATAAGAGAAGCAGGGAAGAAGATAGAAGAGAAGCCAGGAGAAGACCAGAGAAGACCATATAAATGTCCTAATTAAAGGGCATCTATAGTGAAAAACACAAATTGCCCCGTTGCAAAGTTAAATTCATGTTCTCTGTGCTGCCTTTCTCCTACCTCTGTCAGTGACTGTTTTTCTATGGTGTCAGATCTCTCTGCAGCACTCCCCCCTTCCCCTCCCCTCTGTTACTCCTCCATGCCTAAACACAGCTGCCCGTCAAGCTTATCATGTGCAGCAGGAGTTAAAATTTCAACATCCTGAAAAACACACCCATGCACAGAGGCCAATGAAAGCAAGCTGTCCTGGGAGAAAGGGAGAGAGAACAGTAGTTTACTGCTGCAATATGATCTCTCTCTTTATGAACCATCATCAATCAGTGAAAGCTATCAAGAATGCAGCCTTATTCTGCAGTCAAAGCTACCTCTCTACCCCGCTAATTCTCTTATCTAGCTTATGCTCTTTGTAACAGTGCAGGGAGGAGGGAGTAACTTGAGAAGGGAAGAGGGTCAAGTCACAGGGATTTGATTGACAGCACAAGTAGGAGTAGAGGAATGCAATCACGACTTTTAATTAGTGTATCCCTGTACAGAGAGTGAAACTGAAGAAAGTGAGAGACACTCTGGGGTGGGGGAATTATAGAACACTATAGATGCCCTTAAATTAATACAAAAAGGTTATACCTAAAATAAAAATACAAAGGGGTTCCTTTCTGCTAATATCCGTGGTATAAAAGGGAATGTTTACTTAAAGGGCAACTGTGGTCTCCAAACAAGTTAGGGTTAATTGAAAGCCTTTAAAATGAGCTGACAATCACATCTCTGCCTGCAGCCTGTGAGAAATTATATTGAGGTGAATGTTCAAGCTTATTTCCAGTAGGTTGAGTGACATCACCTCTGCCCCGCCCCTGCGCCCCGAGGGCTAAGCCTCAATGCATCCACACCTTGCATACAGAAGGTCCCTAACACTGTCTGTCTATGTTAATTGGGACTCTCAAGGGTACTTATATTGCCAACAAACCAGCTGCAGAGGAGACATAAAATCAACTTTAAGATGTATCCTGCTGGTGCGAGCAGCTATGACTGAGTCAGGTTTAAGATCTGGTCATCACTGTCAATGCTGAGTGCAAGCTGCACTATTATAATGAATCAATAGGTACAGTATAGTGTGGTTAGCCAATTCAGCCCTTTTAAACCAAACAAGATATATATATAAAATGATGGGTACGTAAATTTTATTTAGATGATTGTTGACAGAGGCAACAGGTGTCTTAAGGTACAGTTCAGTGGAAATGATCAATATTTGCTAAATTGTTAGTTTGTGTAATATCTTCTTAGTTTTTCTACATTTTCTATCCCTTTTGAAAAATCAGCTGATATATACCCTTTGCTGTTCCTGCTGTTGACATTATTGAGCTGACATTTCAGGTTCTAACGGTCCTTCTTCCCAGAATGCACCACATCCTTGGAATGTTCCTAACAGTAATTTCTACTGATTGGCTGTTGAATGGGCAAAGATGCTCAGATCTCTACTGAGCAACTGAACCAACCAGGCGCTGGGTCAAGGGCAAGACCATAACGGTTTCTACTAGGGGTCCTGCAAACAGGAAGTCAGTATTTCGGGTTGTTTATACACAGAAAAAAATGTGAATTGGCAGATTAAGGTCATTAGAATGAAAAAACACTGCTCTTTTTCTGAAAAGCATATGTATTTGCACTGAACTTCCCCTTTAATTGATGTCTTACTATGAATATGGCTTAAGATTCATCTGTTTAATTTAACTGTTATTTAGTTTAGCAATCTATCTGTATAAGAAACACCATTGCTACTGAGGTGATGCAGGAAATCCTTTTTCTCTCCAGTGTTGTTTAGAGCACTGTCTGTTGTATGGAGGCCAAAGTACCCTTTAATTCAATGTGATTAATGCTAAAGTGAGATTGTCTAGCACATGCAAAGGGGTGTGACTTTATATAAACAGCACACTCTTTTCTATAGATATCACATAACCCAAACACATAGAAAGGTGAGAGATGGCTCATTTAATATATTTTTATGATCTTGGTTTTAAGTTATTGACGTCACGTGTTGGCTTTACTGACAGCCACAACCAGGAATTGGGGAGGTTGTCAGCAGTAGGAGCGACGAGGGGGGGCGAGTGAAACCACAAACTTACATTCACACTTGGGACAGTAAACATCAAACAAATTGAACCGATGACCTAACACAGGTTTCTATGTGGGAGAGAAAAGGACAAACACCTGCGCTAATGAATAAACTCCCATAGATTCAACATCATGCAACATCATAATTCCCTAAATGGCTAAATAAATAGGGACATGAGTTTTATGGCCAAATATCAACTATTACATCACCACCCAGACTAAACCCCTCACCAGGACACTGTCTTGTACTGTTTAATACATTTCAAAGATACTTTCCATTTCAAAGGACAGTTCTCGCATTATTACAGCTCTACTTTTCTTCTCTTAAGAATAGTGCGAAGCCGAGTTTGGGGGATGTTAAACATTAGGGCATGTCCACCCCCAAAACTAAAATTTAACCTACTACTGGCCTCACTGTGTAGTGTTTAAAAACCTCACCTTACCCCTCTGCTCCTAACGGTTCTCCTGCAATGTCTCTTCAAAGTCCCAGAAATTAAAGAGTAGGAGCCATTTCTGGTGTTGTAATTTGTTTTCGCCTCTAACTATTCCTTGTTGAGGTTTCTATGAGGGCAAGCATGCTCAGTAATCACTATGAGGCAGCATTGAAAGAGGGAATTTCCCATCATGCAATTCACATGATTTGCATGAACACTGTCTCCATTCTAGTTATAGCAAAACTACACCTAGCAGAAGATATTTCAGATTGGATATCTAAAGATAACAATTTTTTCTCAGTATTGATGTCCTTTATACCTGTTACCTTAAAGGAAATATGCAGAAAGTGCTTGCAATAAACTTTCATTTTGTTTGCAACATTTGAGAGTTCTTTTTACTTATGTGCGTCCTGCCACATGAATGGCAGCAACTAAAGCGTACATAGTAACGCTTTAGTTGCCGCCATTCCAGTGGATTACCCAACCATTCAATTTCTGTGTAGTGAGGTGTCCAAGTTGGGTTTTTCTGGCTATGCAGTGCTCTGGGGCAATAGAGAAATTTTCCGCTCAGCACAGCACAGGACTAAACCGTGATTTTGCATTTCTAAGCATATTTCTATTTTATAATAATCTTATATTGTAAGTGGATATATATTTAGTGATTAGATCATCTCATATTGGGGATGCTTATAATAAATGTAAGTAGCAGGGACTGCACATAATTACAACCTGGTTGTATTTACACTGCATGTTTTCAATATACAACCCCTATCCTTATACATTCATATCTGCCCTTGCTGTTTGAGACTGTGTCAGGGAATGGTGAAAACTAGCAGTGTAAGTACATAGGCACTTGGGTTAATTAATATCTTGCAGGCTTTTTGGCTAAAGGAAAGCAATTACAAGCTCTGTAACAAAACACTTTTATCATTTATCTGTTTTACCAACATATTTGTGCAGTTTATAGACTGCTATATACACAACACCATAGAATGAATCCCAGGAGCTTCACAACATTCATTTCTGCAGCCCAACTAAATAACCAGCCATCTATTTGCAAATCGCTAACCTAAATACAAAAGCAAGACCTGCTTGTTTGACTGCTGATTAGAAACTGAGCTGCTCTGAAGATTTCATGCTGTTTTATAGGGTCTCATAAACACACCCCCAAATCTGATTGGTCTAGATACAATCTTAAAATCTGATTGGATCTTGGATGTTGGACCAATCAGATATGGGGTGGGTTATAGGAGTCACTACAAATAGTGAACATTTAGCAAGTTAGCTATTACTTTTGCATTTCATCTGAGATGTTATAGCTTTGGTATGCACTGGGATATAAGCTTGAGTGATTTGGCTGGGTAGCTTGAATGGGCAGCCCTTAGTTCAGATGGTTCTCGTATATAAGATTTTAAAAAAAATCCAATAAAAAGTATGGAATTGGTTATCCCAACTAAATGCCAACAGGAAGGTCTGAGTAACAGAGCTATTAATGTGTTGGAATATCTGGTTCCAATATTTTGCCAGTAATAACCTCCAGTAAGTGAACGGAGAGAGTGATTGCAAACCAGTCTAGAGAGCAACATGGTAATTAAAGGGATATCAGAAACCACATGCAGCAAAGCTGAGTCTGAATAAATTCAAGTGTAAAAGTAACCAGTCTGTTAATAAATGCAGCTATGGCTCTGTTGTAACAAGTGTTGTGTCTTACTATAGAGCAAACAGCAGTGATCAAGCACTCCATTCCAAGCAAGGAAAATGCCTGGGCAGCATTCAAAAGTTTCAGACCTGTGAGTGCCTTCGTATTTCGTGTGTGTGTATATTATATATATATATAATATATATATATATAATATAATATATACCATTGATAAACTGATTCAAATCTGACATCAACATGCTACTTGCACACAACATATCAGATCATGTAGTTGTTCTGATGACTATAGAAGGAGGGAATGGGTTAATGTAAAATCCCAGAATCCCAGGTGGCACTTGCAAATCAGTTGCTTAGATTCTGCATGTTTAATTATAATGGAGAAAGGGCTATTTTAACCATTATGCAAAACCCTTATGATGGGGAATATCTCCATAGACTACAAGCACACTGGCCCACTATAGGAGGGAGGAAGAAATCAATGCTACACCATAAGAAACACCAAAATGAAAATAACTTGATAACTGTTCCAAAAAAATAATGAAAGTATATGGCAAAAGTACACGGATAGCGTTCCCTACACTACAGCAAAAAATGTTTTGGGGGTGGACAATGCCCTTTAAGCAAAGCTTATTTTAGGGTGGACATGCCCTTTAAGTCCATTGTGACTTTAATGCCAGCTATTAATGACTTAAATAGTCATGGTAAAAGTAGGGCAAACTCCGTTATGAGAACCTTGGGGTAGCTGTGCAGGTATCACAAAAGACACCCGCACAAGTAAGGGGTTAAACTCGCAACAAACCACTGTTTAAATGGGTTACCGTAACTTAAAAACATAATTTTAAGGTGAAGCTGGTGGTAAATGAGGCTGATAGTATATGGCCAGCTTTAGATATTACATCCCTTAAAAACAATTACATTTACCTCAAAACCATAACCAACAATTTCAAACAAAATCCAGAAGGATAAAAAACCCAGAGAAAAAGTGTGTCCTGGGGGCAAAGAAACACACTGTTATTTGCTGGGAGTATATGTATTCGAATTTAAAGTTATTCAATGTCATAACTTTATAAAGATTATACCCAGGGGCAGTACACAGTCAAGAAATGGAGATTATTTTCCTTTTTTCCTTTAACTTTATTTATATTATAATAAGTTTAGGGATTTAGAATTGGGAGGTGCAGTGGCAAGAATCCTTATTACAATCAGTCAGCTATGTCACTAATAATCTCATATCTTATATATTGGGGCAGCATGGTGGCTCAATGGCTTTGGAGTCCTAAGTTTGAATCCCCCTTGGAACATTTGAAAGGAGTTGTATGTTCTCCCTTGCTTGTGTGGGTTTCCTCCGGGCACTCGGTTTCCTCCACAATCACAAAGAATATGATAGGTTGTATGTGTCAAATAAATGTGTAGATTTAAGCTTTCAGGGCAGGGCCGATGTGAATGTACACAATGTAATTGTAAAGGGCTACGGAAGATGTTGGCGCATATAAATCCCATTCCCATTACAATGACTCAGTGGTTGTTCCAGTGTTTAACTTCACTAATGGGACCTGCTGGAGCTAGGTGGAAGGAACCAGAAACTTATGTATTATAAGAAATAATGCAATAAAAAATAAACACCAGACCTCAGAGTTCCATGCCCTAGGCCTTGTGTTTCTATATGATCAGGGAAATCCTCAGTGGCATAATATCCTTATAATACACTGTAAGGGGTGCATTACCTTATATAATATAATACTGTTTGGGAGATGCAGTAAGTCTTGCTTGGCAGGATATTAATTTTTAAAAAAAGGTCTCCTGCAATTTCAGTGCAAAACCAGATGCTGAAGGTGCCGGCTCTTAAAAAAACAATACGCATCTTACTATTTAATTACCGGTACTCAATCTCTATAGTATATCCTCAGGTTTGATAAAAATATACGATATAACAGAAAATGCTGTTTTTGCTAATTGTTAATCTAGTAAAAGTTGGTTTCTGTCTTTTTAACAGAAACCAGAATTTTGGTGGATGTTGGTTTAGTCATAATATTTCATTTTGTATGGCTTCATAAGTGAGCAACGTGTTGCTCATGTAAAAATGGGGCTATATATATATACTATACACAGATATATTAGAGAATATATATCATTTAATATATTCTTTCTATCATTTCTATCAGTGCATCAGTGGAAACACCTCTCTGGTAAGCCTATTCATTTTTATATAGATATATAAGTTTATATCATTATATATAATCTTATATATTATTTAAAATATATATTAGTACATTTCTTGTAATCTTATACCTACCTGTTCTTTTTTTAGTCTCCAATAGAAGATATCAATGCATTGGGGCATATTGATGGTAGTGACACCTCTATGGTAAGAATATTTATCTCTATATGGAAATATGTTGTATTTTTTATATCTGTTGGTGCATTTCTTATCATCTTTTTTATTTGTCTTGTTCAGTCTACAATAGTGGGTAGCCAAGCTTTGGAACAGAATGAAAGTGGAAACATCTCTCTGGTAAGATATTCAAAGCAAAATTTTACTTTTACTTTGGAGCTCAGCCTTTCGGTAAACATGTTTTTTTACCTTCATGGGCTATACCTGTCATCCACTGAAGTTGGACTGCCTTAGTCACACCAGTCCTTTTCTCTTCTATTGGGCCTGATACTGCTGTTTCTGCTACAATGGGAAATATTTATTATTTTTATTTAATCATTAGTAACATAGAGACTATGGTCCAGTCAATCTATTCCTATTGAGTACAGATGATGATGGTTGATGATGATGGTTTTTTAAAAGGCATGTTCAAATCAAGAAATGCCCTCACTGTAGGGGACCCCCTTAACTCTAAACCCCATAGTCTTAAAATCGGACCAGAATTGTATTTACCCACCTTTGTTTCCTTGGCCTAAGCCTCTTCTGTTTCTTCTGGGAATGGAAGCTCAGAAGAGGAGTAACCAGCAGCCGCGTATGTGATTGACTGGAAACCAACCAATCACGGATGTGGCTGGCAGACAGGCATTAAAAAAAAAAGGAAATCACAGCACAGAGGGACCCAAAGGGATGGAGGGAGGGAGAAAGGGAGCCCCCCAGCACATGCCAGAGTCCTCTTAGAGGACAGAAGGAGGCGAAACTATTTTACACACAGACAGCTCCTACTCTTCAGTTGCCTGGATTTTACAAGGCACTGCAGGAAAACCATATGGAGTAAAGGATTAAGGTACAGTAAGGTTTTTTTTTACACTATCCAGTGGGGCCAGCAGTTGGGCAATTTTTTAGTTTGGGGGTAGACATGCCCTTTAAAGATACTATACATGATTGTATACAGGTGAAAAACATTGTTTTATATCTAAATCAATGTTAAATTGGCAGGCATTCTTTAATAAAAAATAATCATGGTTGTTTTTTCTTCAGCACGAGCTGGACTCACCATCTGGATTTGATGTAAGTAGAGAAGAGATACAATAGAACAGTGAGAATAATGTAGTGATTAGAGCATAGCTGTATGGGTAATTGATTTGGTACCCAGCCCATAAACTAATCAACACCATGTTTAATGCCACCCCTTATATGCTTTCATATTTCACAGCTTTTTGTCATTTACCAATCTGATCAATCTAATTTGATCATTTCCTTTAAAAAAAAAAATTCTTGTCCAAAGTAAGGTTCTTGCGAGTGATCAGGAGCAGGATTTATACAAATGAGTTCCACAACCATGGGTGCATATCAGGGTACAGGTAAATCTGTGTTATGATCCAGGGTCAGTGGCCATGGTGCTTGGTAATACACCTGGGTATGATGAATGAAGATATGTGTTTGACTATGTAATTAGGATGTTATATAATGCCTTTTACATGATAACACACAACTCATATATTGTTTTTCCCTTTAGGATATCCAAACACCAGACCCCTCTTCTAATGATACAGTAAGTAGAAAATAAAGTAGATCATATTTGTAATAGTGGTTTAATTTCACAACAAGTTAACAGTTAAAAGTACAAGTTTTGTTATTTTTATAAATGAAATTGGTAACACTTTTTTTTATTTTTAAGGAACAAGATGACATCCCAGTGGTATCTTTCGTAAGTACAAAAAGTTCACATTAAAACACACGGGAATTCAGGAATTTGTGCTGCACTGTTTTCTCTATTAACAATGGGTTAGTATGACTTAAGAAGGGATTGGTGGCTGCAAGTGTTTCATATTAGACACCAGTGGTAGCAGGGGTGTAACTCCAGGGAAGCAGGGGGAGATATATGACAGATATAGCCTTTTTCCAGAAAACCCCTGTGGATGAAACACTGATAGGTGCCCAGTTTTGCAAGGGGGCCCAATGATTCCTAGTTATGCCACTGGGTGGTAGCCATAGTTGCATCTTTTTTAAGGTGACTTTCTATTACCAGCACATGCATAGGCTTGTCACATATTCTAAAATCAGACATAATAAAGAACACGAAAATATCCCCCTCAGTGATACCCTCTCGGTTATGGCAAACCAAGGTTAGTGAGAATTAAAATGTACAAATTTTATTAGGTATACATTAACATTTACAAACTAGTAACAAAAAAGTTAAAATCCAAAAGGAGAGTGCTTATTCCAGATATACACCAGATAGTGGTAGGAGATGGACTTACGCTCAGTCCCTCTAAACCTACCAAATAGTATAGGTGGGAGAATTCTTCCACTACAACGTCCATCCTGTACAGAGGCACTCAATAAACAATAGTGCTAACATAGCCTCACACGGATAGGTGAACTGGATCCAGTTTGGATTTTAACTTTTTGTTACTATTTTGAATTTTAATATATACCTAATAAAAGTGACATTTTAATCTCACTAACCTTGGTTTGCCATAACCAAGAGGGGGATCACTGAGGGGGATACTTTCGTGTTCTTTATTATGTCTCATTTCTTTTATCCCCATGATTACCCTCTCTTAACTTCCTGAATGATAGTGCACCACACTTGATTTATATTTCTACATATTCTAAAACGTCATTACCCAGTCCTATTTCATATGATAAACTTTTCCTAGTTGACAGAAAGGAAAGACATTGCAAATGTAATTATTAAATTGTTTAAATAAAAAGACTTAAAATCTGTGGAGGAAGTACAATCATGCCCTTGTTATCACTGTTCTAGAATCCTGCACATAGATTTGAGGGATTTAAGATCATCGGCGCAGGTGCATTCGGGAAAGTATATCAGGTAAGTTATATATGGGAATATCTGACTCAAATATTAACATTCCTGTTTTCTAAATTATATTTTCTGGGTTCAGTCTTAAACTTATAACAAACCTATTCTGTTTTTGTTAAAGAGTCGACTAAGGCATCAAAACTTGGAAGTTGCCGTCAAAGTGGTAGATGTTGAAGAGGTAATGCACAACTTTCATTTGAATTCGTAGTTAATGAAAATTGCAAAGTGCTCTCATCTAAACAGCCATATATTTACTAATAACTGGAATTAAAGAGAAATTAGCAATTGGTACATGTATGGATATCATGATATATATGGGCTATACTCACAACTACCTAGAATTACAGACAACCATATGAAATACATTGTATGTCCTTTTATGTTTTGATTACTGATTAATTAAAGGGCAACTATGGTCTCCAAACAGTTAGGGTTAAATGAAACCCTGCAGTATTTCCTTTATAATGAGCCGACAATCACATCTCTGGCTTCAGCCTGTGAGAAATTATATTGGGGTGAATTTTAAACTTCCTGCTTCCAGTGCTTCACCTTACCTCTGCTAGCCCCTCTGCCCCGGGGGAGAAGCATGCTCATTAAAGACTTAATGCTGGGGAAATCAGGAAGTACCTGGGAAAATATGACAGTTGAGAAAGGGAGCCTATTAATGCAGACAGGCTGGTCACATGACTTCAAGCTGGTCCCATGTCTAAAAACAGGAAGAGTTCAAACTGGATGTAATATTGCTGAACCTTTCCAGCAAAAACTTCTCACAAATTTTATCTAGAGATGTGATTTCGGTTATTTTGAAGGTATGATGCAAGGCTTTTATATAGTTCTTACTAGTTTGGAAGAATTAGAGACCACGGTTACCCTTAGTATGTGATTTGGTTTCTAGTATTGTAACTCCTTAACACTGACAGTGAAATATTTTTATTACCGTAAATTGCCATTTGGATGTTCATGTTTTTTTGTATATATATTCAGGATGAAAAGGAGGATCAATTGCAGGAGATCCTTACTTCAAAAATTAAAGCACAAGAATTTGTTTATTGTTACGATGCCTGTGTACACCAGATCCACCCAGGAAATGAGCAATTGGGTAAGTTTTATATTACTATATTGTAATATAAATTAATAGATATGACAGAAATAAAAATACAGCTGGATGAACATATATGACAATACAACATAACAATATAACATAAATTATTTTATTTGTATTGTAGATAATCATGGAGTTTTGTGGCAGTGGATCACTGTATGATCTTATCAATATGCATTTCCATGTGTTCACTTGTTATCTGCATGAGCAATGGATCCAATATATTGCAAAAGAGATATTGCAGGTAGGACTGGTAAACTGTATGTTTTTCAATCCGAATATGGATTGAAAATAATATATTTTAAATTAGAAATTCTTATTGGAATGAAAGGGACAATGTTGAATAATCAAATTTAGAAAACTACAACTTTAAATGAATGCTATTATCCTCCCAGGGACTGTCTATCTGCACCAATCTGGAATTATCACCAAGACATAAAGCCAGAAATATAATTTTCTCAGAGGATGGTCAAGTCAAAATTGGTAAGGAAAATTTAGTTCATTATAATAAACAGATGGCAGGAAGCTATGAAGAGAACAGGATAAGTGACTAATCAGAAACGTAACATTGCATGTTAGTGGATTTATATAGCAGCATTCTAGGATCAGTGTCTTCCATGATGAGATGCCCCTAGCTCTTCTCTTGTCCTCACCCACAGCTCCACACACAAGAAACATGCAGCTCAGTGGGGCAGAATGTGTCAACTGAGGTGAATGTTACAGGTTGTCTCTTTTTATTTTGATAACATTTTTAAATCATTTTTAAAATAGAGAAGAAACATTTATGCGCCTGTTTTATTTTTAAACACCTAAATTATTTGGATGTTTCTACATTTATTTGTAGATTTTATTAATTTTGCCTTAATTCTCTATCCAAAATGTAAACAATTTTTTTAAGTACAATCTGCATTACAGCTGATTTCGGTTGGCCGTTCAACTACATAGGACTGAGACAAAACAGAAAACTGCAGAGGTTCATGTATTATCTAGCACCTGAGGTCCACCTCTGCAGTTTAGGACAGAATGATGGATACAATGCCAAGGGTATATATGTTTACTTATTATATTGCTGCCCTGAGCTATAGTCACTATTATTTTCTATGTTGACAGTTATTAATAGAAAGCTGTATTCAGATGATCTTATATACCAGAGATATGGGTATCATTTAATTGCTACTTAAATGATAGTTAAACTCACTCCTCCTACTTACTCCTCTTCTTCCAAGTTGCATAGCAGTGTTCACACTTACATTAAGTTTCCCTCGGTTTCAGTCCTTTCCCACAATCCGTGATGTACCCAATGAGAAGACAACAAAGAGAATAGGAAAGTACCACACTCATAATTAGATAAATATATAAAACCCTTTATGCAAAGTATAAACACTGGGTATAACAGGCATAACAACTGTTAGGTAAAGTACCCAGGACTTGAGGACTATTAGGTTCTCACGTTGGTACTATAAGCTATGAAAGTGGAAAAGGTTTAATTGTCCTTCAAGGCCTTGGACCAAACCACTCACGTCCATCCTTTAAACACAAAAAGATTTCTGACTAGGACTCTTCACGACCTCTTTGGCAGTTCTTAATAGTTAAGAGCCATCTAACATTTTATTTTTATTTTATGTAACCCTTCTTCCTCATTGTATATTACATGTTAAGAATGAAGAATGAAATCATTTCTGTGTTACTTCCAAAAAAAGAACTTGGTCCCTCACACTTGTTATGTTGGCTTTTACAGCAAATGTTCTATTTCTCTTTTCAGAGTGACATCTGGTCATTGGGGATCGTGATATTTGAAAGGCCAAAGGAAAACGACGTAAGTAAAGTTCATTATTGTACTGTGTCCGTGGGAGTAGCTGATCCAGTAAGTTAGAAACCAGGCGAGGAAACCTGCACAAACCTGTAGTGAATAGTTGGTTGATTGTGCTGGGTGCAAATGGCAGCATAACGCAAAAGACAGTAAATGTAACAATAAGTGAGATAAATGCCTGCACACCAGACTTGCAGTCCTGTGTACTTTATTAAATTATACACAGGAACATCAGAGTGCGTTTCAGCACAATATTGTACCTTCTTACAGTTTTTTCTGAAGAAGCTACAATGTTGTACCGAAACAGAACTTTGAAATTTTTTTTTCATGTTTTCATTTATTTTACTTATGACCAGTGAGTTTCTATTTGAAAAGGTCTCAATTCAGATGTATGGTTTACCCAAAGCCTATGGGTTCAGCATTTGGGATGTCTATTACCCATTGTAAGAAAGAATTGATTTCCATTCACGCAATGGGTGCACTGCTAGATTTCCATGTAGGAAGTACGCAGGAAGTAATTAAATTATACTAGCACAAATATATTTTAGCTTTTTTTCTCCATTAAGTAAACAATTTTAAGTTTATCATCTATTGTTTACAGTTTCTATTATTTTTTTTATATCTCTTAGCCTACAACGATATTAATTTACTGGAGATATCTTCACCTATTTCAAGGATGTACCAAGCTAAGCTAGAGCCTGATTTATGGTGAGTTATTTTTTAGACCTATTTCTAGATCTATTAATATATTATAATCTAAATGTATCATGTCTCACTTGACATCTCTATACCACACATCAGATGGAATTCCAGTGTATCCAGCGTCTAATAAAATAGAAATCTGAACCTAAATGATAAACCCATGAAATGGGTTCTTTGTTTTCGACAAAAAGATGCCAGGCTGATGCTAAATATGTTTTTCTCTTGAAACAAAAAGTTGTAAATGAACATGTATGAAAATTGGTAATATATCTACCGTAATACATCGAGTATAAGCCGACCGAGTAAAACCGAGGGTACCCATTTTTACCTCAAAAAGTAAGAAACATGATTGACTCGAGTATAAGCCGAGGGGTTGAAATGATGACCACAACTGCCTTCATACTACTGTATTTATTGCCCTTAATACAGTGCACCCCTGGAAAGGCCCCCAAGTCAGTGAGGTAAGTAAGAGTTAAGTAAGAGAGGTCCCCCAAGTTCAGTGAGGTAAGTAAGAGTTAAGTAAGAGAGGTCCCCAAGTTCAGTGAGGTAAGTAAGAGTTAAGTTAGAGGTAGTACTCACTCGGGTCCCCTCAATCTGGCTGCCATGTCTATGTAGAAGCTAATTTAGAAGCAAGTGTTCCGCCTGGCACTCCGCGTGATCTGCAGGATGATGTCCAACCACGACGACTGTCCACTTACTGCCTGGCGCGAGTAGTGACATCACTACTCGGCGCCGGGCAGTAAGTGAGACAGGGCCGCGTATTGACGTCATCCTGCAGATCAGCGCGGAGTGCCAGGTGGGACACTTGCTTCTAATGTACGGTAAGTTACCATAGCTTAAGGAGAGTTACTTGACCCGGTATAAGCCGAGGTCGGGATTTCAGGCTAATTTTTAAGACTGAAAACCTCGGGCTTATACTCTAGTATTACGGTATGTTGTCTAATTTGATATTAGCAGTCTGTCTTAGAAAAATTTACCAATTATAGTTTGACAATTATGTTTGACACACAATGTTTTTCTCTCCAGGTCTAATGAATTAATACAGTTCTTGGATTGGTGCTTTATGATAAATCCAGAAGATCGAGCATCAGCTAAAGACCTCTTAGAGCATAAATTCTAATGGAGCAGCAGAACGCATCATTAGTCCAAAATGAAATAAAGAGTTTTTTAAAGTTATTAAGGCAATACGAGGTAAAAAATTTGAGAAATATGCACCCTTATGAAAAATAACACTGTTAAAATACTAAAATAACTGTTTAGTAAAATACCTTTAATTGTTCATTTAAAAAACAATGTTAATGTGTGTGAACTTTTTCCAAAACTAGGAGATGATGAATACTGAGGAAGACACAGAGGAAGATAGTGATGAAGAAATAGAGAGAGATAAGGATGGAGGCACAGATGAGAATAAGGAAGAAGAAACAAATGAAGATAATAATGTAGAAACAAAGGAAGATAATTATGTAGAAACAAATGAAGATGAGAGTAAAAAGCAAACATTAGAAGAATCAGAAAGGTGGAACAAAATCAAGAACTGGAAAAAAATATAATTCTGGAAAAAAATTGCCAGGATAGCTGCATTATTTTCTGAAATGTTATAATAAAATGTTTTCCAATTATTCTCCTAAAAATGTACGGTATAAAACAACAAAATACATAAAAGTACAAAAAAAAAAAATGGCCAAAAATAAACAATATATATAACAAAAACCTCCTCCAAAGGTACAGAAAAGTAAGACTACAAAACATACAAAAAAAGTTCCCCAAATTATATTAAAATTCAAATAAAGTGGAACCAAAAGAGCAGAGAAGAGAGAAATATGTTGTAATAAAATCCTGCTCCATATGTACCAATAATTAACAATAAAAAACAACAAAACACTTTAGAATCAAGTACAAACAATTAAGAAATACCCAAATATAATAAAACAAAAAAAAAGTGAGAAGAAGTGGAGGAGAATATTGACCAAAGAGCAGAGATTATTATCTTTGTATATGAGCTGGAGAAGAAGATTATGGAGAATAGAATATAAGAGAAGCAGGGAAGAAGATAGAAGAGAAGCCAGGAGAAGACCAGAGAAGACCATATAAATGTCCTAATTAAAGGGCATCTATAGTGAAAAAACACAAATTGCCCCGTTGCAAAGTTAAATTCATGTTCTCTGTGCTGCCTTTCTCCTACCTCTGTCAGTGACTGTTTTTCTATGGTGTCAGATCTCTCTGCAGCACTCCCCCTTCCCCTCCCCTCTGTTACCTCCTCCATGCCTAAACACTAGCTGCCCGTCAAGCTTATCATGTGCAGCAGGAGTTAAAATTTCAACATCTGAAAAACACACCCATGCACAGAGGCCAATGGAAAGCAAGCTGTCCTGGGGAAAAAGGAGAACAGTAGTTTACTGCTGCAATATGATCTCTCTCTATGAACCATCATCAATCAGTGAAAGCTATCAAGAAGTGCAGCCTTATCTCTGCAGTCAAAGCTACTCTCTACCCCAGCTAATTCTCTTTCTTAGCTTTGCTTTTGTAACAGTGCAGGGAGGAGGGAGTAACTTGAGAAGGGAAGAGGGTCAAGTCACAGGGATTTGATTGACAGCACAAGTAGGAGTAGAGGAATGCAATCACGACTTTTAATTAGTGTATCCCTGTACAGAGAGTGAAACTGAAGAAAGTGAAGACACTCTGGGGGTTGGGGGAATTATAGAACACTATAGATGCCCTTAAATTAATACAAAAAGGTTATACCAAATAAAAAATACAAAGGGGTTCCTTTCTGCTAATATCCGTGGTATAAAAGGGAATGTTTTAAAGGGCAACTGTGGTCTCCAAACAAGTTAGGGTTAATTGAAAGCCTTTAAAATGAGCTGACAATCACATCTCTGCCTGCAGCCTGTGAGAAATTAATTGAGGTGAATGTTCAAGCTTCCTATTTCCAGTAGGTTGAGTGACATCACCTCTGCCCCGCCCCTGCGCCCCGAGGGCTAAGCCTCAATGCATCCACACCTTGCATACAGAAGGTCCCTAACACTGTCTGTCATATGTTAATTGGGACTCTCAAGGGTACTTATATTGCCAACAAACCAGCTGCAGAGGAGACATAAAATCAACTTTAAGATGTATCCTGCTGTGTGCGAGCAGCTATGACTGAGTCAGGTTTAAGATCTGGTCATCACTGTCAATGCTGCACTATTATAATGAATCAATAGGTACAGTATAGTGTGGTTAGCCAATTCAGCCCTTTTAAACCAAACAGATATATATATAAATGATGGGTACGTAAAGTTTTATTTAGATGATTGTTGACAGAGGCAACAGGTGTCTTAAAGGTACAGTTCAGTGGAAATGATCAATATTTGCTAAATTGTTAGTTTGTGTAATATCTTCTTATTTTTCTACATTTTCTATCTCCTTTTTGAAAAATCAGCTGATATCATACCCTTTGCTGTTCCCTGCTGTTGACATTATTGAGCTGACATTTCAGGTTCTAACGGTCCTTCTTCCCAGAATGCACCACATCCTTGGAATGTTCCTAACAGTAATTTCTACTGATTGGCTGTTGAATGGGTCAAAGATGCTCAGATCTCTACTGAGCAACTGAACCAACCCAGGCGCTGGGTCAAGGGCAAGACCATAACGGTTTCTACTAGGGGTCCTGAAACAGGAAGTCAGTATTTCGGTGATTTATTTATACACAGAAAAAATGCTGAATTGGCAGATTAAGGTCATTAGAATGAAAAAACACTGCCTTTTTTCTGAAAAGCATATGTATTTGCACTGAACTTCCCCTTTAATTGATGTCTTACTATGAATATTGGCTTAAGATTCCATCTGTTTAATTAACTGTTATTTAGTTTAGCAATCTATCTGTATAAGAACACCCATTGCTACTGTAGGTGATGCAGGAAATCCTTTTTCTCTCCAGTGTTGTTTAGAGCACTGTCTGTTGTATGGAGGCCAAAGTTACCCTTTAATTCAATGTGATTAATGCTAAAGTGAGATTGTCTAGCATGCAAAGGGGGTTGACTTATTATAAAAAGCACACTCTTTTCTATAGATATCACATAACCCCAAACACATAGAAAGGTGAGAGATGGCTCATTTTAATCATTTTATGATCTTGGTTTTAAGTTATTGACGTCACGTGTTGGTTTACTGACAGCCACAACCAGGAATTGGGGAGGTTGTCAGCAGTAGGAGCGACGAGGGGGGCGAGTGAAACCACAAACTTACATTCCATTGGGACAGTAAACATCAAACAAATGAACCGATGACCTAACACAGGTTTCTATGTGGGGAGAAACAGGACAAACCTGCGCTAATGAATAAAAACTCCATAGATTCAACATCATGCAACATCATTAATTCCCTAAATGGCTAAATAAATAGGGACATGAGTTTTATGGCCAAATATACTAATCTACATCACCACCCAGACTAACCCACTCACCAGGACACTGTCTTGTACTGTTAATACATTTCAAAAGATACTTTCCATTTCAAAGGACACTGTTCTGCATTATTACAGCTATCTACTTTTCTTCTCTTAAGAATAGTGCGAAGCTAGGTTTGGGGGGATGTTAAACATTATTAAAGGGCATGTCCACCCCCAAAACTAAAATTTAACCTACTACTGGCCTCATGTGTAGTTTTAAAAATCCTCACCTTACCCCTCTGCTCCTAACGGTTCTCCTGCAATGTCTCTTCAAAGTCCCAGAAATTAAAGAGTAGGAGCCATTTCGGGTGTAATTTGTTTCCGCCTCTAACTATTCCTTGTTGAGGTTTCTATGAGGGCAAGCATGCTCAGTAATCACTATGAGGCAGCATTGAAAGAGGGAATTCCCATCATGCAATTCACATGATTTGCATGAACACTGTCTCCATTCTAGTTATAGCAAAACTACACCTAGCAGAAGATATTTCAGATTGGATATCTAAAGATAACAATTTTTTCTCAGTATTGATGTCCTTTTATACCTGTTACCTAAAGGAAATATGCAGAAAGTGCTTGCAATAAACTTTCATTTTTGTTGCAACATTTGAGAGTTCTTTTTACTATGGGTCGTCCTGCACATGAATGGCAGCAACTAAAGCGTACATAGTAACGCTTTAGTTGCCGCATTCCAGTGGATTACCCAACCATTCAATTTCTGTGTAGTGAGGTGTCCAAGTTGGGTTTTCCTGGCTATGCAGTGTCTGGGCAATAGAGAAATAATTTCCCTGCTAGCACAGGACTAAACCGTGATTTTGCATTTCTAAGCATATTTCTATTTTATAATAATCTTATATTGTAAGTGGATATATATTAGTGATCCGATCATCTCATTATTGGGGGATGCTTATAATAAAATGTAAGTAGCAGGACTGCACTAATTACAAACTGGTTGTATTTACACTGCATGTTTTCAATATACAACCCCTATCCTATACATTCCCTATCTGCCCTCTGCTGTTTGAGAGTGCTTGTCAGGGAATGGTGAAACTAGCAGTGTAAGTACATAGGCACTTGGGTTAGTTACTATCTTGCAGGCTGTTTGCTAAAGGAAAGCAATTACAAGCTCTGTAACAAAAACAATTTTTATCATTTATCTGTTTTACCACATATTTGTGCAGTTTATAGACTGCTATACAACAACACCATAGATATGAATCCCAGGAGCTTCAAACATTCATTTCTGCAGCCCAACTAAATACCAGCCATCATTCAATTCAATCTGACATCAACATGCTACTTGCACACAAACAATATCAGATCATGTAGTTCTGATGACTATAGAAGGAGGGAATGGGTTAATGTAAAATCCCAGAATCCCAGGTGGCACTTGCAAATCAGTTGCTTAGATTCTGCATGTTTAATTAATAAATGGAGAAAGGGCTATTTTAACCATTATGCAAAACCCTTCTGATTGGTGGACATATCTCCATAGACTACAAGCACACTGCCCACTATAGGAGGAGAGAAATCAATTGCTACACCCATAAGAAACACAAAAATGAAAATAACTTGAACTGTTCCAAAAAATAAGAAAATAATGAAAGTATATGGCAAAAGTACACAGGATAGCGTTCCTACACTACAGCAAAAAATAGTTTTGGGGTGGACATGCCCTTTAAGCAAAGCTTATTTTAGGGTGGACATGCCCTTTAAGTCCATTGTGACTTTAATGCCAGCTATTAACTTGACTTAAATAGTCATGGTAAAAGTAGGGCAAACTCCGTTATTGAGAACCTTGGGGTAGCTGTGCAGGTATCACAAAAGACACCCGCACAAGTAAGGGGTTAAACTCGCCACAAACCACTGTTAAATGGGTTACCGTAACTTAAAAAACAATTTTAAGGCTGAAGCTGGTGGTAAATGAGGTGATAGTATATGGCCAGCTTTAGATATTACATCCCTTAATAAACAATTACATTTACTCAAAACCATAACCAACCAATTTCAAAAAAATCCAAGAAGCATAAAAAACCCAGAGAAAAAGTTGTCCTGGGGGCAAAGAAACACATGTTATTTGCTGGGAGTATATGTATTCGAATTTAAAGTTATTCAATGTCATAACTTTATAAAGATTATACCCAGGGGCAGTACACAGTCAAGAAACGGAGATTCTTTCCTTTTTCCTTTAACTTTATTGTATTTAATAAGTTTAGGGATTTAGAATTGGGAGGTGCAGTGGCAAGAATATCATTACAATCACTCAGCTATGTCACTAATAAATCATATATCTTTATATTGGGGCAGCATGGTGGCTCAATGGGGCTGAAGTCCTAAGTTTGAATCCACCCTTGGACACATTTGAAAGGAGTTTGTATGTTCTCCCCATGCTTGTGTGGGTTTCCTCCGGGCACTCCGCTTTCCCCCACAATCACAAAGAAATACTGATAGGTTGTATGTGTCAAATAAACAACATTAGATTGTAAGCTCTTAAGGGCAGGGCCTGATGTGAATGTACACATGTAATTGTAAAGGGCTACGGAAGATGTTGGCGCTATATAAATCCCATTCCCATTACAATGACTCAGTGGTTTGTTCCAGTGTTTAACTTCACTAATGGGACCTGCTGGAGCTAGGGTGGAAGGAACCAGAAACTTATGTATTATCAGGGAAATCCTCAGTGGCATAATATCATTATAATACACTGTAAGGGGTGCATTATCCCTTATATAATATAATACTGTTTGGGAGATGCGTAAGTCTTGCTTGGCAGGATATTAATTTTTTAAAAAGATGTCTCCTGCAATTTCAGTGCAAAACCAGATGCTGAAGGTGCCGGCCTTAAAAAAACATACTGCATCTTACTATTTAAATTACCGGTACTCATATCCTATATAGTATATCCTCAGGTGATAAAATATTGATATAAACAAGAAAATGCTGTTTTTTGCTAATTGTAATCTATGTAAAAGTTGGTCGTTCTGTCTTTTTATACAGTACCAGAATTTTGTTGACTGTTGGTTTAGTCATAAATATTTCATTTTTGATGGCTCATATGGCTCATTTCTTATGAGAAACTTCCATTAAATGGATAATGTTTGCAAGCACAAAAAACACCCGATTCAGGAAAGCTGATATTGAGGCTGCTCAGAAAATAATGGATTACACCTATGATATATTTAAAACCAGTTAAGTTAAAGTGTGTATTTTAGTGTGTGCTAATTTAGCTCATTACAGAAGAGACACTTTTTTAAAATATTAGAAATACTACCCTTAGCACAGATGTACAGTATACCTCTCATGCATTGGAATTGATGAATAGGCTAATTACTATATATGCAACAACATGAGCTTGTTCTAAGAGGGCATTTCGAGTGGTCTCCAACATTAAGAAATGTATGTAAAATAGAAAATAAAAATTGTGGCAAAACAATTACAATTACTTCAGTAGACCAGTAAGTAAAAACTTCAAGTCCAGATCGCAGTAAATGGCAATGATTGTCCTTCTTTATGCATTTTCGCCAGTTTTTTACTGTAATGTTAGGTGCCATTTTGTTTTTTATTTTCTCTTGTAAGGAAACCATCGGCCAATGATATAATTTTTCATAATTACCAAGCCCTTATATTCATTCATTAGAAATAGAATGTAAATGTTATGCCAAATATTAATACAGTTTTACATTAACTGTAACGAAAACTAATAATATTCAATTTCATAATAATAATTACTCTCTTTGTTAGGCTACGTTCAAATACACAACGCAAAAACACATGAAAAAAAAAATGCAGTGAATTGCATTGCGATTTAAAGCATTTTTGCAATCCATTTGCGATTCGTGCAGTGCGTTTTTAATGCGTTTCTATGTGTTTTTATGCATTTTTTTCCTCTATCCAATAGACTTTCATTGAGTACATTAACGCAGTAAACTGCGGAATGGTATTATGATATCCTATGTCCTTGCTTTATAATATATATATAAAAGGGTCAATGGAATCCCGCACTCACTCCTTCCATAATCCCGCCCCCGTGCTACTGCAGAAAGTCCATACAGCATACAGAAGTAAATAGAACCATTTATTGATGCAGTGGAAACATCTACGTGTTTCGGCTGTGAAATACTTACATATAAGTATGGAGATATAGAGCGCTCCCAAAGGAACGATTCGGTCGTTCTTGGACCTTATCAAGCCAAGTGATGAACATACATCACAAATATAGACCACCAACCACCAACAATACATAAAACCAATTAAAATGTATATATTGTTGGTGGTCTATATGTACAGTATATATGTGAGGCAATAAAGTTCAATATTTATTCAAAATTATAGGGGTGTACATGACATTGTGCTTTAGTTGCAGGGTTCTTTTATAGGGAAAGTCTATATCCCTTGTCTTTGAATAAGCATGAATGTAGTTACACCCCTGCTACCACTGGTGTCTAATATGAAACACTTGCAGCCACCAATCCCTTCTTAAAGTCATACTAACCCATTGTTAATAGAGAAAACAGTGCAGCACAAATTCCTGAATTCCCTGTGTGTTTTAATGTGAACTTTTTTGTACTTACGAAAGAAGATACCACTGGGATGTCATCCTGTTCCTTAAAAAAAATAAAAAAAAAGGGTTACCAGTTTCATTTATAAAAATAACAAAAACTTGTACTTTTAACTGTTGACTTGTTGTGAAAATAAACCACTATACAAATATGATCTACTTATTTTCTACTTACTGTATCATAGAAGAGGGTGTGGTGTTTGGAATATCTAAAGGGAAAAAAAAAAAATATTATGAGTGTTGTGTTATCATGATAAAAAGCATTATATAACATCCTAATTACATAGTCAAACACATATATTCATCATAAACCAGGGTAGGAGAGGTGGCCTGAAGTAGGGTCTTCTTCAGAAAGGATTTCTGAGGGAATCTGAGGGATCTGGTGAATCATTCGTGAGGAATGAAATAAATAAAGGAGCGCAAGTACAGTTCTGGTCTAATTTTTAAACATGTGAATATGGCTCGTTTAAGATTAGATGGGTGGTCCCTAAAGTGTAGGAATTAAAAAAAAAAGGGAAATCACAGCACAGAGGGACCAAAGGGATGGAGGGAGAGAGAAGGAGAGCCCCCAGCACATGCCAGAGTCCTCTTAGAGGACAAGAGGGGCCGAAACTATTTTACACACGACAGCTCCTACTCTTCAGTTGCCTGGATTTTCACAAGGCACTGCAGAAAACCATATGGAGTAAAGATTAAGGTACGTAAGGTTTTTTTTACACTATCCAGTGGGCGCGGCAGCAGTTGGGAATTTTTTTAGTTTGGGGTAGTAGACATGCCCTTTAAAGATACTATACATGATTGTATACAGGTGAAAAACAATTTGTTTATATCTTAATCAATGTTTAATTGGCGGCAATTCTTTAATAAAAAAATAATCATGTGTTTTTTTCAGCACGAGCTGGATCACCATCTGGATTGGATTGATGTAAGTAGAGAGAGATACAATAGAACAGTGAAAACATTGTAGTGATTAGAGCATAGCTGTTTTAGGGTAATTGATTTGGTACCCAGCCCATAAACTAATCAACACCATGTTTAATGCCACCCTTTATATGCTTTTATATTTCACAGCTTTGTTGCCATTTACCAATCTGATCAATCTATTTGATCTTTCCTTTAAAAAAAAAAAATTTCTGTCAAGTAAGGTGTTCTGCTGAGTGATCAGGAGAGTATTTATACAAATGAGTTCCACAACCATGATATCAGGTACAAACCTGTGTTATGATCCAGGGTCAGTGGCCATGGTGATACTGGTAATACACTGGGTATGATGAATGAAGATATGTGTTTGACTATGTAATTAGGATGGTATATAAGCCTTTTACATGATAACAACAACTCAAATATTGTTTTTCCCTTTAGGATATCCAAACACCAGACCCCTTCTAATGATACAGTAAGTAGAAAATAAAGTAGATCATATTTGTAAAAGTGGTTTATTTCACAACAAGTAACAGTTAAAAGTACAAGTTTTGTTATTTATAAAAGAAATTGGTAACACTTTTTTTTATTTTTAAGGAACAAGATGACATCCCAGTGGTATCTTCGTAGTACAAAAAGTTCACATTAAACACACAGGGAATTCAGGAATTTGTGTGCACTGTTTTCTCTATTAACAATGGGTTAGTATGACTTTAAGAAGGGATTGGTGGCTGAAGTGTTTCATTTGACACCAGTGGTAGCAGGGGTGTAACTACCAGGGAAGCAGGGGAGAGTATATGACAGATATACTTTTTAAAACCATGTGGATGAAACACTGATAGGTGCCCAGTTTTGCAAGGGGGCCCAATGATTCCTAGTTAGCCACTGGGTGGTAGCCATAGTTGCATCTTTTTTAAGGTGACTTTCTATTACCAGCACATGCATAGGCTGTCACATATTCTAAAATCAGACATAATAAAGAAAACGAAAATATCCCCCTCAGTGATACCCTCTCGGTTATGGCAAACCAGGTTAGTGAGAATTAAAAGTACAAATTTTATAGGTATACATTAACATTTACAAACTAGTAACAAAAAGTTAAAATCCAAAAGGAGAGGCTCTTATTCCAGTATACACCAGATTGTGGTAGGAGATGACTTACGCTCAGCCTCTAAATCCTACCAAATAGTATAGAGTGGAGAATTCTCCACACAACGTCATCGTGTACAGGCACCATAATCAAGATAAAATAAACTAGCTACACGAATATAACTAGATGCTCACACGAGAACTAGAGCATCTAACACGTTAACTGCTATCTGATATCTTTGGATTTAACTTTTTGTACTATTTTGAATTTTAATTATACCTAATAAAATTTGTACATTTTAATTCTCACTAACCTTGGTTTGCCATAACCAAGGGGTATCACTGAGGGGGATACTTTCGTGTTCTTTATATGTCTCATTTATCTTTATCCCCATGATTACCTCTCTAACTTCCTGAATGATAGTGCACCACACTTGATTTATATTTCTACATATTCTAAAAGTCATTACCCAGTCCTATTTCATATGATAAACTTTTCCTAGTTGACAGGAAGGAAAGACATTGCAAATGTAATTATTTTAAATTGTTTAAAAAAAGACTTTAAATCTGTGGAGGAAGTACAATCATGCCCTTGTTATCACTGTTCTAGAATCCTGCACATAGATTTGAGGGATTTAAGATCATCGGCGCAGGTGCATTCGGGAAAGTATATCAGGTAAGTTATATATGGGAAAATCTGACTCAAATATAACATTCCTGTTTTCTAAAATATATTTTCTGGGTTCAGTCTTAAACTTATAACAAACCTATTCGTTTTGTTAAAGAGTCGACTAAGGCATCAAAACTTGGAAGTTGCCGTCAAAATGGTAGATTTGAAGAGGTAATGCACAACTTTCATTTGAATTCTGTAGTTTAATGAAAATTGCAAAGTGCTCTCATCTAAACAGCCATTATTTACTAATAACTGGGATTAAAGAGAAATTAGCAATTGGTACATGTATGGATATCATGATATATATGGGCTATACTCACAACTACCTAGAATTACAGAAAACCTATGAAATACATTGTATGTCCTTTTATGTTGATTATCTTATGATTAATTTAAAGGGCAACTATGGTTCCAAACAAGTTAGGGTAAATGAAACCTGCAGTATTTCCTTTATAATGAGCCGACAATCACATCTCTGGCTTCAGCCTTGAGAAATATATGGGGTGAATGTTAAACTTCCTGTTCCATAGCTTAGTGACATCACCTTACCTCTGCTAGCCCTCTGCCCCGGGGGAGAAGCATGCTCAGTAAAGACTTAATTCTGGGGAAATCAGGAAGTACCTGGGAAAAATTGACATTTGAGAAGAGGAGACATATTAATGAATCTACGAGATGTGATTCAGGTTTTATTTTGAAGGTATGATGCAAGGCTTTTTATTAGTTCTTACTAGTTGGAAGAATGAGACCACGGTTACCCTTTAAGTATGTGATTTGGTTTCTAGTATTGTAACTCCTTTAACACTGACAGTGAAATATTTATGTAAATTGCCATTTGGATGTTCATGTTTTTTGTTATATATATCAGGATGAAAAGGAGGATCAATTGCAGGAGATCCTATCCTTCAAAATTAAAGCACAAGAATGTTGTTTATTGTTACGATGCCTGTGTACACCAGATCCACCCAGGAAATGAGCAATTATGGGTAAGTTTTTTATTACTTATATTGTAATATAAATTAATAGATATGACAGAAATAAAAATACAGCTGGATAACATATATGACAATAACAACATAACAATATAACATAATTATTTATTTTGTATTGTAGATAATCATGGAGTTTTGTGGCAGTGGATCACTGTATGATCTTATCAATATGCATTTCCATGTGTACACTTGTTATCTGCATGAGCAATGGATCCAATATATTGCAAAAGAGATTTGCAGGTAGGAATGGTAAACTTATGTTTTTCAATCCAGAATATGTGAAATAATATAATAATTTAATTGATCTTATTGGAATGAAAGGGACAATGTTGAATAATCAAATTTAGAAAACTACAACTTTAAAATGAATGCTATACTCCCCAGGGACTGTCTATCTGCACCAATCTGGAATTATCCACCAAGACATAAAGCCAGAAAATATAATTTTCTAGAGGATGGTCAAGTCAAAATTGGTAAGGAAAATTTAGTTCATTTAAATAACAGATGGCAGGAAGCTTATGAAGAACAGGATAAGTGACTAATCAGAAACGTAACATTGCATGTTAGTGGACTTTATATAGCAGCATTTCTAGGATCAGTGTCTTCCATGATGAGATGCCCCTAGCTCTTCTCTGTCCTCACCCACAGTCTCCCACACACAGAAACATGCAGCTCAGTGGGGCAGAATTGTGTCAACTGAGGTGAATTACAGGTTGTCTCTTTTATTTTGATAACTTTAAATCATTTTTAAAAGAGAAGAAACATTTATGCGCCTGTTTTATTTTTAAACACCTAAATTATTTGTATGTTTTCTACATTTATTTGTAGATTTTATAATTTTGCCTTAATTCTCTATCCAAAATGTAAACAATTATTTATAAGTACAATCTGCCATTACAGCTGATTTCGGTGTGGCCGTTCAACTACATAGACTGAGGACAAAACAGAAAACTGCAGAGGTTCCATGTATTATTAGCACCTGAGGTCCACCTCTGCAGTTTAGGACAGAATGATGGATACATGCCAAGGTATGATATATGTTATTATTATATTGCCCCTGAGCTATAGTCACTATTATTTTCTATGTTGACAGTTATTAATAGAAAGCTGTATTCAGATGATTCTTATATACCAGAGATATGGGTATCATTTAATTGTATCTTAAATGATAGTTAAACTCACCCTCCTACTTACTCCTCTTCTTCCAAGTTGCATAGCAGCTGTTCACACTTACATTAAGTTTCCCTCGGTTTTCCAGTCCTTTCCCACAATCGTGATGTACCCAATGAGAAGACAACAAAGAGAATAGGAAAGTACCCACTCATAATTAGATAAATATATAAAACCCTTTATTAGATAAGTATAACACTGGGTATACCAAGGACAAATAGCCAAAATAAAAACCTTAACAATCCTATATACATTTTTGAGGATCTTTGTTCCCCATGCCAGGCTCCAAGCAAGTTCAGCCCTCCCACCACGGAATTAAGTAAGTGCTGTTATAATAGGCAGTCCAGACACTTACTACTGTTCAGAAGTAACAGTTGGCAACTGAATAGTCAACAAAGGGGGTTCGAACAGGAGAAAATAGCTAGACAGGGCACAAAAAGAGAGCAAGAGTAAAGGCTCCAGCACAGGTACAAAAAAGAGGGAAGCCAATGAGTAAAAAGCTCGCGCAGGGTGGTGACTATTCGCTGCGGCGTGACTTCTGACCAGTAAGTGTATGACTGCGATTATTACCAGCACTACTTAATTCATGGGGGGAGGGCTGCAATGCTTTGAAGCCAGCGCAGTAGAGAGTAGGGGACAATGGGTACTCATATTGTATATAGGATTTTAAGTTTTTGTATTGTGCTATTTGTCCTGTGCCTATACCCAGTGTTGGATACTTATGCTAATAAAGGTTTTTATATATTTATCATAATTATGAGTGCGGTTACTTTCCTATTCTCTTTGTTGTTTTGAATAATATATTTCTTAGGGTCTGCAATATTGCCACTTGAAAACTATACTAATGTACTGTGCCTTCAACACACAGTTGAGTATTTACTTTCTGCAAATAAGCATATCTTCCATCGTTAGACTGTCAATGACAGTGGCAGAGTGTTAGAATGGAACAGGATTCGAAGAAGAACTTTAAATAGGCAAACAAACTGGTAGGTAAAGTACCCAGGGTTGAGGGTAAGCGATTTAGGTTCTCACAATTGGTACTCATAAGCTATGGAAAGTGAGAAAGGGTTCTTCTAATGGTCCTTCAGACTTTTCTCTGAGGAGAGAAGAGAACGGCGTGGGAAGGTAGGACACGAGAAGAAGTGCTTACACCCACTCCAGTACCCACATCTTTTAAACACAACAAAGATTTTCCGGGGGGGAGCCTGGACCTTCACGATTCCTCGTTGGCAGTCTTAATAGTTAAAGCAATCTAACATTTTTTTTTATTTTAGTAACCCTTTCTCCTCATTGTAGTATACATTGTTAAAGAATGGGGGGAAGTCGTTTTCCCTTGTGATTCTGAAATCATTTTCCTGTGTTACTTCCAAAAAAAGAACTTGGTCCCTGCACACTAGTTATGTTGGCTTTTACAGCAAATGTTCTATTTCTCTTTTTCAGAGTGACATCTGGTCATTGGGGATCGTGATATTTGAAATGGCCAAAGGAAAACGACGTAAGTAAAGTTCATTATTGTACTGTGTCCATGGGAGTAGCTGATCCAGTAAGTTAGAAACCAGGCGAGGAAACCTGCACAAACCTGTAGTGAATAGTTGGTTGTTTGTGCTGGGTACAAATGGCAGACTAACGCAAAAGACAGTAAATGTAACAATAAGTGAGATAAATGCCATGCACACCAGACTTGCAGTCCTGTGTACTTTATTAAATTATACACAGGAACATCAGAGTGACGTTTCAGCACAATATTGTACCTTTCTTACAGTTTTTTCTGAAGAAGCTACAATGTTGTACCGAAACATCACTTTGATTTTTTTTCATTTTTCATTTATTTTACTTATTGACCCAGTGAGTTTCTATTTTGAAAAGGTCTCAACTTCAGATGTATGGTTTACCCAAACGCCTAGTGGGTTCATGCATTTGGGATGTCATTTATTACCCATTGTAAGAAAGAATTGATTTCCATTCACTGCAATGGGTGCACTGCTAGATTTCCATGTAGGAAGTACGCAGGCATGTAATTAAATTTATACTAGCACAAATATATTTTAGTCTTTTTTTCTCCATTAAGTAAACAATTTAAGACTACAAAACATACAAAAAATGTTCCCCAAAATATATATTAAAAATTCAAATAAAGTGGAACCAAAAGAGCAGAGAAGAGAGAAATGTTGTAATAAAATCCTGCTCCATATGTACCAATAATTAACAATAAAAAACGACAAAACACTTTAGAATCAAGTACAAACCATTAAGAAATTACCCAAAAATATAATAAAACCAAAAAAAAAGTTGAGAAAGAAGTGGAGGAGAGTATTGACCAAAGAGCAGAGATTATTATCTTTGTGATCATGAGCTGGAGAAGAAGATTATGGAGAATAGAATATAAGAGAAGCAGGGAAGGAGATAGAAGAGAAGCCAGGAGAAGACCAGAGAAGACCATATAAATGTTGCATGTTTTCAATATACAACCCCTATCCTATACATTCCCTATCTGCCCTCTGCTGTTTGAGACTGCTTGTCAGGGAATGGTGAAACTAGCAGTGTAAGTACATAGGCACTTGGGTTAGTTACTATCTTGCAGGCTGTTTGGCTAAAGGAAAGCAATTACAAGCTCTGTAACAAAAAACACTTTTTATCATTTATCTGTTTTACCAACATATTTGTGCAGTTTATAGACTGCTATACAACAACACCATAGATATGAATCCTCTGCTGTTTGAGACTGCTTGTCAGGGAATGGTGAAACTAGCAGTGTTAGTACATAGGCACTTGGGTTAGTTACTATCTTGCAGGCTGTTTTGCTAAAGGAAAGCAATTACAAGCTCTGTAACAAAAACACTTTTTATCATTTATCTGTTTTACCAACATATTTGTGCAGTTTATAGACTGCTATACAACAACACCATAGATATGAATCCCAGGAGCTTCACAACATTCATTTCTGCAGCCCAACTAAATAACCAGCCATCTATTTGCAAATCGCTAACCTAAATACAAAGGCAAGACCTGCTTGTTTGACTGCTGATTAGGACCAAAACATTAAATTCACAAGGGAAGAGGTACAAAACAACAAACTGGCTTTCTTGGACTGCTTGGTAGAAGTTAAGGAAAATGGTAAACTGGAAGTAGAGGTTTACAGAAAACCAACACACACAGATCAGTATTTGATGTTTGACTCCCACCACCCTTTAGATCACAAGCTGGGGGTCATCAGAACCCTGCAACACAGAGCCGAGAACATCCCCACTAGCACAGAGGCGAAGGCTAAAGAAATGAAACATCTCAGAGGAGCCCTTAAAACTTGTGGATATCCAGACTGGGCCTTTGTCAAAAGAAGTAGAAGGAAAGAAAAGAACACGAATACCAACAGTGAAGGGGAAAAGCAAGACAGGAGGAAGAACATGGTCATCCCATATGTAGCAGGGGTCTCCGAGAAAGTAAGAAGAATTTTCAAAAAACATTAGCACAGAGGCGAAGGCTAAAGAAATGAAACATCTCAGAGGAGCCCTTAAAACTTGTGGATATCCAGACTGGGCCTTTGTCAAAAGAAGTAGAAGGAAAGAAAAGAACACGAATACCAACAGTGAAGGGGAAAAGCAAGACAGGAGGAAGAACATGGTCATCCCATATGTAGCAGGGGTCTCCGAGAAAGTAAGAAGAATTTTCAAAAAACATCGTATCCCTGTCTGCTTTTCACAATCAAATTCATTCTCACGTAATTGCTACAGCACTGGGAAAATTATTTTGCAGAAAGTATAAATTAAACCTTCTAATCCCAGAAAACTATATTTATATAAAAAAGTTTTTAAGTAATTGTAAAAAAAAGTGGTTATTTTTCATAAGGTGCATTTCTCAAATTTTTTTACCTCGTATTGCCTATAACTTTAAAAAAACTCTAGTTGATTTGGTCATTGTTGACTAATGAATGCGTTCTGCTGCTCCATTAAGTGGATTTATGCTGCTAAGTAGTCTATTAATCTGATCTCGAATCTCTGGATCTTATCATAAAAGCACCAATCCATAAACGTCTTATATTCATTAAGATCCCTGGAAGAGAAAACACATGAGTGTTGTACCGACATAATTGTCAAAACTAGAATTGGTAAATTTATTTCTAAGACAGACGCTAACTAAATGATACACCCTACCTATGCCTGTGTACACCAGATCCACCCAGGAAATGAGCAATTATGGGTAAGTTTTTTTATTACTTATATTGTAATATATAAATTAATAGATATGACAGAATTAAAAATACAGCTGGATAAACATATATGACAATAGCAACATAACAATATAACAAATTATTTTATTTGTATTGTAGATAATCAACATTAAGTTTCCCTCGGTTTTCCAGTCCTTTCCTGCAATCTGTGATATACCCAATGAGAAGACAACAAAGAGAATAGGAAAGTACCGCACTCATAATTAGATAAATATATAAAACCCTTTATTAGCATAAGTATAAATACTGGGGTATAGCACAGGACAAATAGCAAAATAAAAACTAGGACTCTTCACGATTCCTCTTTGGCAGTTCTTAATAGTTAAGAGCAATCTAACATTTTATTTTTATTTTATGTAACCCTTTCTCCTCACCAGGCGAGGAAACCTGCACAAACCTGTAGTGAATAGTTGGTTGTTTAATAAATGCCATGCACACCAGACTTGCAGTCCTGTGTACTTTATTAAATTATACAATGGAACATCAGAGTGATGTTTCAGCACAATATTGTACCTTTCTTACAGTTTTGTCTGAAGAAGCTACAATGTTGTACCGAAACGTCACTTTGATGTTCCTGTGCATAACTTAATAAAGTACACAGGACTGCAAGTCTGGTGTGCATCGCATTTATTTCACTTATTGACCCAGTGAGTTTCTTTTTTGAAAAGTTCTCAACTTCAGATGTATGGTTTACCCAAATGCCTAGTGGGTTCATGCATTTGAGATGTCATTTATTACCCATGATAAGAAAGAATTGATTTTTATTCACTGTAATGGGTGTAGGAAGTACGCAGGCATGTAATTAAATTTATACCAGCACAAATATATTTTAGTCTTTTTTTCTCCATTAAGTAAACAATTTTAAGTTTATCATCTATTGTTTACAGTTTCTATTATTTTTTTTATATCCCTTAGCCTACAACAATATAAATTTACTGGAGATATCTTCACCTATTTCAAGGATGGACCAAGCTAAGCTAGAGCCTGATTTATGGTGAGTTATTTTTTAGACCTATTTTCTAGATCTATTAATATAAGCGTCTAATGAAATAGAAATCTGAACCTTAATGATAAACCCATGAAATGGGTTCTTTGTTTTCGACAAAAAGATGCCAGGCTGATAAGATGCCAGGCTGATGCTAAATATGTTCTTTCTCTTATGAAACAAATGTTTGTAAATGAACATGTTTATATACTAGAGTATAAGCCCGAGGTTTTCAGTCTTAAAAATAAGCCTGAAATCCCGACCTCGGCTTATATTCGGGTCAAGTAACTCTCCGGCTAGAAGCTATGGTAACTTACCGTACATTAGAAGCAAGTGTTCCACCTGGCACTCCGCGCTGATCTGCAGAATGACGTCAATACGCGGCGCCTGTCTCACTTACTGCCCGGCGCCGAGTAGTGATGTCACTACTCGGCACCAGGCAGTAAGTGAGACAGTCGTCGTGGTTGGACATCATCCTGCAGATCAGCGCGGAGTGCCAGGCGGAACACTTGCTTCTAAAGTTAGCTTCTACATAGCACATGGCAGCCAGATTGAGGGGACCCGAGTGAGTACTTACCTCACTGAACTTGGGGGACCTCTCTTACTTAACTCTTACTTACCTCACTGAACTTGGGGGACCTCTCTTACTTAACTCTTACTTACCTCACTGAACTTGGGGGCCTTTCCAGGGGGTGCACTGTATTTAAAGGGCAATAAATACAGTAGTATGAAGGCAGTTGTGGTCATCATTTCAACCCCTCGGCTTATACTCGAGTCAATCATGTTTCTTACTTTTTGAGGTAAAAATGGGTACCTCGGTTTATACTCGGGTCGGCTTATACTCGAGTATATACGGTAGATATATTACCATATTTTCATAACATGTTCATTTACAAACTTTTGTTTCAAGAGAAAGAACATATTTAGCATCAGCCTGGCATCTTTTTGTCGAAAACAAAGAACCCATTTTATGGGTTTATCATTTAGGTTCAGATTTCTATTTTATTAGACGCTGGATAACACTGGAATTCCATCTGATGTGTGGTATAGAGATGTCAAGTGAGACATGATACATTTAGATTATAATATATTAATAGATCTAGAAAATAGGTCTAAAAAATAACTCACCATAAATCAGGCTCTAGCTTAGCTTGGTACATCCTTGAAATAGGTGAAGATATCTCCAGTAAATTAATATCGTTGTAGGCTAAGAGATATAAAAAAAAATAATAGAAACTGTAAACAATAGATGATAAACTTAAAATTGTTTACTTAATGGAGAAAAAAAGACTAAAATATATTTGTGCTAGTATAAATTTAATTACATGCCTGCGTCGTTGTAGGCTAAGAGATATAAAAAAAAATAATAGAAACTGTAAACAATAGATGATAAACTTAAAATTGTTTACTTAATGGAGAAAAAAAGACTAAAATATATTTGTGCTAGTATAAATTTAATTACATGCCTGCGTTCCTGTGTATAATTTAGAAGTACACAGGACTGCAAGTCTGGTGTGCATGGCATTTATCTCACTTACAAATAAATGTAGAAAACATACAAATAATTTAGGTGTTTAAAAATAAAACAGGCGCATAAATGTTTCTTCTCATTTTAAAAATGATTTAAAAATGTTATCAAAATAAAAAGAGACAACCTGTAACATTCACCTCAGTTGACACAATTCTGCCCCACTGAGCTGCATGTTTCTGTGTGTGGGAGACTGTGGGGTGAGGACAAGAGAAGAGCTAGGGGCATCTCATCATGGAAGACACTGATCCTAGAAATGCTGCTATATAAAGTCCACTAACATGCAATGTTACGTTTCTGATTAGTCACTTATCCTGTTCTCTTCATAAGCTTCCTGCCATCTGTTTATTATAATGAACTAAATTTTCCTTACCAATTTTGACTTGACCATCCTCTGAGAAAATTATATTTTCTGGCTTTATGTCTTGGTGGATAATTCCAGATTGGTGCAGATATGACAGTCCCTGGGGAGGATAATAGCATTCATTTTAAAGTTGTAGTTTTCTAAATTTGATTATTCAACATTGTCCCTTTCATTCCAATAAGAATTTCTAATTTAAAATATATTTCATATTTCAATCCATATTCTGGATTGAAAAACATACAGTTTACCAGTCCTACCTGCAATTATCATTTCATTAAGGAGCTACAGAACTAACAGTTTTCATATCTGGACAGGGCCAATCTGTGCAACTGCACAGGTTGTATTATCAGGGGGGGCGCCATGGGGCAGTCTTGTGCATCAGTGCTACAGCTCCTCCAGTTATGATCCTGCAGATCAAACATATATCAGCACCACCCCACTGACAAAGCCTCAACACACATAAGCCTTACTTGTGTCTGTATACTGTGCCTTTCTGTCTGTGCATTTAGTATGTTACGTGTTATGTAATGATACGCGCAAATATATACAAACACACTGAAGTTACTGAAAATCAGTAAGTGCGCAAGGGGAACTTGATTTGAAGCAGGCCAAGGCAAGCAGTATTCAGCATATTGTGTGTGCCCAGGGGGGTGTTTTGGAGGAGATGCTAGGCGCCAGTACCAAATCTTACATAGGGTGCCATTAATCCTAAGGCCGGCCTGGTCTTTGACTATTCCTGTATTAAAGATAGTGCTGAAGCCATGAGGAAAACTGGCAGAATCAGTTAGGGATTACCAATCCTAAATTCCTGTCCCATGTACTTTTCAGTTTAACTGTTTTTTTAAATAAACTCTATACACGATAGTTATCCTTTAATGCCCATTTTACAGTTTACTACTTTTTTGACAGTTGGGACTCCCACATAGACTAAGTTGTACCCATTTTACATTAATATTTCTCTTCAAGTACCTTAACAATTGTACACACTTCTTTAATAACTCCTGTTGGATCTATCTACTATATCACAAATGGTGTGCTGCCTTTTGTATCTGTATAACTTTGTGTTAATTCTGTATATGGCCTTTACGCAAAGTGTTGGTAAAAAAATCAATTTGAATAAAAAGATGTTCAATTTTATGTTCAATGGTTTCATTTTAAGGGACATTTCTACAATTTAAAAAATCTTATTTTGCCAGAAAGCCCAAATATGAATAAACGGATTATTTGGAGAATGTTTTAGGTATAATCAGCATTTTAAAATTCTTTGTCATTTATATATATTACTGAATCTAAAGTTTGTGCTGGTACCCTACCTGATGTTTGTGCTGGGACCCTACCTAAAGTTTGTGCTGGGACCCTACCTGATGTTTGTGCTGGGACCCTACCCGATGTTTGTGCTGGGACCCTACCTAAAGTTTGTGCTGGGACACAACCTGATGTGTGTGCTGGGACACTACCTGATGTTAACCTTTATTTCATTATTATTAATCTGTGAATGAAACATTTTACCCTCAATAAAAATACTATACAATTGTATGCTACTGTAAAGCCCCTCAGGTTATGCTATTTTTTTCTTTAAACATTTTAGACCATTCCTCATGGGGCAAGCGCAGGATTTTTAAGGGGGAGATTCCTAAATGGGTTACCACTAAACAAGCCCAGAAGGAGGTTCATGACGAATACATCAATGTTTTCTATGATACTAGCAAACCCCGCTTCACGTGCGCCACGTGGTGGCTACACAAAACTGTCTTAATATATAAGATACAGATAATATAATATTATTATATAAAATGTACCCCTTAATGGGTCGCAATATGACCCATCAGTACAATTATATTCTTATAATACATAAGTCTCTAGCATTTCAATGGGGAAGTGCAGTGGCGAGAATTTATATTACAGTCACTCAGTGATGTCACTAAGTGACTTTCTGGATTCCACTGCCCCTCCCCATTTCTATCTCCCTGGCTGTATTAGTAATGTAGATAACAAGCCAATTTTTGTACACTAACTGACTGACTGAATTACTGTGCTGATAAGGGGGAGCGAGCGTCCGAGTCAATTATGAATCACAGGAATGCGCTCGCTCCTCCTTATCAGCACAGTCAGTCAGTGAAATGAACCGGAACAGCACTAGGTGAGAGACGATGTTTATTGTCTTCTTTTAATTTGAGATAGAAATGGCAGTTACTGTAACTATTTGTATTTACAAAAACAGGCTTGTTATCTACATTACTAATACAGGGAGGGGAGAGAGGGATGGGGGGAGACAGAGTGTCTGTGCTGGATTTTTCTTTTTTTTACCTTATGTATTATATGGAATAATAAGCTACCTACAGTGTAATATAAGGATATTACTTTATCTCGGAGTTCCCTGACCTCTATAAAAACACTCGGCCTAACGGCCTTGTGTTTTTATATGGTCAGGGAACTCCGACGTAAAGTAATATCCTTATATTACACTGTAGGTAGCATATTATCCCTTATATATTCAGTGCACTTCTATGTAGTAACATTTAAGAAGCGCTGCTAACCATTTCGCTACCCTCCTGGCACTGCACTGACCGCAGCTGAACTCTTGCGCGATCAACTACTCTTCTAATGCGGGAAATGAGCAGCCAGCAGATATCACGCAACCTGCAAAGTAAATGTAAGTACGGACATACTTACATTTACTTTGCAGGTTGTGTGATATCTGCTGGCTGTTGATTTCCTGCAGTAGAAGAGTAGTTGTTTGCACAAGGTAGGTATTTTACTACTAATCTCTTGGCCCCACAAAGAAGTTAATTAGCATACTACAGTGAGTGTGCTGACACCATTCTGTCCCCATACAGTGTGAGAGCTGTTGCCACCCTGAGGTTCCCCTCGCTGTGCAGTGCCCAATGCGACTGCAGAAAAAAAAACTAAAGCAGTGGTTTGAAGCTTACTAAATCGACATGAGTGCTTGCCACGTAAGAGTGCACTTAAGTAGTAAGGAGAAATGAAAAGCTAAAGGAGAGGATACAGCACTTTAATGACAAGATTTATTGCAGGTTTTTCTTGTTTGGTATACCCCCTCAGGTACAGAAGGTCAGTATATAGTGTGTGGAGAAGTGAGGGTTAAGGCATGCAGTTTTGTGTTGTGTGTGTGTGGGGAGGTGAAGGCATGAGGGAAGTAATCTGTGAGTCCAAGCATCAGAGGGGCGGACGTGTTAAGAGCACCATTGGTCACATTCTGGGACGCAGATGTACCAGGGTACAAGGGTACTTATAAAAGAAAAATGTACCCCTACTTTAAATTATATAGATATCAGATGTCACCTCGGGGTTTTCCGTGCCGTTTATAAAAGCAATAGGCCTGCAGGCCTTGTGCTTCAATCATGGTCACGGATTACTCGTTCCCGCTAACATCTACTATCTTTATAATTAAGTAAAGGGTACAGTTTCTACTAAAATCCTCTGCATTCCAGTGATTACTGTCAACAGCTGGCCAATACAGATATTCCTTTACTTAGGTTACTCAAGTATATTTAGTTATTTTGGGTAACCAAAACAGAGTTTTCAGGCCAACACGAGCAAGTCTTGTAAGTATGGTGGGCGGATAAGTCTGAGGTGATTTCGTCTGCGGCGGTTGAAATGATTGTCAGTGTGTCCATTTGCACTGGTCACGAGTTAATCACTGCCGAACGTGTGGCCCTTTTGCTGCAAAAACAGGCTTCATCCCGTACTGAACGATATAGTATGAATATTTGGTACGTTGTACCCGTTAACTGTTTGTCTTTTACTGAGAAATACAATTTGCATACTTTACCATTAGGTCTTAAAAGTCAGAGCTGTGACACTGACGGTGGAATCTAGGAATTTGCTGAATATTGTTGGTTCCCATCCGATGGGACCTATGGGCAAGAAACAAACAATCCATTGTACCAGTTTCCTTTTCAATAAGAGTAAGGGAGCTGATAAAATCAGGACCATTTAGGGCCACATTGAAACAATCATTCTGTACTAAAGAATATATGGATAAGCATTCCTGTATTATTAATATATGCAGGGAAATAATACGTTTTAATATACTTTTTGATATGCTTGTTATACAGGTCAGGAAACTCCGAGGTAAGTAATGCCGTATATTATTCTGTATATAGACCCAGTCTTAGCATCACCTCAAGCTGAAGGTTTAAATGTTAATGAATCTCAGATCTCTATGCTGCTGTCATCACAAAAAAAAATCTGCTTTCTCACTCACAGTTCAATTAACAACATAAACAATCTATTATTAATATATTAAGCAGTATCTATGGCCCCCACCTCCGGGAGAAGTGACCAGCAGACTGCATGAAGGCAGTAAAGGGGGGAATTCAGGCACCAGAAACCCCCCCTCCCCCTAACATGCCTTGAAAAGATATGTTTAAGTTACAATTAGCCCATATTTCCCACAGACAGGGGCTGTGAGCAATAAGATGTGCTAAAATTGCTTGTGTTTTAATTTACTATAGTAATACAAGAGTATATATTCATGATGTCTATAGTGTTTCCATGGCACCAAACACCCTTCAGAACAACAATCCTGGTTTTTATCAGTAGCCTTTTTGAACAGGAGAGTGGTCTTTTATGTTTTCTTATTTTTTTTTATTTGATTTATTTTTCTTTCTTTCTTATCATGTTTCCTCTATCAGTAGTTTCACACACACACTACTAAGGAGTTAGAGATTCAGTAATATAATATAAAAAGACAAAGAACTTGTAAAAATGCTGATTAACCTAAAAACATTCTCCAATAATCCGTTTTAATTTCATATCTGGGCTTTCCTGGCAAAATAAGACTTTTTTAAAACATTGTAGAAACGTCCCTTAAAATGAAACCATTGAACATAAAATTGAACATCTTTTATTCAAATTGATTTTTTTAACAATTAATCTTGTGTAATATACAGAATAACCAAGCTATAACAATACAAAAGGCGCACACCATTTTGTAGAATAGATAGATCCAACAGGAGTTATTAAGAAGGTGTACACTGTTAGGTCTTGAGAGAAATATTAATGTAAATGGTCACAACTTAGTCTAGTGGAGTCCAACACTTGTCAAAAAAGTAGTAAACTGTAAAAATGGGCATTAAAGGATAACATCGGTATAAGTTGTTATTTTTAAAAACGTTAACCTGAAAAGTACATCGGACAGGAAATTTAGGATTGGTTAATTCCTACTGATTCTGCCAGGTTTTCCTCTGGCTTCAGCACTATCTAAGATCAGGAATAGTCCAGGACACAGGGCCGGGCCTGATAATGGCACATCGATGTAGATTTGGTACTGGCCGCCAAGCACATCCTCCAAACACCCCACCCTGGTGCACATACAATAGTGTGAATGACTGTGCCTTGGCCTGCTTCAAATCAAGTGCCCTCCCCTCTGCACGTAACTGATTTCAGTAACTCAGTGTGTTGTATATATTGTGGCGTATCATTACATAACACGTAACACACTAAATGCACAGATAGAAAGACACAGTATACAGACACAAGTGAGGCTTATGTGTGTTGGGGCTTTGTCTGTGGGGTGGTGCTGATATATATGTTTGATCTGCAGGATCATAACTGGAGGGGCTGTAGCACTGATGCACAAGACTCCCCCCTGGCGCCCCCCCCATATAATACAACCTGTGCAGTTGCACAAATTGCTCATATCAAAGGCCAGCCCTGTCCAGATATGATAACTGTTAGTGCTGTAGCTCCTTAATGAAATAATATTGTGAGGTAGCAAAAATCAATCCTACCTCCCAGCCCCAGATAAGAGTAAAGAGATAAATAAGTACCCAGATATTAAAATAAATTGCTGAGCTGTATGCTGGGTCCCAGATCTGTAAATGAATATATATATGAATACTTTATTTATATTGCGCCACTTTGGGATGCAGTGCTGTACAATAACAAAATACAAAAAAGTCATACAAGGGGGGCAAATACATAAATTGTTCAGTACATAAATATATACATTTTATAAATATAAATATAACTATATAAGTGCTAGAGCTTAGCCACAAGAGGAAAGGAGGCCCCTGCCACGTAGAACTTACAATCTAGATCAATAGCATATATGAAATAAAGGAGGAGTCAGAGTTCTCCCAGATTCATTGTCAGAACATTTTTATCAGTGTGAATGTATCCAGTTTAACACCAAGCATTTTTACACCAAGCTGTCACAAGTGCTTTGATATAGGCTAGATACAAGACAAAACATCCAGCATATCATTTATTTTGTCTTCTCTTCTTAGGTCTAATCTAATCCAATACAATCCTTATATTTTGCATGTTTTTATTTCACCATAAGATGAGATTTTAAAATGATTTTTAAAGAATATTGACTAAACATAGAACTAATTGTTTGTTTGTATTTTAACTTGATTGATAGCTTGTTAAACCAGCAATATGGGTTGGAAAGGATTCAAAAAAGGATTTAAGAAGGCGTTTTGCTGCTTTAATATTTTTGGCTGCATACGGAAGGTAACACTTTAAAGTTTGTAATGTAAATTTTTGAATGTAATATATGAGCATAAAGATATATAATGTAAAAGCCTGTCTAAATCATACATTGCTTTAAAATACCCCTTACATGCCTATCTCATACATTGGTGGGTTTCATATATTTTACATATACTCCAATTGACTGTCTCCCATATTGTTCTATGGTTAATATCCTACATTGTATTACAGTGATTGTATAATGTGTAATCAGTCATGTAATCCTTTTTTCAGTCTTCAAGAACAAAAAGTGAAGTTTTGGAGCAGATTGCAGATGGAGGTACCACTCTGGTAAGCTTATATATATATATATATATATTGTGATCATGAGCTGGAGAAGAAGAATATGGAGAATAGAATATAGGAGAAGCAGGGAAGAAGATAGAAGAGAAGCCAGGAGAAGAGCTGAGAAGACCATATAAATGTCCTAATTAAAGGGCATCTATAGTGAAAAACACAAATTGCCCCATTGCAGAGTTAAATTCATGTTCTCTGTGCTGCCTTTCTTCTACCTCTGTCAGTGACTCTGTTTTTCCATGGTGTCAGATCTCTCTGCAGCACTCCCCCCTCCCCTCTGTTACCTCCTCCATGTCTAAACACCAGCTGCCTGTCAAGCTTATCATGTGCAGCAGGATTTAAAAGTTCAACATCCTGAAATACACACCCACGCACAGACTCCAATAGAAAGCAAGCTGTCCTGGAAACAAGGAAGACAAGGGAGAACAGTAGTTTACTGCTGGAATACAACCTTTCTTTTTATAAACCATCATCAATCAGTGAAAGCTATCAAGAAGTGCAGCCTTATCTCTGCAGTCAAAGCTAACTCTCTCCCCGAGCTAATGCTCTTATCTCTAAGTTCGTAACAGAGCAGGGAGGAGGGAGTAATGTGAGCAGTGAAGAGGGTCAAGTCACAGGGATTTGATTGACAGCACAAGTAGGAGTAGAGGAATGCAATCACATCTTCTTTTAATTAGTGTATCTCAGGAAAGAGAGGGAAACTGAAGAAAATGAAGACACTCTGGGGGTTGGGGGGAATTATAGAACACATGGAAGGGAAAAAAAAAGTTCATTTTCCCAATATAGATGCCCTTTAATTAATACAAAAAGGTTTTACCTAAAATTAAAATACAAAGGGGTTCCTTTCTGCTAATATCTGTGGGGGATTTACTTAAAGGGCAACTGTGGTCTCCAAACAAGTTAGGGTTAATTGAAAGCCTTTAAAATGAGCTGACAATCACATCTCTGCCTGCAGCCTGTGAGAAATTATATTTGGGTGAATGTTCAAGCTTCCTATTTTCAGTAGGTTGAGTGACATCACCTCTGCCCTGCCCCTCCACCCTGAGGGCTAAGCCTCAATGCATCCACACCTTGCATTCAGAAAATCCCTAACACCTGTGTTTGCTGACGATACAAAACTTTGTCGACCATTAAAAACTTCAGAGGATGTGCAATCGTTGCAAGGGGATCTAGATAGATTGTCACATTGGGCTGCTAAGTGGCAGATGAAATTCAATGTTGATGAATGTAAGGTGATGCATTTTGGACTTAAAAATCCTTGTGCTACTTATACTATAAATGGCTCTGTGTTAAGTGAATCCCTGTTGGAAAGGGATCTTGGAGTTTTGGTGGATAACAAACTTAAAGGTAGCAAGCAGTGCCAGGCGGCAACAGCCAGAGCCAGCATGGTATTGTCTTAATACCATGCTGAGAGGTATGGATTCAAGGGAGAAAAATTTAATTCTACCTCTCTACAAAGCATTGGTAAAGCCTCATTTGGAATATGCCGTGCTATTTTGGAATCCTGTGTACAAAAAGGATATCTTTGAAATGAAAAAGGTTCAGAGAAGGGCAACTAAATTAATAAAGGGATTGGGGTAGCTTGAATATGAAGAGAGACTGGAAAAGTTACAATTATGTACCCTGGAGAAAAGGTGCTTGCGTGGGGATATGATTACTGTGTATAAATACATTAACGGGCCATACAATAAACTATCTGGGGCATTGGTCACCAATAGAACATGTCAAAGGACATGAGGAAATCCCTTAAGTCTTGAAGAAAAAAAGTTTAGGCTTCAAGCTCAGAAGCTAGGGTTTTTTTACTGTGAGAACAGTAAAGCTATGGAACTGTCTTCCAGTGGACGTTGTTATGGCAGGTTCATTGGTCAGTTTAAAAAAAAAGCTGGATGAGTTTCTGCAAACAAGGAATTTTGCAAGTTACTGGTATTGATACATAAAGTAGAGTTGATCCAGGGAAATTTCCGATTGCCACTTTGAGTCCGGAAGGAATTTTTCCCCCCTTAATAAATTTAGTGGGTTGTTTTTGCCTTCCTCTGGATCAACAGTTAGGTCGTATTTATTATGTGGGCAATCATGTCCATTTTGAAAGATTTTATCAATCTTTTTTGATACTGCTTTACAAACAGTGTGCGGCTCCAATTCCTTGTTTTCTATCTATGGTCAGCGGGTGACCCTTTGGGCGATTCGCGCACAATACTTGATATCCCGGTGCTGCTGCTTTGTGATTGTGTTCTATGTATTTTTTATATCTGTTGGTGCATTTCTTATTATCTTTTTTTATTTGTCTTGTTCAGTCTACAATAGTGGGTAGCCAAGCTTTGGAACAGAATGAAAGTGTTAACACCTCTCTGGTAAGCCTATTCATTTTTATATAGATATATAAGATTATATCATTATATATAATCTTATATATCATTTAAAATATATATTAGTACATTTCTTGTAATCTTACCTATTCATTTTGATATAGATATATAAGTTTATATCATTATATATAATCTTATATATCATTTAAAATATATATTAGTACATTTCTTGTAATCTTATACCTACCTGTTCTTTTTTTTAGTCTCCAATAGAAGATATCAATGCTCTATTAACAATGGGTTAGTATGACTTTAAGAAGGGATTGGTGGCTGCAAGTATTTCATATTAGAGCAAGGGGGCCCAATGATTCCTAGTTATGCCACTGGGTGGTAGCCATAGTTGCATCTTTTTTTAAGGTGACTTTCTATTACCAGCACATGCATAGGCTTGTCACATATTCTAAAATCAGACATAATAAAGAACACGAAACATATATTTACTAATAACTGGGATAAAGAGAAATTAGCAATTGGTACATGTATGGATATCATGATATATATGGGCTATACTCACAACTACCTAGAATTACAGACAACCATATGAAATACATTGTATGTCCTTTTATGTATTAAAGGCTTCATCTGTTTTGATTACTGATTAATTTTTAAAGGGCAACTGTGGCCTCCAAACAAGTTGGGGTTAAATGAAAGCCTTCAGTATTTCCTTTATAATGAGCCGACAATCACATCTCTGACTTCAGCCTGTGAGAAATGATATTGGGGTGAATGTTTATACTTCCCACTTCCAGTAGCTTTAGTGACATCACCTTACCTCTGCTAGCACCTCTGCCCCGGGGGAGAAGCATGCTCAATAAAGACTTAATGCTGGAGAAATCAGGAAGTACCTGGGGACAAAATGGACAGTTGAGAAGAGGAGCCTATTAATGCACCTAGAGATGTGATTTAGGTTTTATTTTGAAGGTATGATGCAAGGCTTTTTATATAGTTCTTACTAGTTTGGAAGAATTGGAGACCACAACCCTTTCTCCTCATTGTATATTACATGTTAAGAATGGGGGGAAATCGTTTTCCCTTGTTACTTCTAAAAAAGAACTTGGTCCCTGCGCACTTGTTATGTTGGCTTTTACAGTAAAGGTTCTATTTCTCTTTTTCAGAGTGACATCTGGTCATTGGGGATCGTGGATATTTGAAATGGCCAAAGGAAAACGACGTAAGTAAAGTTCATTATAGTACTGTGTCCGTGGGAGTAGCTGATCCAGTAAGTTAGAAACCAGGCCGTCTAATGAAATAGAAATCTGAACCTAAATGATAAACCCATGAAATCGGTTCTTTGTTTTTGACAAAAAGATGCCAGGCTGATGCTAAATATGTTCTTTCTCTTATGAAACAAAAGGCTGATGCTAAATATGTTCTTTCTCTTATGAAACAAAAGTTTGTAAATGAACATGTTATGAAAATATGGTAATATATCTATGTTGGAAAAATAACACTGTTAAAATAACTAAAATAACTTGTTTAGATAAAATACCTTTAATTGCTAATTTAAAAATAAAATAACTTGTTTAGATAAAATACCTTTAATTGCTAATTTAAAAAACAATGTTAATGTAGTGTGATCTTTTTCCAAAACTAGGAGATGATGAAGACACAGAGGAAGATTGTGATGAAGAAATAGAGGGAGATAAGGATGAAGGCAAAGATGAGAATAAGGAAGAAGAAACAAATGAAGATAATTATGTAGAAGCAAAGGAAGATAATTATGTAGAAACAAATGAAGATGAGAGTAAAAAGCAAACATTAGAAGAATCAGAAAGGATGGAACAAAATCAATAACTGCTGAAAATGACTAATTCTGGAAGAAAAAATTGCCAGGATAGCTGCATTATTTTCTGAAATGTTATAATAAAATGTTTCTCCAATTAATTCTCCTATAAAATGTACGGTATAAAACAACAATATGCACATAAAAGTACAAAAAAAGAAAAATGGCCAAAAATAAACAATATATGTATAAAACAATCCTTCTCCAAAGGTACAGAAAAGTAAGACTACAAAACGTACACAAAGAAATACAAAAAATGTTCCCCAAAATATATTTTAAAAATTAAAATAAAGTGAAACCAAAAGAAGATTAGAAGAGCAGAGAAGAAAGAAATGTTGTAATAAAATCCTGCTCCATATATACCAATAATTAACAATAAAAAAACAACACTTTAGAAGCAAGTACAAACAATTAAAAAATTACCCCAAAATATAATAAAAAAAAAAAAGTTAAGATAGAAGTGGAGGAGAACAGTGACCAAAGAGCAGAGATTATTATCTTTGCCTCAAATACTATACCTGTCTGTCATATGCTAATTGGGATTTTCAAGGGTACTTATATTGCCAACAAACCAGCTGCAGAGGAGACGTAAAATCAACTTTGAAGATGTGTCCTGCTGTGTGCGAGCAGCTATGACTCAGGTTTAGAACCGCAGAAAATCAACTGCCCCTAGCGTGAAGGAGGGCTCACTACTAGCGGTTCCGGCAATTCTGGTGATGTTCTGTCTTGTAATTTGGCTGCAGGTAATGTTCCGGCTCCAGGTATATTAAAATGCGGAACCGGACCGGAACACAGTGGCAGATACATGTTTACAGAGTGAAAAGCCCTGTTCCAGACACCAGAACATATGCTAGGAATTTACCATCCGATATTCCTGTGACATTCAAGGAACTGACTGACCCGTTCTGTTTATTATAAGTGGCTCACCCAGGATGAAGAAAAGCAAAGACATTTCAAACCATGAGATTAACCATAATCTGTGGAGAGTTAAGCGTTCACCATGACATAAAGCAAACCAATGGAAACAACGTTGTATTGTATAAATCCTTATAACAGAATACAGAATATTGGTAGATGCAATTTATCTATTCAAAATCTATTCTAATACTACTTGTTCTATTATTTTGGGATTTTATGAGGAATTTTATAAGGTACCGTTCACGCTGCACAAGGAACATAATGGATAGTCCGTTATTCTTGTCTTGTCCAACACGGGTGTAGTGTAAACAAGCCTTTGGCTCTTTTTCCTGTAGGTAACTAGGTAAAAACTATTATATTACACTAGTATTAAAATAGTCATACAAAAGCATTATATGACTAGCTGGTTACATAGAAACCCTTTCTGCACTGCTCTTTTTCTATAAGGGACTGAACCTGGGCCTTGGATTTATAGCAAACTATATAGATTAGAACTGCCTGCACCAAGACAGAAATACAAACATCTATAGAGACATTGGGCCAGTTAATCACATGGAATTCCTTTTACTTCACACTTCAGTAACTTACTATTATTTATATCAGCCACTTTGATCCACAGTATCTTGTACCTTATCTGTTTGTCCCTTGCAGGCTCCCTTTTATATGTCTTAGTTAACATCGTCCACACTGATGATATTCCTTTTATTCTGGTAATTTGATCTATGAGCTGAATGTTGTATATATATCAGAGAGCACCACAGCTTCATTGTATTCAGCTTGAAAAATGTTCTGAAAGCTTGCTATGATTATCTTAGTTATCCAATAAAGGTATCACCTTTATAACACTTTTGTTACCCTGTAAACATTTTGACTGGCTAACACGGTACACCGCCTTTCCCTGCGTCTAAAATGGTTATAAATTAATAGTAGCCTTTTAATTTATGATTTCAATCCGAAAAACAATTATAATTCTAACCTTTATTTCATTATTATTAATCTGTGAATGAAACATTTTACCCTCAATAAAAATACTATACAATTGTATGCTACTGTAAAGCCCCTCAGGTTATGCTATTTTTTTCTTTAAACATTTTAGACCATTCCTCATGGGGCAAGCACAGGATTTTTAAGGGGGAGATTCCTAAATGGGTTACCACTAAACAAGCCCAGAAGGAGGTTCATGACGAATACATCAATGTTTTCTATGATACTAGCAAACCCCGCTTCACGTGCGCCACATGTGGCTACACAAACTGTCTTAATATATAAGATACAGATCATATAATAAATTATTCAAATGTACCCTTGGGTCGCAATATGACCCATCAGTATGATTATATTCTTATAATACATAAGTCTCTAGCATTTCAATGGGGAAGTGCAGTGGCGAGAATCTATATTACAGTCACTCAGTGAGTGATGTCACTGAGTGACTTCTGATTTCCACTGCCCCTCCCCATTTCTATCTCCCTGCCTGTATTAGTAATGTAGATAACAAGCAATTTTTGTACACTGACTGACTGAATGAATTACTGTGCTGATAAGGAGGAGCGAGCGGCCGAGTCAATTTGAATCACAGGAATGCACTGTGCGTGGCTGGATTTTTCTTTTTTGACCTTATGTATTATATGGAATAATACGCTACCTACAGTGTAATATAAGGATATTACTTTACGTCGGAGTTCCCTGACCTCTATAAAACAACTCGGCCTAACAGCGTTTTTATATGGTCAGGGAACTCCTCTGTGGCGTAATATCCTTATAATTAACCGTAGGTAGATATTATCCCTTATATAATCAGTGCACTTTATGTAGAACATTCAAGAAGCGCTGCTAACCTTTAGCTACCCTCCTGGCATTGCACTGACCGCAGCTGAACTCTTGCGCGATCAACTACTCTTCTAATGCGGGAAATGAGCAGCCAGCAGATATTACGCAACCTGCAAAGTAAATGTAAGTACGGACATACTTACATTTACTTTGCAGGTTGCGTGATATCTGCTGGCTGTTGATTTCCTGCAGTAGAAGAGTAGTTGTTTGCGCAAGGTAGGTATTTTACTACTAATCTCTTGGCCCCACAAAGAAGTTAATTAGCATACTAAGTGAGTTGTGCTGACACATTCTGTCCCCATACAGTGTGAGAGCTGTTGCCACCCTGAGTTCCCCTCGCTGTGCATGTGCCCAATGCTAGACTGCAGAAAAAAACTAAAGCAAGTTTTGACAGCATTAAATCACAAGCGGCAGTCATTAAGTAGTAAGGAGAAATGAAAGCTAAAGGAGAGGATACAGCACTTATTATGACAGATTTATTGCAGGTTTTCTTGATTTGGTATAGCCCCCTCAGGTCCAGAAGCATATACAGTGTGTGGCGAAGTGAGGGTTAAGGCATGGCAGTTTCTGTTTGTGTGTGTGGGGGGGAGGGTGAAGGCATGAGGGAAGTAACTGTGAATCCAAGATCAGAGGGGCGGAAGGGTTAAGAGCACCATTGTCACATTTGGGACGCAGATGTATACAGGTACAAGGGGTACATTATAAAAGAAAATGTACCCCCTACCTTAAATTATATAGATATCAGATGTCACCTCGGGGTTCCGTGCCCTTTATAAAAGCACTAGGCCTGCAGGCTTGTGCTTCAATATGGTCACGGTACTCTTCGCTAACATCTAATATCTTTATAATTTACAGTAAGGGGTAAATTTTCTACTATAAATCCTCTGATTGCCATGATTACTGTCACAGCTGGCCAATACAGATATTCCCTTTACTTATGTTATCAAGTATATTTATTATGGTTGGGTACACACAAACAGATTTTTCAGGCCAACCGAGAATAATCTGAGGTGATTTTCGTCTACGGCGTTGAATGATGTCAGTTGTCCATTTGCCTGGATCGAGTAAATCACTGCCGAACGTGTGGTCCTTTTGCTGCAAACAACAGTGCTTCGTCCCGGCTGAACGATAAAGATGAAATATTTGTCCGTGTGTACCCAGCTTAATGTTCTGTTTTACTGAGAAATCCACATTTGCACTACTTTACCATTAGTGTCTTTAAAAGTCAGAGCTGTGACACTGACGGTGGATCTTATGGAATTTGCTGAATATTGTTGGTATCGGGACCTATCGGGCAAGACACAAAAATTCCATTACCAGTTCCTTTTACTAAAGTAGAGGGAGCTGATAAAATCAGACCATTTAAGGGCACATTGAACAATCATTCTGTATAAAGAATATATGGAAAAGCATTCCTGTATCTATATAATATATGAGGGATAATATGCTTTTAATACACTTTTTATATGCTTTTATACAGGTCAGGGAACTCCGAGGTGAAGTAATATCCGTATATTATTCTGTATATAGACCCAGTCTTAGCAATCACCTCAAGCTGCAGGTTAAATGTTAATACAGATCTCTATGCTGCTGTCAATCACAAAAAATGCTGCTTATCACTCACAGTTCAATTAACAATGTAACAATCTATATATCAATATATATAACAGTCTATGGACCCCGGGAGAAGTGGACCAGCAGACTGCACTGAGAAGGCAGAAAAGGGGGATTCCAGGCACCAGGAACCCCCCCTCCCCCTAAACATGCCCTTGAAAAGATATGTTTAATGTTACATTAGCCCATATTTCCCACAGACAGGGGCTGGAGCAATAAGATTTGCTAAAATTTGCTTGTGTTTTTAATTTATTAAGATACAAGAGTATATATCATGATGTCATAATAGGTTTCCATGGCAACACACACTTCAGAACAACAATCCTGGTTTTTATCAGTAGCCTTTTTGAACCAGGAGAGGTTAGTACATATTTAATTTTCTCCTTAATTTCAGTATTTCCACACACACATATAAGAGAGTTAGAGATTCAGTAATATATATAAATGACAAAGAATTTTAAAATGCTGATTACACCTAAAACATTCTCCAAATAATCCGTTTATTCATATTTGGGCTTTCTGGCAAAATAAGATTATATTTAATTGTAGAAATGTCCCTTAAAATGAAACCATTGAACATAAAATTGAACATAAAATTGAACATCTTTTTATTCAAATTGATTTTTTTACCAACACTTTGCGTAAAGGCCATATACAGAATTAACACAAAGCTATACAGATACAAAAGGCAGCAGTGTGTACAATTGTTAAGGTACTTGAAGAGAAATATTAATGTAAAATGGGTACAACTTAGTCTATGTGGGAGTCCCAACTGTCAAAAAAGTAGTAAACTGTAAAATGGGCATTAAAGGATAACTTTCGTGTATAGAGTTTATTTAAAAAAACAGTTAAACTGAAAAGTACATGGGACAGGAATTTAGGATTGGTAATTCCTAACTGATTCTGCCAGTTTTCCTCATGGCTTCAGCACTATCTTTAATACAGGAATAGTCCAGGACTTAGGATTAATGGCACCCTATGTAAGATTTGGTACTGGTGCCTAGCACCTCCTCCGAAATATGGCACACACAATATGCTGAATGCTGCTTGCCTTGGCCTGCTTCAAATCAAGTTCCCCTCCTGCACTTACTGATTTTCAGTAACTTCAGTATGTTTGTATATATATAACACGTAACACACTAAATGCACAGACAGAAAGACACAGTATACAGACACAAGTGAGGCTTATGTGTGTTGGGGCTTTGTCTGTGGGGTTGTGCTGATATATGTTTGATCTGCAGGATCATAACTGGAGGGGCTGTAGCACTGATGCACAAGACTCCCCCCTGGCGCCCCCCCTGATAATACAACCTGTGCAGTTGCACAGATTGCTCATATCAAAGGCCGGCTCTGTCCAGCAAATGAAAACTGTTAGTGCTGTAGCTCCTTAATGAAATGATATTGTGAGGTAGGAAAAATCAATCCTACTTCCCAGCCCCAGGTACTTTCTATTTGGGGCTGGGTATAGATATCCTTTACGGAGCAGTACAATAAATTATATCCAGATAAGAGTAAAGAGATAAATAAGTACCCAGATATTAAAATAAATTGCTGAGCTGTATGCTGGGCCCCAGATCTATATATGAATATATATATGAATACTTTATTTATATTGCGCCACTTTGGGACGCAGTGCTGTACAATAACAAAATACAAAAAAGTCATACAAGGGGGGCAAATACATAAATTGTTCGGTACATAAATATATAAATTTTATAAATATAAATATCACTTTATAAGAGCTAGAGCTTAGCCACAAGAGGAAAGGAGGTCCCTGCCTCGTAGAGCTTACAATCTAGATCAATAGCATATATGAAATAAAGGAGGAGTCATTTTTTATCAGTGTAAATGGTGGAGGATTTTTATCAGTGTAAATGTATACTAGTCTGATATAGGGTAGGTCCACTAATGCAAGCAGTTATATAGCAGGACAAAAGGTGATGGTAAGGTTTAGGGGCCATTGGATAATAGGACACCTACTGTATATATGACAGTACTAGGTCTTGCCACTGTTTGTCACATTTGTTTCAGTTAACAGATTCAAGTAGATTTTATATTTATTTTCTTTATCCCATTCTTCTCAGTTTAGGAGTAGCTAGCAAGTAAAAAAATAACTAATACATATAAACAGGGCATATTTTCTCTTTAATTTCATGTCCAGTGCTCAGCAATGTTGCATTGTGATGTCATAGTAGGTTTCCATAGCAACACACACTTTATAACAACAACCCTGGTACAATTTAATCAGTTGTCTTTTTGATTCTGGAGAGGTCAGTAGATTTTTTTTCTCAATTTCAGTATTTCCACACAAATAGTGTATTAGTTTATCATTAGAGTTGACAAAAAGAATTCTAAAGTGACGATTTCTTTTTATATGTATTCCAGGCTATCATTTAATACATATTTAAGGTTTCTGCCAAAAAAAAAATCTTTTAACCTATCCAGTTTAACACCAAGCATTTTTACACCAAGCTGTCACAAGTGCTTTGATATAGGCTAGATACAAGACAAAACATCCAGCATATCATCAGTCGTTCTCAGATTCCAAAATTGTCCTACTCTATCTTTTCATGATATTAGATTTTCATAATGTTAAACTTATTTCTATTAAAATGAGAGGCTTACAGAGAGGTGTTTTCCACTTACAATCTGTCCCAATGAATTGTCTCTAATATTGCAGACTGGAAAAGTAAAGGATAACATAAAATGAAAGAAATGCCTGATAGAAATAATATATTAATGATGATATATTTCTCTAATATATCTGTGTATATATATATTTGTTATATATATATATATATAAGCTTACCAGAGGGGTACCTCCATCTGCAATCTGCTCCAAAACTTTACTTTTTGTTCTTGAAGACTGAAAAAGATTACATGACTGATTACACATTATACAATCACTGTAATACAATGTAGGATATTAACCATAGAACAATATGGGAGACAGTCAATTGGAGTATATGTAAATATATGAAACCCACCAATGTATGAGATAGGCATGTAAGGGGCTATTTTAAAGCAATCTATGTATTAGACAGGTTTTACATTATATATCTTTATGCTCATATATTACATTCAAAAATTTCATTACAAATTTAAAGTCTTACCTTCCGTATGCAGCCAAAAATATTAAAGCAGCAAAACGCCTTCTTAAATCCTTTTTTGAATCCTTCCAACCCATATTGCTGGTTTAACAAGCTATCAATCAAGTTAAAATACAAACAAACAATTAGTTCTATGTTAGTCAATATTCTTTAAAATCATTTTAAAATCGTTTTATAGACAATCTGGAAAACATTTTATTCTCATCTTATGGTGAAATAAAAACATGCAAAATATAAGGATTGTATGGATTAGATTAGACCTAAGGAGAGAAGACAAAATAAGTTGACAAAAAGAATTCTAAAGTGACGATTTCTTTTTATATGTATTCCAGGCTATCATTTAATACATATTTAAGGTTTCTGCCAAAAAAAAATCTTTTAACCTATCCAGTTTAACACCAAGCATTTTTACACCAAGCTGTCACAAGTGCTTTGATTTAGGCTAGATACAAGACAAAACATCCAGCATATCATTTATTTTGTCTTTTAAGATTAGGTGGGTGGTCCATACAGTGTAAGCATTAAAAAAAAAGGGAAATCACAGCACAGAGGGACACAAAGGGATGGAGGGAGAGAGCAAGAGAGTCCCCCAGCACATGCCAGAGTCCTCTTAGAGGACAAGAAGGAGGCCAAAACTATTTTACACACAGACAGCTCCTACTCTTCAGTTGCCTGGATTTTCACAAGGCACTGCATGAAAACCATATGGAGTAAAAGATTAAGGTACGGTAAGGTAGGGGGTAGACATGCCCTTTAAAGATACTATACATGATTGTATACAGGTGAAAAACAAATTTGTTTTATATCTAATTCAATGTTAAATTGGCTGGCAATTCTTTAATAAAAAAAAATAATCATGATTGTCTTTTCCTTTAGCACGAGCTGGAATTACCATCTGGATTTGATGTAAGTAGAGAAGAGATACAATAGAACAGTGAAAACATTGTAGTGATTAGAGCATAGCTGTTTTAGAGGTAATTGATTTGGTACCCAGCCCATAAACTAATCAACACCATGTTTAATGCCACCCTTTATATGCTTTTATATTTCACAGCTTGTCATGCCATTTACCAATCTGATCAATCTGATTTGATCATTTCCTTTTGAAAAAAAAAAATCTTGTCCAAAGTAAGGTGTTCTGCTGAGTGATCAGGAGCAGTATTTATACAAATGAGTTCCACAACCATTTAACAACCTTGTGATCCAGGGTCAGTGGCCATGGTAGTATTACTGGTAATACACCTGGGTATGATGAATGAAGATATGTGTTTGACTATGTAATTAGGTGGTATACTAATGCTTTTACATGATAACACACAACTCATAATATTGTTTTTCCCCTTTAGGATATCCAAACACCCGACCCATCTTCTAATGATACAGTAAGTAGAAAAATAAGTAGATTAATTTGTAATATGGGTTTAATTTCACAACAAGTCAACAGTTAAAAGTACCAAGTTTGCTATTTTTATGAATGAAATTGGTAAACACTTTTTTTTATTTTTAAGGAACAAGAGGACATCCCAGTGGATATTTGAAGACAAAAAGTTCACATTAAAACACACAGGGAATTCAGGAATTTGTGTTGCACTGTTTTCTCTATTAACAATGGGTTAGTATGACTTTAAGAAGGGATTGGTGGCTGCAAGTGTTTCATATTAGACACCAGTGGTAGCAGGGGTGTAACTACCAGGGAAGCAGGGGGAGATATATGACATATATGTGGATGAAACACTGATAGGTGCCCAGTTTTGCAAGGGGGCCCAATGATTCCTAGTTATGCCACTGGGTGGTAGCCATAGTTGCATCTTTTTTAAGGTGACTTTCTATTACCAGCACATGCATAGGCTTGTCACATATTCTAAAATCAGACATAATAAAGAACACGAAAATATCCCCCTCAGTGATACCCTCTCGGTTATGGCAAACCAAGGTTAGTGAGAATTAAAATGTACAAATTTTATTAGGTATACATTAACATTTACAAACTAGTAACAAAAAGTTAAAATCCAAAAGGAGAGTGCTCTTATTCCAGATATACACCAGATAGTGGTAGGAGATGGACTTACGCTCAGTCTCTCTAAATCCTACCAAATACTATAGAGTGGGAGAATTCTCTCCACTACAACATCCATCTGTGTACAGAGGCACTCAATAAATCAATACAGGATCCAGTTCACCATATCTGTGTGAGGCTATGTTAGCACTATTGATTTATTGAGTGCCTCTGTACACGGATGGACGTTGTAGTGGAGAGAATTCTCCCACTCTATACTATTTGGTAGGATTTAGTGGGTCTGAGCGTAAGTCCATCTCCTACCACTATCTGGTGTATATCTGGAATAAGAGCACTCTCCTTTTGGATTTCAACTTTTTTGTTACTATTTTGTAACTTTTAATGTATACCTAATAAAGTTTGTACATTTTAATTCTCACTAACCTTGCTTTGCCATAACCGAGAGGGTATCACTGAGGGAGATACTTTCGTGTTCTTTATTATGTCTCATTTATCTTTTATCCCCATGATTACCCTCTCTTAACTTCCTGAATAATAGTGCACCACACTTGATTTATATTTCTACATATTCTAAAACGTCATTACCCAGTCCTATTTCATATGATAAACTTTTCCTAGTTGACAGAAAGGAAAGACATTGCAAATGTAATTATTTAAATTGTTTAAATAAATAGACTTTAAAATCTGTGGAGGAAGTACAATCATGCCCTTGTTATCACTGTTCTAGAATCCTGCACATAGATTTGAGGAATTTAAGATCATCGGCGCAGGTGCATTCGGGAAAGTATATCAGGTAAGTTATATATGGGAATATCTGACTCAAATATTAACATTCCTGTTTTCTAAATTATATTTTCTGGGTTCAGTCTTAAACTTATAACAAACCTATTCTGTTTTTGTTAAAGAGTCGACTAAGGCATCAAAACTTGGAAGTTGCCGTCAAAGTGGTAGATATTGAAGAGGTAATGCACAACTTTTCATTTGAATTCTGTAGTTTAATGAAAATTGCAAAGATGCTCTCATCTAAACAGCCATATATTTACTAATAACTGGGATAAAGAGAAATTAGCAATTGGCACATGTATGGATATCATGATATATATGGGCTATACTCACAACTACCTAGAATTACAGACAACCGTATGAAATACATTGTATGTCCTTTTATGTATTAAAGGCTTCATCTGTTTTGATTACTGATTAATTTTTAAAGGGCAACTGTGGTCTCCAAACAAGTTAGGGTTAAATGAAACCCTGCAGTATTTCCTTTATAATGAGCCGACAATCACATCTCTGGCTTCAGCCTATGAGAAATGATATTGGGGGGAATGTTCAAACTTCCTGCTTCCAGTAGCTCTAGTGACATCACCTTACCTCTGCTAGCACCTCTGCCCCGGGGGAGAAGCATGCTCAGTAAAGACTTAATCCTGGGGAAATCAGGAAGTACCTCGGGACAAAATTGACATTTGAGAAGAGGAGCCTATTAATGCATCTAGAGATGTGATTTAGGTTTTATTTTGAAGGTATGATGCAAGGCTTTTTATATAGTTCTTACCAGTTTGGAAGAATTGGAGACCACGGTTACCCTTTAAGTATGTGATTTGGTTTTCTAGTATTGTGAACTCCTTTAACACTGACAGTGAAATATTTTGATTAAATTGCCATTCTGGATGTTCATGTTTTTTTGTTATATATATTCAGGATGAAAAGGAGGATCAATTGCAGGAGATCCTTATCCTTCAAAAATTAAAGCACAAGAATATTGTTTATTGTTACGATGCCTGTGTACACCAGATCCACCCAGGAAATGAGCAATTATGGGTAAGTTTTTTTATTACTTATATTGTAATATATAAATTAATAGATATGACAGAAAATAAAAAATACAGGGATAAAAATATATGACAATAAACAACATAACAATATAACATTGTTTGTTTTGCCTTCCTCTGTGATCAGAATTGTTAGGACAGGAAATAGGATATGTGCAAGATGGGTTGAACTGGATGGACATATGTCTTTATTCACCTCAAATATACTATACCTGTCTGTCATCATGCTAATTGGGGATTTTCAAGGAACTTATATTGCAACAAACCAGCTGCAGAGGAGACCTAAAATCACTTTGAAGTGGTCCTGCTGTGTGCGAGCAGCTATGACTCAGGTTTAAGACGGTATGAATAAAACCCGGAACCGGACCGGAACCGCAGAAAATCAACTGCCCACTAGCGTGAAGAGGGCTCACACAAGTGGTTCTGGCAATTCCGGTGATGTTCTGTCTTGTATTTTGCCAGAGAGGTAAGTTTCCGGCTCCGGGTATATTAAAATGCGGAACCGGACCGGAACACAGTGGCAGATACATTCCAGATCAATGAGTAAAAAGCGGAACGTAAGATTACCTAGCGTATGTGTCAGGAATGTTCTGGTTTTTACACAACCGCGAATACGAGGAAGGTAATGAGCGTTAGACAAAGGGCTTCTTCCTTTACCCGGAGAGCAGCAGCACCACCAGGATCATGTGTGAGTTGGGACACTGAATAGGTGTATTTATTTTATTTAGTGTCACATACCATTCTCATACAGTGTGATGTGCAGATTTGGGGGAGTGCCTGGGATCTTTAGGTGGAAGTTATAAATCCTTGAGGGGAGGATTTAACTGTGCTGGGACCCTACCTGATGTTTGTGCTGGGACCTACCTACAAGTTTGTGCGGGGAGCTACCTTAAGTTTGTGCTGGTAACCTACCTGATGTTTGTTGCTGGGACCCTACCTAAAGTTTGTGTGGGACCCAACCTGATGTTTGTGCTGGAACCCTACCTGATGTTTTGTGCTGGAACCCTACCTGATGTTTTGGGGACCTCACCTAAGTTGTGCTGGGACCAACCAGACTGTTTTGTGCTGGAACCCTACCTGATGTTTGTGCTGGAACTCTACCTGATGTTTTTGCTGGGACCCTACCTAAAGTTTGTGGCTGGGACCCTAACTGATGTTGTGTGGGACCCTACTTAACGTTTGTGCTGAGACGCTACCTAAAGTAAGTTGTGCTGCTACCCACCTGATGTTTGTGCTTGGACCCTACCTAAAGTTTTGCTGGGATGCTACCTAAAGTTTGTGCTGGTACCCTACCTGATGTTTGTGGGGACCCTACCTGATTTTTGCTGGACCCGCTCTACCTGATGTTTGATGCTGGACACCTACGTGATTTTGGGCTGGACCCTACTCAAAGTTGTGCTGGGTACCCTACACTATGCTTGTGCTGGGACCCCTACTTAAGTTGTGCTGGTACCCTACCTGATGTTTTGTGCTGGGGACCCTAACGATGTTTGTGCTGGGGAACCTACTGATGTTTGTGATTGGACCCTGCCTAAAGGTTTGTGCTGGGGCCACTGCCTGACGCTTGTGCTGGACCTAACTTCAAGTTTGTGCTGGTACCCTAACCTGATGTTTGTTGGCTGGGACCCGACCCTGTAATGTTTGTGCTGGAACCCATCCTGGATAGTTTGTGCTGGAACCCTAACTGAATGTGTTTACTGGGGACTTACCTAAAGTTTGTGCTGGGACCAACAGATGTTTGTGCTGAAAACCCTACCTGATGTTTGTGCTGGAACTCTACCTGATGTTTTTGGCTGGGACCACTACCTAAAGTTGTTGCTGGGACCCTTAACGAAGTTTGATGTGGGACCCTAATTAATAGTTGTGCTGGTGACGTCTACCAAAGTTGTTTGCTGCACCCTACCATGATTTGCTTGGACCCTACCTAGTTTTTGCTGGTGCTACCTAAAGTTTGGCTGGATACCGCTACTGATGTTTTGTGCTGGGACCTACTGATGTTTCGTGCGGGACCCTACCGATGTTTGTGCTGGGACCCGACTGTATGTTTTGGCTAGGACCCTACCTAATTTGTGCTGGTACCCTTCCTGATTGCTTGTGTCTGGGACCCTAACTTAAAGTTTGTGCTGGACCCTACCTGATGTTTGTGCTTGGACCTATCTGATGTTGTGCTGGAACGTACTGATGTTGTGCATGGACCTGCCTAAATTGTGCTGGGGACCCTGCCATGATCTTGTGCTGGACCCCTAACTTAGTTTGTGCTGGTACCCTACCTGATGTTTGGCTGGGACCATCCGATGTTTGTGCTGGGAAACCTACCTGACTGTTTGTGTGGGACCCTGCCAAAGTTTGTCGCTGGGACACTGCCTGATGTTTTGTGCTGGTACCCTACCTGATTTTTGTGCTGGGTACCCTACCTGATTTTTTGTGCGGACGCTACCTAAGTTTTTGCTGGTACCCTACATGATTGTTTCTGTTCCGTCCCTCCAAACAGAGTTCCCAGGCTGCGACCCCTGTTCCGGCCACCAGAACAGAAGTTCCCAGGGTGGAACCTCGTTCCACCACCAGAACAGACAGTACCCAGTGCAGACCCCTGTTCCGAACCACTAGAACAGAGGTTCCCAGGGTACGACCCGTGATTCCGGCAACAGAAACAGAGGTTCCCAATGGTGAAAAGCCTGTTTCCAGTCCACAGAACAGAGTTCCCGGGTGCTGAATCGTTCTGGGCCACCAGAAACGAGTTTCCGAGTGAACGCCCCTGTCCAGCCACAAATAGAGTTCCAGTGGCAGACTCCTGTTCCGGCACAAGAATAGAGTTCCCAGGTGAAAAGCCCTGTTTTCCAGCCTCCAAAAACAGAGTTCCCGGCTGCCGGACCCCGGTGTCCGGCACCAGAAAGAGTTCCCAGGTCAGACCCCTGTTCCGGCCACATAAACAAAATTTCCCACGTTCAGCAGACCCCTGTTTCCGGCCACCAACGAACAGAGTTTTCCAGGGTGCAGACCCCTGTTCCAGCCTCCAAGAACAGAGTTCCCAGTGGTTGAAAAGCCTGTTCCAACCACCAGAACAGAGTCCCAGGGTGCTGAACCTGTTCTGGCCACCAGAACATTTCCCAGGGTGGTCAAACCCTGTTCCGGCCACCAGAACAGAGTTCCCAGTCTGCTACCCCTGTCCAGACCACCAGAACAGAGTGTTTACGGTGCCTGAACCCTGTTCCGCCACCGAAACAGAGTTTACAGATTGAAAGCCCGTGTTTCGGGGACACCAGAACATATGCTAGGAATTCACCATCCAAATGTCCGTCAATCACGGAACTTGACTGACCCGTTCTTTCGTGCGATGCAAAATGCCTGGTCGACAGGATCATGCTTGGGGACGTCAGAAGGTGAGAAACTGCCACGCTTATAGATATAGATAGTTAGACATTGTCTATAGACAGGTGTTGTAATAGTGTATGTGCACCTTCACAGTGTTGTCTGTCTCCCCTTAAGATCACAAATAGTTAAAGATTTGCCATGCTGTTGAAATTTGCAGCAACCAATCAGTGATAACTGTTTTACTGATTAATAGCACAAGCAACTGGACATAAGCAATTAAAGTTAGCCCCACTACCACCACTGTTTGTGTAAATGTAAGTGCAGTGCAAGCCCCGAGCTCAGACACGTCCCAACAACATACAACACACCACAATCAGGCAGAACAGCCATGCAAAATTCAAATATTGTTAAGGGTGATTACCCATTTTTATTTAACGACACACAACAGCAACACACAACCATTTCATCAGGTATCCCCCAAAACAGTTGTAAGCGTACACGAGAGCCATAAATGGACCCTTACTCACGCATACAAGTGCCTTTTAAACATGAATCAAAAAATCTAAACTTTCCTGCTGAGACGTGGGAGGTTAATAACAGTAATAACATTTGTTTAAGGGCAGGTCCTCTAATTAAAAATGTGTATCACACGCAGTAACTTCATGCTTACAGATCTGCAAGGTGTACATAGCATCAGCACAAGTTCTCTGCCCTTCTCTATAGTTCCCAGTTCCCAAGGTAGCTGCAGTCCATCATGGCCACCACACTGATGTCACGGCATAATGACTTGACTGCTGCTATGATGAGAAAAGTCTCTTCTCTTTTACTCTCGAATCAGTTTTAATTAAATGAGGGATATAAAGATAATAATACAGTGTACTGTAAGATATGAATGTGTGAAAATGTCCATTTTCAAATTCTATTTTATTTCAGGCCACACATGGTATAGCAAAGATTTCCTTGCCCACAAATCTCCCATCTCATTCCATAAACATGGAATATGATCCCCAAGCAGTTGATTATAAAGTGGCTCACCAGGATGAAGAAAGCAAGAAGACATTTCAAACCATGAGATTAACCATAATCTGTGGAGAGTTAAGCGTTCACCATGACAATAAAGCAAACCAATAGAAAACAACGTGTATTTGTATAAATCCTAATAACAGAATCCAGAATTGGTGATACCATGTTATCTATTCAAATCTATTCTAATACTACTTGTTCTTTATTTGTGGATTTTATGAGGAAATTTATAAAAAGGTACCATTCACGTCTTGCACAAGGAACATAATGGATAGTCCGTTATTCTTGTCTTGTCCAACACGGGTGTAGTGTAAACAACAGCTTTGGCTCTTTTTCCTGTAGGTAACAGGTAAAAAACTATTATATTAACTAGTATTGAAACTAGCATACAAAGCATTAATATGACTAACTGGTTAAATAGAAACCCTTTCTGCCACTGCTCTTTTTTATACGGACCTGAACCTGGGCCTTGGTTTTATGGCAAACTATATATATAGAAATGCGTGCACAAGACAGAATACAAACATCTATAGAGACATTGGGCCAGTTAATACACATGGTAATTCTTTTACTTCACATTCAGTAACTTACATTATTTATATCAGCACTTTGATGCCACACGTAATCTTGTTACGTATCGGTTTGTTGAAAAAATCCCGCAGGCTCTCATACTATATATTTTAGTTTAACCACGCCGAGCTACTCGATCGAGGCCTTATGAGAATAGCCGTGATATGAGCGGGGGATGGGATATCGATATCTAAGGAGTAGACCCACCAGCTTATTGAATGGCCCAGCTTAAAACATTGTGCACAGATGAAAAGAATAATGGGTCTGAGCTTGCGATGAGATGGATTATCTATATCCACAACATAAAAAAAAGGGTACTCAACCTTTGATAACCAACTTTGTGGACCCTGTAACAGAGGACTGGAACACGGTACAGCCGCCGTTCCCGAGTCGCTGAAAGGGTGTGATAATTAATAGTGGACTTTTGAAGTAATGATTTAATCAACAAAGCACGAATTATGAATTCTAACCTTAGGGTGCATTATTATATCGTGAAGAAACATGTTACCAAGAAAAAAGCTAATACAATGTTAAGCTAGCACTGTAAGCCCCTCAGGTGACATTTTGGGAAGCTAAAACACGTCAGTAGACGACATTGGAAAACCTCACTGGGGCGAGCCACAAGCAACAGGATTGTGTGTAAGGGGGAGATTCCGAATGGGTTACAAAGAACAAGCAAGCCCAGAAGAGGTGCATGAGAAACATCAATGTGTCATGATACGACCCTGACCCAGCCTCCCCCGCGTCTCCGGCGCGGACAGTGCATGGGGCCACCCCCCCAACCCCCGACGTAACTGCGTATGCGTCTCTTCTTAGGACTCTCGTGCTCATGGTGGCTCCTAACTGTGTCTATATTAGTTACAGAGTCATATGAATCAATAATCAATGTACCTGAATGGGTGCCAATAGGGACCACCCATCACCGATATGACGTATTGATCTTGATAATGACATAGAGTCCGCCTAGATTACAGGTATGGGAAGGGGAGGGGAAAGTAGATGACAGCCCGTGAGGGAGTGCCGAGGGACTGTGTATTGGACTCCCCTCCGGCCAATGTTTTTCCTAGGTAGTACATAGTGGACGAGAGAACAAGCAATGAGGAGTAACTTTGGGGACGAGACGAATAGGTGACAAGGAAAAATTTGAATTAGTGGATAGTGAAAGGACGAAGGGCCGAGTCCAATTATGAAAGCACAACAAAGCCGGAATGACGAATTCTGTGCTTGTTTTTTTTACAGTGATGATATAGGAATAATACGCACTACAGGATAAGTGATGTAAGGATACTTTACTGCGGAGTCCGCCGACTACTATAAAAAAGCGTCTTGCCTAGAAAGCCGTTGTGTTATGGCTCAGGAACTCGCTGTGGCGTGGAATTTCCTTTTTTACACCGGTAGGAGCATATTATTCCCTACAAAGTTATAAATCAGGTGCACTTCTAGGTAGTAACGGATTCAGAAGCGCTGCTAACCTTTCGGCCTAACCCTCCTGCGCACTGCACGACCGTCAGCGAACTCTTGCGCGATCAACACCTTCTAATGCGGGACATGAGCAGCGCAGCAGTATTACGCAACCCATGTGCTAAATAAATGTAGTACGGACATACTGTACATTTACTTGCAGGTTTGGTGTTGATATTCTGCTGGCTGTTGTTACATTTCCTGCTAGAAGAGTCGTTGATTGCGCAAGGTAGTTAATTGTTCCTACTATTCTTGGCCCCACAAAGAAGTTATTAGCATGACTACAGTGGAGTGTGCTGACACCATTTGTGTTTCCCCATACGTGTGAGAGCTGTGCCCACTAACCCTGAGTTCCCTTCGCTGTGCATGTGCCCAATAGCGACTGCAGAAAAAAAACTAAGAAAGTGTTGACAGCATTAAATCACAAGCGGCCACAGAGAGTCATTAAGTAGAGTAATGAGAAAATGAAGCCAGTCGAGGAAGGACTACCAAGCCTTATTATGACAGATTTATTGAGGTTTCTTGATTGGTATAGCCCCCTCAGTCCAGAAAGCATATATCGTGTGTGGCAAGTGAGGTTAAGGCATGGCAGTTTCTGTTTGTGTGTGGTGGGAGGGGGAGGTGTTGAAGGCATGAGGGAAGTAACTGTGAATTCCAAGATCAGTGGGGCGGAAGGGGTTTTAAGACACCATTGTCACATTTGGGACGACGATGTATACGAGTACAAGGGGTACTAATAAAAGAAAATGTACCCCTACCTTTAAATATATAGAGTAATAAGTCCTCGGGGTTACGCTTGCCCTTTATAAAAACCACTAGGCCTGCAGGGCTTGCTTCAATGGTCAACGGTATCTCGCAACTTAATATTTGATATTTAACAGTAAGGGGTTAAATTTTCTAACTATAAATCCTCTGATTGCCAGATTAACTGTCACGCTGGCCAATACAGATGTCCCTTACTTATGTTATCAGTATATTTATTATGGGATTTGGGGTACACACCAAAACAGATTTTCAGGCCAACCGAGAATATCTGAGGTGATTTTCGTCCACGGCGTTGAATGATGTCAGTTGTCATTTGGCCGTGGATCGAGTAAATCACTGCCGAACGGTGGTCCTTTTGCTGCAAAAACGCTGCTTGTCGTCCGACCCTGAACGAAATAATAGATTGAAATATTTGTCCGTTTGTGTACCCAGCTTTAATGTCTGTTGTACTGAGAAAACCACATTGCAACGTACGTTACCATGTGTCTTAAAAGGAGCTGTGACCCTGACGTGTGATCTTATGGAATTTGCTGATATTGTTTGGTATCGGGACCTATGGGACAAGATCACAAAATTCCATTACCATTTCTTTTAACTAGAGAGTAGAGGGAGCTGAAAAATCAGACCATTTTTTAAGGGGCAGCAGTTTGACAAGTTTTCATTCTGTATAAAGAATATATGAAAACGCATTCTGTATCTATATATATATATGGGGATAATATCTTTTAATACACTTTTTATAGTGCTTTATACAGGTCAGGGACTCGAGGGGTGAGAATCCGTATATTATTCTTGTGTTTAGCATAGACGTTCTGCATGTTCTTATTGCATTTCGTCAACCTCAAGCTGCGGTGTTAACTCGTTATACGAGATACGTCGATGCTGCTGTCAATCACAAAAATGCTGCATGCTGTCTCTACCGTCACAGTTAATCATTAACAATGTGGACAATATAGGTCCATATCAATATATATAACAGTCTATGGACCGGGCCGGGAGTAAGTGGACCACAGACTGACCGAGAGGTCAGAAAAGAAAGGGATTCCAGGCGCACCAGGAACCCCCCCTCCCCCCTAAACATTGCCCTGAAAGATATATTAATGTGTACCATTAGCCCATATTCCCACAGACAGGTGGCTGGCGTCAATAAGATTTGCTAAAATTTGCTTGTGTTTTTTAATTTATTAAGATACAGAGTATATAATAATGTGTTCCTAATAGGGTGTCTCAGGGCCAGGAAAGGATAGGCAACACATTGCACGCAGAACAATCATCTGTTTTTTTATCAGTAGCCTTTTTGACCAGGAGGAGTGATACATATTTATTTTCTCCTAAGTTTCAGTATGTCCACACACACATATAAGAGAGTTAAGATTCAGTATATATAATAAATGACAAGAATTTTAAAATGCTGATTACACCTAAAACACTTCTCCAAACATAATCCGTTTATTATATTGGGCTTTCTGGCAAATAAGAGATTATATTTAATTTGTAGAAATGGTCCCTTAAAATGGAACCATGAACATAAATGAACATAAAATTGAACATTCTTTTTATTCAATTGATTTTTTTTTACAACAACTTGCGTAAAGGCCATATACCAGAATAACACAAACGCTTATCATCAGATACAAAGGCAGCCAGTGGTTACAATTGTTAAGGTACTTGAAGAGAAAATTTAGATGTAAAAATGGGTACAAGGCACTTAGTCTATGTGGGAGTCCAACTGCTCAAAAAAGTAGTAAACTGTAAAATGGGCATTAATTAAAGGATAACGTTCGTGTATAGAGTTTATAAAAAAATGACATGTGATTAAACTGAAAAGTACACTGGGACAGAGAATATAGGATTGGGTCAATTCCAAACTGGATTCTGCCAGGTTTCCTCATGCTTCAGCACTATCTTTAAACAGAATAGTCCAGGGAACTAGGCTTATGGACACCCTATGTAAGTATTTGGTATGTGCCCTAGCCCTCCTCCGAAATATGGCACACCAATCTGATGAATGCTGCTTGCGCTTGGCCTGCTTCAATCAAGTTCCCCCTCCTGCCTTACTGATTTCAGTAACTCAGTATGTTTGTATCTATATACACGTAACACACTAAATGCACAGAAGAAAGCACCGTATACGACAACAGGTGAGGATTATGGTGTTGGGGGCTTTGTCTGTGGGGTGTGCTGATTATTGTTTGATCTGCAGGATCATACCTGGAGGGCTGTAGCACTGATGCACAGACTCCCCCTGGCGCCTCCCCCCTGATATACAACCTGTGCAGTTGCAGATTGCTCATATCAAAGGCCGGCTCTGTCCCAGCAAAATGAAAATGTTAGTGCTGTAGCTCCTTAATAAAATGATGATTGTGAGGTAGAAAATCAATCCTAATCCCAGCCCCAGGTACTTTCTCTTTGGGGCTTGGGAAGAAGCCTTTACGAGAAGTACAATAAATATGTCCAGATAAGAGTAAAGAGTATAAAGTAAGATACCACAGATATTAAATATTAATTGCTTGAGCTGTATGCTGGGGCCCGATCTATATATGAATATATTATGAATACTTATTTAATATTGCGCCCACTTTGGGCACGCAGTACTGTACATAACAAAATACCAAAAAGTCAATACAAGGGGGGCAAAATACATAAATTGTTTCGGTACCATAAATATATAATTTAAAATATATAAAATATCACTTATAAGAGCTAGAGCTTAGCCACAGGAAGAACGGAAAGGAGGTCCTGCCCTACGTAGGCTTACAATCTAGATCAATAGCATATATGAATAAAGGAGGAGTCATTTTTTATCAGTGTAAAATGGGAGGATTTTTCAGTGTAATGTTACTAGTCTTGATATAGGGTAGGTCCACATGCAAGTAGTTTATATAGCAGGACAAAAGGTGATGTAGGTTTAGGGGCCATTGGATAATAGGACACCTACTGTAAATAGACAGTACTAGGTCTTGCCACGTTTGTCACATTTGTTTCAGTTAACAGATTCAAGTATATTTATATTTATTTTCTTTATCCATTCTTCTCAGTTTAGGAGTAGCTAGCAAGAAAAATCAAACTAATACATAAAACAGGGCATATTTTCTCTTTAATTTCATGTCCAGTGCCCAGCACTGTCTGTGTGGATGTCATAGTAGGTTTCCATAGCAACACACCCACTTATAACAACACCATGGTACATTTAATCATGTCTTTTTGATTCTGAGAGGTCAGTAGATTTTTTTTCTCAATTTCAGTATTCCACACAAATAGTGTATTAGTTATCATTAGAGTTGACAAAAAGAATTCTAAAGTGACGATTTCTTTTATATGTATTCCAGGCTATCATTTAATACTATTTAAGGTTTCTGCCAAAAAAAAATCTTTTAACCTATCCAGTTTAACACCAAGCATTTTTACACCAAGCGTCACAAGTGCTTTGATATAGGCTTAGATACAAGACAAACATCCCAGCATATCTATTTTGTCTTCTCTCTTAGGTCTAATCTAATCCAATACAATCCTTATATTTGCATGTTTTTATTTTCACCATAAGATGAGATATTAAAATGTTTTTCCGATTGTCTATAAACGATTTTTTAAAATGATTTTAAAGAATATTGACTAAACATAGAACTAATTGTTGTTGTTTGTATTTTAAACTGATTATAGCTTGTTAAACCAGCAATATGGGTTGGAAAGGATTCAAAAAAAGGATTTAGAAGCGTTTTTGCGCTTTAATATTTTTGGCTGATACGGAAGGAAGACTTTAAATTTTGTAATGTAAATTTTGATGTAATATATAGCGCTAAACGATTATAAGTAAAAACCTGTCTAATCATAGATGCTTTAAATAGCCCCTTACATGCCTATCTCTACATTGGTGGGTTATATATTTTACATATACCCAATTGACCTGTCTCCATATTGTTCTATGGTGAATATCCTACATTGTATTACAGTGATTGTATAATTGTAATCAGTCATGTAATCCTTTTTTCAGTCCTTCAAGAACAAAAAGGTAAGTTTTGGAGCAGATGAGATGGAGGTACCCTTCTGGTAGTACTTATATATATATATATATAAATAAAATATATATATACAGATTAATTATCTATATACATTAAATATTCTATCATGCATTTCTTTCAATTTTATGTTTATCATTACTTTTCCAGTCCTGCATATAGATGACATTCATTGAGGAGACAGAGTGTAAGTGGAAACACCTCTCTGTTAAGCTCTTATTTTTATATAGATATATAAGTTTATATCATTATATATAATCTTATATATCATTTAAAAATATATATTAGTACATTCTTGTAATACTTTACACTACCCTGTGAGTGACACCTCTATGGTAAACATATCATCTTTATATGGAATATGTTGTATTTTTATATTCTGTTGGTGCATTTCTTATCATCTTTTTTTATTGTTCTCTTGTTCAGTCTACATAGTGGGTAGCCAAGCTTTGGACAGAATGAAGAAGTGTAAACACCTCTCTGGTAAGCCTATTCATTTTTATATAGATATAAAGATTATACATTATATATAATCTTATATATCATTTAAAATATATATTATAAATTTCTTGTAATCTGTATACCTACCTGTTCTTTTTTTAGTCTCCAATAGAAGATATCAATGCATTGGGGCATATGTGGTGTGGACACCTCTATGGTAGAATATTCATCTCTATATGGAAATGTTGTATTTTTTATTCTGTTGGTGCATTTCTTATATCTTTTTTATTTGTCTGTTCAGTCTACATAGTGGGTAGCCAAGCCTTGGAACAGAAGAAAGTGGAACATCTCTCTGGTAAGATACTCAAGGCAAAATTTTACTTTTTACTTTGGAGCTCAGCCTTTCGGTAAACTTTTAAGAAGAACTAAATTTAAATTGAACCAAAACTGTTTTTTTTTTTATTACCTTCATGGGCTATACCTGTCATCCATGGAGTTGGACTGTGCCTTATTCACACCATCCTTTTTCTTCTATTGGGCCTGATACTGCTGTTTCTGCTACAATGGGAAATATTTATTATTTTGATTAAATCATAGTAACATAGAGGCTATGGTCCAGCCATTTGCAGTATAAAAAGTCCACTTGATTTTGAACCCACCCAATAATAACCTGTTTGCATATAAACGGGATTTCTGCAACTTTCCTTTAGTGGACACACCATATCACCATTACACAAATTTCAGGTACAGTCGATCTATTCCTATTGAGTACAGTGATGAACAATGGTTATTTTAAAAGGCAGTTCAAATCAAGAAATGCCCTCACTGTAGGGGGACCCCCTAACTCTAAACACCATAGTCTTAAAATCGGACCAGAATTGTAGTTACCCACCTTTGTTCCCGGCCTAAGCCTCTTCTGTTTCTTTGCGGAATGGAAGCTCAGAAGAGGAGTGACCACAGCCTGTCTGTGATTGACTGGAAACCAACCAACCACGGATGTGCTGGCGGTCCTTCAGAAGGATCGATTGGAATAAAGGAGCGCAAGTACAGTTCTGGTCTAATTTTAACACATGTCAATATGGCGTTAGATTAGGTGGGTGGTCCATCCAGTGTAGGCATTAAAAAAAAAAAAGGATCACAGCACCAGAGGGACCAAAGGGATGGGGAGAAGAGCAAGAGAGTCCCCACACATGCCAGAGTCCTCTTGAGGACAAGAAGAGGCGACAACTATTTTACACACAACACATCTCCTACTCCTTCAGTGCCTGGATTTCACAAGGCACGCAATAAAACCATAGAGTACAAGATTAAGGTACGGTAAGGTATTTTTTTTACACTATCCAGTGGGCAGCACATGGGCAATTTTTAGTTGGGGGTAACATGCCCTTAAAGATACTATACATGATTGTATACAGGTGAAAAACAAATTTGTTTATTCTAATCAATGTTAAATTGGCTGGCAATTCTTAGAAAAAAAAATAATCTGATGTCTTTTCCTTAGCACGAGCTGGAAATACCATCTGGATTTGATGTAAGTAGAGAAAAGATACAATAGAACAGTGAAAACATGTAGGTTAGAGCATAGCTGTTTAGAGGTATGATTTGGTACCCAGCCCATAAAATCAACAACCATGTTTAATCCACCCTTTATTGCTTTTATATTTCACAGCTGTCATGCCATTACAATTGATCAATTGATTTGATCGTCCTTGAAAAAAAAAATCTTGTCCAAAGTTAAGGTGGTTTGCTGGTGATCAGGAGCAGTATTTATACAAATGAGTTTCACAACCATTTAAAACCTTGTAATCCAGGTCGTGGCATGGTAGTATACTGGTCTACACCTGGGTATGATGAATGAAGATTGTGACATGTATTAGGATGTTATATAATGCCTGTTACATGAAACACACAACTCATATATTGTTTTTCCTTTAGGATATCCAAACCAGACCCCCACCTCTTCTATGATACAGTAAGTAGAAAATAAGAGATCATATTTGTAAATAGTGTGGTTTCATTCACAACAAGTCAACAGTTAAAAGTACAAGTTTTGTTATTTATAAAATGAAATTGGTAACACTTTTTTTTATTTTAAGGAACAAGATGACATCCCAGTGGTATCTTTCGTAAGTACAAAAAGTTCACGTAAAACACAGGGATTCAGGAAATTTGTGTTGCACTGTTTTCCTATTTAACAATGGGTTAGTATGACTTTAAGAGGGGGATGGTGGCGCAAGTTTTCAATTAGCCACAGTGTAGAAGGGGTGTGTAAGACAAGGAACAGGGGGAGATATAGGACATATATGTGAGATGAAACACTGTAGGTTGCCCAGTTTTGCAAGGGGCCAATATCCTAGTTATGCCATGGGTGGTAGCCATAGTGCATCTTTTTTAAGGTGTTTTCTGATTACCAGCACAGCAGGCTTGTCACCTATTCTAAATCAGACATAACTAAAGAACACGAAAATACCCATCAGTGATACCCTTGGTATGGCAAACCAGGTTAGTGAGAATTAAAATGTACAATTTATTAGTATACATTAACATTTACAAAACTTAGTAAACAAAACAGTTAAAATCCAAAAGGAGAGTTGCTCTGTATTCCAGATATACAACGTATAGTGTAGGAGATTGGACTTACGCTCAGTCTCTCTATGCCATACCAATATATAGAGTGGGAGAATTCTCTCAACTACAGACGTCCATCCGTGTACAGAGGCACTCAATAATCAATACAAGGATCCAGTAACCATATCCGTTAGGTATGTAGCACTATGATTTTGAGTGCCTCTGTAACAGGATGGACGTGTTAGTGGAGAGAATTCTCCACTCTATACTATTGGTAGGATTTAGGTGGTCTGAGCGTAGTCCATCTCCTACCACTATCTGGTTGGAATCTGGAATAAGAGCACTCTCCTTTTGGATTCAAACTTGTTTTGTGTTAACTATTTTGTACCCTGTTTAATGTATACTAATAAGTTTTTGACATTTTAATTCTCAACATAACCTTGGTTGCATAACCGAGTGGGTATCACTGAGGGGATACTCTTCGTGTTCTTTTATGTCTCATTTATCTTTTATCCCCATGATTACCCTCTCTTAACTTCCTGAATGATAGTGCACCACACTTGATTTATATTTCTACATATTCTAAAGTCATTACCCGTCCTATTTCATATGATAAACTTTTCCTAGTTGACAGGAAGGAAAAGACATTGCACAATGTAATATTTTAAATTGTTTTAATAAATAGACTGTAAAATCTGTGGAGGAAGTACAATCATGCCTTGTTATCATTTCTAGAATCCTGCACATAGATTTGAGGGATTAAGATCATGGCGCAGGTCGGGCATTCGGAAAGTATATCAGGTACTATATATGGGAATATCTGACTCAAATATTAACATTTCCTGTTTTCTAAATTATATTTTCTGGGTTCAGTCTTAAAACTTATAACAAACCTATTCTGTTTTTGTTAAAGAGTCGACTAAGGCATCAAAACTTGGAAGTTGCCGTCAAAGTGGTAGAGATTGAAGAGGTAATGCACACTTTTCATTTGAATTCTGTAGTTAATGAAAATTGCAAACATGCTCTCATCTAAAACAGCCATAATTTCTAATAACTGGGAATAAAGAGAAATTAGCAATTGGCAATGTATGGATATCATGATAATATGGGCTATACTCACAACTACCTAGAATTACAGACAACCGTATGAAATACATTGTATGTCCTTTATGATTAAAGGCTTATCTGTTTGATTACTGATTAATTTTTAAAGGGCAACTGTGGTCTCCAAACAAGTTAGGGTTAAATGAAACCCTGCATATTTCCTTATAATGAGCCGACAATCCATCTCTGGCTTCAGCCGATGAGAATGATATTGGGGGAATGTTCAAACTTCCTGCTTCAGTAGCTCTAGTGAATCACCTTACTCGCCTAGCCACCTCTGCCCGGAGGGAGAAGCATGCTCAGTAAAGACTTAATCCTGGGGAAATCAGGAAGTACCTCGGACAAAATTGACATTTGAGAAGAGGAGCTATTAATGCATCTAGGATGTGATTTAGGTTTTATTTGAAGGTATGATGCAAGGCTTTTATATAGTTTCTTACCAGGTTTGGAAGAATTGAGACCACGGTTACCCTTTAAGTATGTGATTTGGTTTTCTAGTATTGTGTGAACTCCTTTAACACTGACAGTGAAATATTTTGATTAAATTGCCATTCTGGATGTTCACTGTTTTTTTGTATATATATTCAGGATGAAAGGGAGCAATTGCAGGAGATCCTTATCCTTCAAAAATTAAAAGCACAAGAATATTGTTTATTGTTACGATGCCTGTGTACACCAGATCCACCAGGAAAGAGCAATTATGGGTAAGTTTTTTATTTACTTATATTGTAATATATAAATTAATAGATATGACAGAAATTAAAAATACAGCTGGATAACATATATGACAATACAACATAACCAATAACAAATTATTTATTTGTATTGTAGATAATCATGGAGTTTTGTGGCAGTGGATCACTTTGTATGATCTATCAATATGCATTTCCATGTGTACCTGTGTATCTGCATGAGCAATGGATCCAATAATTGCAAAAGAGATATTGCAGGTAGGACTGGTAACTGTATGTTTTTCAATCCAGAATATGTCTAATAATATAATAATTTGATATTCGAAATTACTATGGAATGAAAGGGACAATGTTGAATAATCAATTTAGAAAACTACAACTTAAAATGAATGCTATTATCCTCCCCAGGGACTGTCGTATCTGCACCAATCTTGGAATTATCCACAAGACAAAAGCCAGAAAATATAATTTCTCAGAGGATGGTCAATCAAAAATTGGTAAGGAAAAATTTGTTCATTATAATAACAGATGGCAGGAAGCTTATGAAGAGAACAGGATAAGTGACTAATCAGAAACAAACGAACATTGCAGTGTAGTGGACTTTATATAGCAGCATTTCTAGGATCAGTGTCTTCCTGATTGAGATGCCCCTAGTCTTCCTTGTCCTCACTCCACAGTCCCCACACACAGAAAACATGCAGCTCAGTGGGGCAGAATTGTGTCAACTGAGGTGAATGTTACAGGTTGTCTCTTTTTATTTGATAACTTTTTAAATCATTTTTAAATGAGAAGAAACATTTATATGCCTGATTTACTTTTTTAACACCTAATTATTTGTATGTTTTCTACATTTATTTGTGATTTTCTTATTTTGCCTTAATTCTCTATCAAAACTTAAACAATTATTTATAAGTACAATCTGCCATTACAGCTGATTCGTGTGGCGTTCAACTACATAGGACTGAGGACAAAACAGAAACTGCAGAGGTTCCATGTATTATCTAGCACCTGAGGTCCACCTCTGCAGTTTAGGACAGAATGATGGATACAATGCCAATGGTATGATATATGTTTACTTATTATATTGCTGCCTGTTTTCTGACTTATAGTCACTGATTATTTTCTATGTTACAGTTATAATAGAAAGCTGTATTCAGATGATTCTTATATACCAGAGATATCGGGTATCATTAATTGCTATTTAAATGATAGTTAAACTCACTCCTCCTACTTACTCTCTTCTTCCAAAGTTGCATAGCAGCTGTTCACACTACATTAAGTTTCCCTCGGTTTTCCAGTCCTTTCCTGCAATCTGTGATATACCCAATAGAAACAACAAAGAGAATAGGAAAGTACCGCACTCCATAATTAGAAAATATATAAACCCTTTATTAGCATAAGTATAACATACTGGGGTATAGCACAGGACAAATAGCAAAATAAAACACTAAATCCAATACAGTTGAGTATCTTTGTCTCCACTGCAGGCATCCAAAGCAAGTGGCAGCCCTCCCCCAGGGAATTAAGTAAGTGCTGGTAATAATAGCAGTATACACTTAATCTGTCAGAAGTCAAGCTGAACTGAATAGTCACCAAAGGGGGTCGAACAGGAGAATAGCTCGAGCAGGCACAAAAAGGGAGCCAATGAGTAAGAGCTCCAGCAGGGTACAAAAAGATGGGAGCCAATGAGTAAAGAGCTCGAGCAGGGTGACTATTCAGCCTGCAGCTTGAACTTCTGCAGATAAGTGTATGACGCTATTTATTACAGCACTTACTTAATTCCCTGGGGGGGGCTGCACTTGCTTGGAAGCCATCGCAGTAGGGACATAGGTTATATGTATATAGGATTTTAAGTTTTTGTATTTTGCTATTTGTCCTGTGCTATACCCCAGTGTTATACTTATGCTAATAAAGGGTTTTATATATATTTATCTAATTATGAGTGCGATACTTTCCTATTCTCTTTGTTTTTTTGAATAATACTATTATTAGTTTCTGCACTATTGCCACTTGGAACTATACTAATGTACTGTGCCTCAACACACTGTTTGATTATTACTTTCTGCAAATAAGCATATCTTCCAATAGGTACATCGTAACTGTCAATGACAGTGGCAGAGGGTAGTTAGAATGGAACAGAGCATCGAATAAACTTTAAATAGGCATAACAACTGTTAGGTAAAGTACCCAGGGTGAGGGCTACTTTGGTCTTTAGCGTTTAGGTCTCACGATAGGTTACATACAGCTATGATAGTGGAAAGGTATAATGTCCTTCAAGACTTTCTCTGGTCCAAACCACTCAGTCCCATCTTTAAACACAAAAAGATTTCTGACTAGGACCTCTTCACGATTCCTCTTTGGCAGTTCTTAATAGTTAAGAGCAATCTAACATTTTATTTTATTTTATGTAACCCTTTCTCCTCATTGTATATTACATGTTAAGAATGGGGGGAAGGGGAAGTCGTTTTCCCTTGTGACTTCTAAAAAAGAACTTGGTCCCTGCGCACTTTGTTATGTTGGCTTTACAGCAAATGTCTATTTCTCTTTTTCAGAGTGACATCTGGTCATTGGGGATCGTATATTTGAAATGGCCAAGGAAACGACGTAAGTAAAGTTCATTATGTACTGTGTCGTGGGAGTAGCTGATCAGTAAGTTAGAACCAGGCGAGGAAACTGCACAACCTGTAGTGAATAGTTGGGGTAAATTCAGAAAATGCCATGACACACAGACTTGCAGTCCTGTGTACTTATTAATTATACAAGGAACATCAGAGTATGTCAGCACAATTTGTACCTTTCTTACAGTTTTGTCTGAAGAAGCTACAATGTTTACCGAAACGTCACTTGATGTTCCTGGCATAACTTAATAAAGTACACAGGACTGCAAGTCTGGTGTGCATGCTTTATTTCACTTATTGACCCAGTGAGTTTCTTTTTTGAAAAGGTTCTCAACTTCAGATGTATGGTTTACCCAATGCCTAGTGGGTTCATGCATTTGAGATGTTCATTTATTACCCATGATAAGAAGAATTGATTTCCATTCACTGCAATGGTGTAGGAAGTACCAGGCATGTAATAAATTTATACCAGCACAAATATATTTAGTCTTTTTTCTCCATTAAGAAAACATTTTAAGTTTATCATCTATTGTTTACAGTTTCTATTATTTTTTATATCCCTTAGCTACAACATATAAATTTACTGGAGTATCTTCACCTATTTCAAGGATGGACCAAGCTAAGCTAGAGCCTGATTTAGGTGAGTTATTTTTTAGACCTATTTTCTAGATCTATATATTATAATCTAAATGTATCAGTCTCACTTGACATCTCTATACCACATCAAATGAATTCCAGTGTTATCCAGCGTCTATGAATAGAAATCGAGACCTAATGATAAACCCAAAATGGGTTCTGTTGTTTCGACAACAAAGATGCCAGGCGAGGCTAAATATGTTCTTTCTCTTATGAAACAAATGTTTGTAAATGAACATGTTATGAAAATATGGTAATATTCTATGTTGAATTTGATATTTAGCAGTCTGCCTTAGAAAAAATTAACCAATTATAGTTTTGACAATTATTGTTTGACACAGAATTTTGTCTCTCCAGGTCTAATGAATTAATACAGTTTCTTGGATTGGTGCTTCATGATAAATCCAGAAGATCGAGCTCAGCTAAAGACCCTTAGAGTATAAATTCATAAGGAGCAGGAGAAGCATCCTTAGTCCAAATGAAATAACAGAGTTTTTTTAAAGTTTAAGGCAATACGAGGTAAAAAAATTGAGAAATATGCACCCTTATGAAAAATAACACTTTAAAATAACTAAAATAACTTGTTTAGATAATAACTTTAATGCTATTTAAAAAACAAGTTAAGTAGTTGTGATCTTTTTCCAAAACTAGGAGATGATGAAGACACAGATAGAAGATTGTGTGATGAAGAAATAGAGGGAGATAAGGATGAAGGCAAGATGAGAATAAGAAGAAAACAATGAAGATAATAGTAGAAACAAATGAAGATAATTATGTAGAAACAAATGAAGTGAGAGGCAAAAGAAAACATTAGAAGAATAGAAAGAGGAACAAAGCAATAATGCTGAAAAATGGCTAATTCTGGAAGAAAAATTGCCAGGATAGCTGCATTATTTTCTGAAATGTTATAATAAAATGTTTCTCCAATTATTCTCCTTATAAAATGTCGGTAGTATAAACAACATATACACATAAAATACAAAAAAGAAAAAATGGCCAAAAATAACAAATATATAAAACAAATCCTTCCAAAGGTACAGAAAAGAAGACTACAAAACGTACACAAAGAAATAATAAAATGTCCCCAAAATTTTTAAAAATCAAAAAAAGTGAGAACCAAAAGAAGATTAGAAGAGCAGGAGAAGAAAGAAATGTTGTAATAAAATCCTGCTCCATATATACCAATTATAACAATCAAAAAACAACAAAACAACTTAGAAGCAATACAAAAACAATTAAAAAATTACCCCAAAAATAATAAAACAAAAATAAAAGTTAAGCACAGAAGTGGAGGAGAACAGTGACCAAAGAGCGAGATGTATTATCATTGTGATCATAGCTGGAAACAGAAAGGAGATAGAATAGAATATAGGAAAGCAGGGAAGAAGATAGAAGAGAAGCAGGAGAAGAGCTAGAGAAGACCATATAAATGTCCTGATTAAAAGGGCATCATAGTGACAAAACACAATTGCCCCATTGCAGAGTTAAATTCATGTCTCTGTGCTGCTTTCTTACCTCTGTCAGTGACTCTGTTTTTCCATGGTGTCGCATCTCTGCGCACTCCCCCCTTCCCCTCGTTTACCTCCTCCATGTCTAACACCAGCTGGCCTGTCAGAGCTTATCATGTGCAGACAGATTAAAAGTTCAACATCCTGAAATCACCACCCACGCACAGATCCAATAAAAGCAAGCTGTCCTGAAGACAGAGGAAACAGAGAACAGTAGTTTACTGCTGAAATACGAACTCTCTCTCTTTATAACCATCATCAACAGTGAAAGCTATCAAGAAGGAGCTGATCGCTGGCAGTCAAAGCTAATCTCGCCCCGAGCTATGCTCTATACTCAGTTCTAATAACGAGCCGGGAGGAGGGAGTAATGTGAGCAGTGAACGCACGCGCGTACGCTCAACCCCCGGGATTGATTGACAGCACCATCCAGCCGTGCAGTCGTAGGAATGCACCATAAAATCGGACGCCTCTCGTTATTAGTGACTCCCGACGGACACCCAAGAGCGTGAAATCTGAAGAAAACAAGCCCCCTTGCCCGTCTCCCTAAGCACCCCCTCATGGCGGTCGGGCGTGGGGGGAATTACTTTTGAAAAATAGGAAGTCTTTGGAAAAAAAAGTACCCTTGTCCATATTAGAGCCCTTAATACAAATACAAAGGATCTATCCTTAAAATCAAATACAAGATCCCCCTCAGCTACGTGGGGATATAAGGGCAACACTCGCTCGACCCAAACACGCGGTGCTCTCAAACTACAAATGCCTGCTCTTTAAACTCTTGATTCGGACAATCACCACCAAATTTATAAAGGGGGAAAAAATTACTTTCTGACTATAAGTGGCAATCGGAAATTTCCCTGGATCAACTCTACTTTATGTATCAATACCAGTAACTTGCAAAATTCCTTGTTTGCAGAAACTCATCCAGCTTTTTTTTTAAACTGACCAATGAACCTGCCATAACAACGTCCACTGGAAGACAGTTCCATAGCTTTAACGTTCTCACAGTAAAAAACCCTTTCCGAGCTTGAAGCCTAAACCTTTTTTCTTCAAGACTTAAGGGATGTCCTCGTGTCCTTTGACATGTTCTATTGGTGAACAATGCCCCAGATAGTTTATTGTATGGGCCGTTAATGTATTTATACACAGTAATCATATCCCCACACAAGTGCCTTTTCTCCAGCGTACATAATTGTAACTTTTCCAGTCTCCCTTCATATTCAAGCTACCCCAATCCCTTTATTAATTTAATTGCCCTTCTCTGAACCTTTTCCTTTTCAAAGATGTCCTTTTTGTACACAGGATTCCAAAATAGCACGGCATATTCCAAATGAGGCCATACCAATACTTTGTAGAGAGGTAGAATTACATTTTTCTCCCTTGAATCCATACCTCTCTTTATACAAGACAATACCATGCTGGCTCTGGCTGTTGCTGCCTGGCTCTGCTTGCTACCTTTAAGTTTGTTATCCACCAAAACTCTAAGATCCCTTTCCAACAGGGATTCACTTAACACAGAGCCATTTATAGTATAAGTAGCACAAGGATTTTTAAGTCCAAAATGCATCACCTTACATTCATCAACATTGAATTTCATCTGCCACTTAGCAGCCCAATGTGACAATCTATCTAGATCCCCTTGCAACGATTGCACATCCTCTGAAGTTTTTAATGGTCAACAAAGTTTTGTGTCGTCAGCAAACACAGGTGTTAGGGACTTTCTGAATGCAAGGTGTGGATGCATTGAGGGTTAGCCCTCAGGGCGGAGGGGCAGGGCAGAGGTGATGTCACTCAACCCGTTGTTATGAAGGGTTCTTGGTCAGTTTAAAAAAAAGCGGATGAGGTGCTGCAAACAAGAATTTTGCAAGTTACTGGATTGATTACATAAAGTAGAGTTGATCCAGGGAAATGTCCGATTGCCACTTATAGTCAGAAAGTAATTTTTTCCCCTTATACATTTGGTGTTTTTTTGTTTTGCCTCCTCTGGAACAAATGTAGCAGGAAATAGGATATTGCAAGATGGGTTGAAAACTGATGACATATGTCTATTCAACCTAAATAACGATACCTGTCGTCATATGCTATTGGGATTTTCAAGGGTAACTTATAGTGCCAACAAACCAGCTGCAGAAGGAGACATAAAATCACCTTTGAAGATTGTGTCCTGCTGTGTGCGAGCAGATATGACTCAGGTTTTAAGACGGATATGAATTAAACCCGGAACGGACCGGAACCGCAGAAAAATTCAATGCCCCTAGCGTGAAGGAGGGCTCACTACAAGTGGTTTCTGGCCAATTCCGTGATGTTCGGTCTTGTATTTTGCCAGGGGTAAATGTTCCGGCTACGGCGTATATTAACATGCGGAAACGGACCGGGAAACACAGTGCAGATACAGTCCAGATAATGAGTAAAAAGCGAACGTAAGGATTACTAGCGTATGTGTCAGGAATGTTCTGGTTTTAACAACAGAATAAGGAGGAAGGTAATGAGGTTTAGACAAAGGGCTTCTCCTTACCCGGAAGCCAGCAGCACCACCAGGATCATGTGATGAGGTGGCGACATCGGAATAGGTGTATTTATTTATGTCGTGTAAAATACACATTTCCATACAGAGTGAGTGTGCAGATTTGGGGGAGGTGATGGTATTTTAGGTGGAAAGTTATATAAATCCTTGAGAGGGAGGATGAACTGTGCGGGACCCTACCTGATGTTGGCTGGGACCCTACCTAAAGTTGCTGGGACGCTACCTTAAGTTTGTGCTGGTACCTACTGATGTTTGTGCTGGGACCCTTACCTAAATTTTGTGCTGGACCCCACCTGAGTTTGTGCTGGAACCCTACTGATGTTTGTGCTGGAACCCTACCTGAGTTTTTGCTGGGACTCTACCTAAAGTTTGTGCTGGGGACCAACAGATGTTTGTGCTGGAAACCCTACCTGATGTTTGTGCTGGAAACTCACCTGATTGTTTTTGGGTGAACCTACCTAAAGTTGGGGGGTTGGCGGGGACCCTAACTTGTGTTGTGTTGGGACCCTACTTAAAGTTTGTGCTGAGAAGCTACCTAAAGTTTGTTGAGGCTACCCTACATGAGTTGTGCTTGGACCCTACAAAGTTTTGATGGAGTACTAAAATTGTGCTGGTACCCTGTACCTGATGTTGTGCGGGAACCTACCTGATGTTTGGTGATGGGACCCTACATGATGTTGTGACTGCGGACCCCTACCTGATGTTGTGCTGGGACCCTACCTAAAGGTTGTGATGGTACCCTACCTGAGCTTGTGCTGGGATCCTACTTAAGTTTGTGATGGGGTACCCTAACTGATGTTTGATGCTGGGACACCTACCTGAGTTTGTGATGGGAAACCTACCTGTGTTTGTGCTTGGACCCTGCCTGAAAGTTGTGCTGGGACCCTGCCTGATTGCTGGTGCTGGGACCCTAACTTAAGTTTGTGCTGGACCTACCTGATGTTTGTGCTGGGACCCTACCTGCTGTTTGTGCTGGAACCCTACCTGATGTTGTGCTGGAACCCTTAACCTGATGTTTTACGGGCTCTACCTAAAGTTTGTGCTGGGACCCAACCCAGATGTTTGTGCTGAAACCCTACTGAGGTTGTGCATGGAACTCTACCTGATGTTTTGTGGGGACCCTACCTAAAGTTTGTGCTGGGACCCTAACTGATGTTTGTGCTGGCGACCCTACTTACAGTGTGTGGCTCCAGGACGCTACCTAAAGTTTGTGCCGCACCCTACCTGATGTTGTGCTTGGACCCTACCTTTAAAGTTTTTGCTGGGATTGACTACTAAAAGTTTGTGCTGGTACCCTACCTGATGTTTTGTGCTGGGACACTACCTGATGTTTGTGCTTGGCGACCTACCTGGATGTTTGTGCTGGGACCCTACCTGATGTGTGTGCTAACCCTACCTAAAGTTTGTGAGTGGTACCCTACCTGATCGCTTTGTGCTGGGACCTAACTTAAGTTTGTGCTGGGGTACCCGGTACCCTACAGGTGTTTGTGCTTGGACCTATCTGATGTTTGTGCTGGGAACATACTGATGTTTGTCTGGGAACCTGCTAAAGTTTGTGCGGGACCTGCCCTGATGCTTGTGCTGCGGACCCTAACTAAGTTTGTGCTGGTACCTACCTGATGTTTGTGCTCTGGGGACATACCTGATGTTTGTGCTGGAGAAACCTACCTGAGTTTGTGCTGGGACCCTGCTAAAGTTTGTGCTGGGACCTGCCTGATTTTGTTTGTGATGGCTGGTAACACTACCTGATGTTTGTGCTTCGGGACCCTACCTGATGTTTGTGACAGCCGGGACGCTACCTAAAAGTTTTTGCTGGGTACCCTACATGATGTTTTGTTCCAGTCTCCAAAACAAGAGTTCACAGGCTGCAGACCCTGTTTTTTCCGGCCACCAGAACAGAGTTTCCCAGGTGGAGACCTCTGTTCCCAGGCCACCGAACAGAGTCCCCAGCGCAGACACGTTCCGACCAACTTAGAAACAAGAGTCCGGGTCAGGGAACCCCTGTTCCGGCAAACCAGAACGAGTTTTCCATGGTGAAAAGCCCTGTGCCAGCCCATCAGAAACAGAGTCCTCAGGGTGTGAAATCTGTTCTGGCCACCAGAACAGAGTTTAGAGTTGAAAACGCATGTTCCAGCCAACAAAATAGAGTTCCAGGTGGCAGACTCCTGTTCGAGCCACAGATGAGTTCCCATGGTGAAAAAGCCCGTTCCAGCCTCCAAAAACAGAGTTCCCAGGCTGCAGACCCCGGTCCGGCCACCAGAACAGAGTCCAGGGTGCAGACCCCTGTTCCGGCCAAACCTAACAAATTTCCACACTGCAGGACCCTTGTTCCGGCCACCAGAAACCGAGTTCCCAGGGTTGCAGAACCCCGGTTCAGCCCCAGAACAGAGTTCCCAGGGTAAAAGCACTGTGTGTTCCCAGCCACCCAGAACAGATTCCCAGGGTGCTGAAACTGTTCCGGCCACCCCAGAACAGATTTACCAGGGGGCAGAACCCGGTCGGCCACCAGAACAGAGTTCCCAGTCTGCTGAACCCGTCCAGCCACCAGAACAGGGTTACAGGTGTCGAACCCTGTGCCGGCCAAGAACAGAGTTTACAGGATTGAAAAGCCATCGGTTCCGACACCAGAACTATGCTAGAATTCACCATCCAATATTCCTGTGACATTAAAGAACGAATGAACCGTTCTTTTCTTGCGATTGCAAAATTGAAGGTCAGACAGGATCTATGCGGGGAAACGTCAAGAAGGGCAGAAACGGCCAGCGCTATAGATATTAGATAGTTTAGACAATAGTTATAGACAGTGTAAGAGTGTATGTGCACTTCACGTGTTGGTATTGTCTCCACTTAAGATCACAATAGTTAAAGATTTCGCCCATGATGTTAATTTTGCAGCAACCAATCAGATGATAACTGTTTACTGATTAATAGCACAGGCAACCTGTACATAAGCAATAAAAGTTAGCCCCACTGCCAACCATGTGTGTGTAAATGTAAGTGCAGTGCAGCCCCAGATGGCTCAGACCGTACCACAACATTACCAACACAACAATCAGGCAGAACAGCCATGCAAAATTCCAAAAATGGTTATTAAAGGGTATTAACCCCATTATTAACCGAACACACAGCAACACAACAACATTTCATCAGGTATCCCCAAAACAGTTGTAAGAATGTCCAGAGAGCCATTAATGACCCTTACCCACTCATGACAATGCTTTTTAAACATGATAAATAAAATCTAAACCTTTCTGGCTGAGACGTGGAGGTTAAAACAGTAAATAAACAGTTGTTTAAGGGCAAGTCATCCTAATTAAAAATGTATACACAGCTAACTTCAATGCTGACAGATCTGCAAGGTGTACAAAAGGATCAGGCACAAAAAGTGCTCTGCCCCTTCTCTATAGATTTTTCCCCAGTCCCAAGGTAGCCTGCAGTCCATTCCATGGCCACCACAGCTGATGTCAAGGATTGGATAATGACTGACTGCTGCTATTGAGAGAAAATTCTCTTCTCTTTTATCTCAGAATCATTTTACATTTAAAACGGATGGAATTAAAGATTAATAATCTCAGTGTATGTTAAGATGATTGAAAGGGTGATAAAATGTCATTTTAAAATTCTATTTTATTTCAGGCAACCAATGACTAGGCAAAAGATTTCCTTGCCACCCAAATCATTCTCATTGCCATAAACATTGGAATAGTGATCCCAATGCAGTTTATTAAAGTGGCTTCACCCAGGATGAGAAAAGCCAAAAGACATTTTGCCACCTCATGGGGCAAGCGCAGGATTTTTAAGGGGGAGATTACTAAATTGGGTTACCACCTTAAACAAGCCCTAAGTAGGAGGTTCATGACGAATACATCAATTTTTTTTTGTTTTCTATGATACTCGCAAACCCCGCTTCACGTGCGCCACATGGTGGCTACACAAACCTGTCTTAATATAGAAGATAACAGTCATATAATAATATTAATAAAATTACCCCTAATGGGTCGCAATACTGACCCATCAGTATAATTATATTCTTAAAACAAGTTTCAGCATTTCAATGGGGAAGTGCAGTGGCGAGAATCTATAATTAAGTCACTCAGTAGAGTGATGTCACTGATGACTTTCTGTATCCAATGCCCCCCCCATTTCATCTCCCGCCCTTTTTTATAGTAATAGTAGAAAAGCCAATTTTTGTACACCAACTGATGACGACTGAATACTGTGTGTGAAAGGAGGAGCGAGCGCCGATTCAATTAATGCAAGGAAATGTGAGTGCGATCTCCACGTTGTTTACCTAGTCATATGAATATAACAACACATATTAAAGGAATTACTTAGTATTCCTACTCTATAAAAACATGCAGAAGGTTATGGCTTCAACAGCCTATTTTCAATACTGAGTGGTGGGCAGTAAGGGACTACCCTTTAAGGGTGGCGTGGAAAATCCATTATATAACTAGTGAGCATATTACCCTTATATAATCAGTGCACTCTATGTAGTAACTTTAAGAGCGCTGCGTAACCATTCTCTACCCTCCTCGGCATTTCACTGACCGTCCAGCTGAACTCTTGCGCGATCACACTACTCTTCTAAATGGGGAAATGAGCAGCCAAGTAGCAGATATTAACGCAACCGCATAAGTAAATGTAATGTACGGACATAACTTCACATTTGTTTAAACTTTGCAGGTTGGTGTGATACTGCTGGCTGTTGATTTCCTGCAGTAGAAGAGTAGTTGTTGCGCAAGGTAGGTATTTACGACTAATCTCTTGGCCCCACAAAGAATGTTAATTAGCATACTACAGTGAGTTGCTGACACCATTCTGTCCCATCAGTTGGTGAGAGCTGTTGCCACCCTGAGTTTCCCTCGCTGTGCATGTGCCCAATGCTAGACTGCAGAAAAAACTAAAGCAGTGTTTGACACATTAATCACAAGCGGCCACAGAAGAGTCATTAAGTAGTAGAGAAATGAAAGCTAAAGGAGAGGATACAGCACATTATGACAGATTATTGCAGGTTTTCGTTGATTTGGTATAACCCCCTCAGGTCCAGAAGCATATTACAGGTGTGGCGAAAGTGAGGGTTAAGGCATGGCAGTTTCTGTTGTGTGTGTGGGGGGGGAGGGTGAAGGCATGAGGGAAGTAATGTGATCCAAGAGTCAGAGGGCGGAAAGGGTTAAGAGCACCATTGTCACATTTGGGACGCAGATGTATAAGGTAAGGGGTACATTAAAAAGAAAATGTTACCCCCTACTTTAAATTATATAGATATCAGATGTCACCTCGGGGTTCCGTGCCCTGATAAAAGCACTAGGCCTGCAGCTTGGCTTCAATATGGTCACGGTTACTCTTCGCTAACAATCTAATATCTTATAATTTACAGTAAGTGGTAAATTTTCTACATATAAATCCTCTGATTGCCATGATTACGGTCACAGCTGGCCATACAGATATTCCCTTTACTTATGTTATAAGTATATTTATTATGGTTGGGTACACACAAACAGATTTTTCAGCCAGCAGTTCTTTTATGTAGGGTGGCCGAATAATCTGAGGTGATTTTCGTCTGCGGCGGGAATGATGTCAGTTGTCCATTTTGCCTGGATCGAGTAATCCTGCCGAACGTGTGGTCCGCTTTGCTGCAAAAACAGTGCTTCGTTCCGCTGAACATATAGATGAAATATTTGTCCGTGTGTACCCAGCTTAATGTTCTGTTTTACTGAGAATCCCATTTGCACTACATTACCATAGTGTCTTTAAAGTCAGAGCTGTGACACTGACGGTGGACTTATGGAATTTGCTGAATATTGTTGGTATCGGGACCTATCGGGCAAGACACAAAAATTCCATTACCAGTTCCTTTTACTAAAGTAGAGGGAGCTGATAAATCAGACCATTTAAGGGCACATTGAACAATCATTCTGTATAAAGAATATATGGAAAAGCATTCCTGTATCTATATACTAATATATGAGGGATAATACGCTTTAATACACCTTTTTATATGCTTTTATTACAGTCAGGGAATCTCCGAGGTGAAGTAATATCGTATTATTCTGTATATAGACCCATCTTAGCAATCACCTCAAGCTGCAGGTTAAATGTTAATACAGAATCTCTATGCTGCTGTCAATCACAAAAAATGCCTGCTTATCACTCACAGTTCATTAACAATGTAACACTCTATATATCAATATATAAAGTCTATGGACCCGGGAGAAGTGGACCAGCAGACTGCCTGAGAAGGCAGAAAAGGGGGATTCAGGCACTAGGAACCCCCCCTCCCCCTAAACATGCCCTGAAAAGATAGTTTAATGTTACATTAAGCCCATATTTCCCACAGACAGGGGCTGGAGCAATAAGATTGCTAAAATTGCTTGTGTTTTTAATTTATAAGATACAAGAGTAAATCATGATGTCATAATAGTTTCCATGGCAACACACACTTCAGAACAACAATCCTGGTTTTTATCAGTAGCCTTTTTGAACCAGAGAGGTTAGTACATATTTTATTTTCTCCTTAATTTCAGTATTTCCACACACATATAAAGAGTTAGAGATTCAGTAATATATATAAATGACAAAGAATTTTAAAATGCCTGATTACACCTAAAACATTCTCCAAATAATCCGTTTATTCCATATTGGGCTTTCTGGCAAAATAAGATTTTTTTTTTGTAGAAATGGTCCCTTAAATGAACATGACAAACATTGAACATAAATTGAACATCTTTTTATTCAAATTGATTTTTTACCACACTTTGCGTAAAGGCCCATAACAGAATTATACACCAAAGTTAACAGATACAAAGGCAGCAATTTGTGATATAGTAGATAGATCCAACAGATTTTAAAGGTACATTGAGAAGAGAAATATTATGTAAAATGGGTACAACTTAGTCCTATGTGGGAGTCCCAACTGTCAAAAAAGAATAGTAAACTGTAAAATGGGCATTAAAGGATAACTTTCGTGTATAGAGTTATTATAAAAAAACAGTTAAACTGAAAAGTACATGGGACAGGATTTAGGATTGGTAATTCCTAACTGATATCTGCCAGTTTTCCTCATGGCTTCAGCACTATCTTTAATACAGGAATAGTCGGACTGGATTAATGCACCCTATGTAGATTTGGTACTGGTGCCTAGCACCCTCCACATGGCACACACATATGTCTGATGCGCTTGCCTTGGCCGCTTCAAATCAAGTTCCCCTCCTGACTTACTGATTTTCAGTAACTTCAGTATGTGTTGTATATATATATAACACGTAACACACTAATGCACAGACAGAAAGACACAGTATAACAGACACAAGTGAGGCTTATGTGTGTTGGGGCTTTGTCTGTGGGGTTGTGCTGATATATGTTTGATCTGCAGGATCATAACGGAGGGGCTGTAGCTCACTGATGCACAGACTCCCCCTGGCGCCCCCCCTGATAATACAAACCTGTGCAGTTGCACAGATTGCTCATATCAAAGGCCGGCTCTGTCCCAGCAAATGAAAACTGTTAGTGCTGTAGCTCCTTAATGAATGATATTGTGAGGTAGGAAAAATCAATCCTACTTCCAGCCCCAGGTACTTTCTATTTGGGGCTGGGTATAGATATCCTTTTACGGAGCGTACAATAAATTATATCCAGATAAGAGTAAAGAGATAAATAAGTACCCAGATATTAAATAAATTGCTGAGCTGTATGCTGGCGCCCCAGATCTATATAGAATATATATATGAATACTTTATTTATATTGCGCCACTTTGGGACGCAGTGCTGTACATAACAAATACAAAAAAGTCATACAGGGGGCAAATACATAAATTGTTCGTACATAAATATATAAATTTATAAATATAAATATAACTTATAAGATGCTAGAGCTTAGCAACAAGAGGAAAGGAGGTCCCTGCCCGTAGAGCTTACAATCTAGATCAATAGCATATATGAAATAAAGGAGGAGTCATTTTTTATCATGTAATGATGGAGGATTTTTATCAGTGTATAAATGTATCTAGTCTGATATAGGTAGTCCACAATGCAAGCAGTATATAGCAGACAAAAGGTGATGGTAGGTTTAGGGGCCATTGGATAATAGGACCACTAATGTAATATGACAGTTAAGGTCTTGCCACTGTTGTCACATTTGTTTCAGTTAACAGATTAAGTAGATTTTATTTATTTATTTTCTTTATCCCATTCTTCTCAGTTTAGGAGTAGCTAGCAAGTAAAAAAATACACAATACATTATAAACAGGGCATATTTCTCGTTAATTTCATGCCAGTGCTCAGCAATGTTGCATTGTGATGGCATAGTAGTTTCCATAGCACACACACTTTTAACAAACAACCCTGGACAATTAATCAGTTGTCTTTTGATTTCTGGAGGGTCAGTTAGATTTTTTTTTCTCAATTTCAGTATTTTCACAAAATAGTGTATTAGTTTTCATTAGAGTTGACCAAAAAGAATTCTAAAGTGACGATTTCTTTTACATGTATTCCAGGACTATCATTTAATCATATTTAAGTTTCTGCCAAAAAAAAACTTTTAACCTATCCAGTTAACACAAGCATTTTTACACAAGCTGTCACAGTGCTTTGATATAGGCTAGAACAAGAACAAAACATCCAGCATATCATTTATTTTGTCTTCTTCTCCTAGGTCTAATCTAATCCAATACAATCCTTATATTTTGCATGTTTTATTTCACCATAAGATGAGATATTAAAATGTTTTCCAGATTGTCTATAAAACGATTTTAAAATGATTTTTAAAGAATATGACTAAAACATAGAACTAATTTTTGTTTGTATTTTAACTTGATTGATGCTTGTTAAACCAGCAATGGGTTGGAAAGGTTCAAAAAGGATTTAAGAAGGCGTTTTGCTGCTTTAATTATTTTGGCTGATACGGAAGGTAGACTTTAAATTTTGTAATGTAAATTTTTGAATGTATATATGAGCATAAGATTAATGATAATGTAAAACCTGTCTAATCATAGATTGCTTTAAAATAGCCCCTTACATGCCTATCTCATACATTGGTGGGTTTCATATATTTATACATATACTCCAATTGACTGTCTCCCATATATGTTCTATGGTTAATATCTACATTGTATTACAGTGATTGTATAATGTGTAATCAGTCATGTAATCCTTTTCAGTCTTCAAGAACAAAAAGTAAAGTTTGGCAGATTGCAGATGGAGGTACCTTGGTAAGCTTATAATATTATATATAAAATAAAAACATATATAATACACGATATATTAGAGAATAGATATATCATAATATTATTATTTCTATCAGTGCATTTCTTTCAATTTTATGTTATCCTTTACTTTTCCAGTCTGCAATATTAGATGACAATTCATTGGGACAGATTGTTAAGTGGAAACACCTCTCTGTAAGCCTCTTCATTTTTATATAGATATATAAGTTTATATCATTTATATAATCTTATATATCATTTAAAATATATATTAGTACATTTCTTGTAATCTGATACCTACCTGTAGTGACAGCCTAGATGGAAGAATATTCATCTCTCTATTGGAAATATGTTGTATTTTTTATATCTGTTGGTGCATTTCTATATCTTTTTTTATTTTCTCTTGTTCAGTCTACAATAGTGGGTAGCCAAGCTTTGGAACAGAAGAAAGTGTAAACACCTCTCTGGTAAGCCTATTCATTTTTATATAGATATATAAGATATATCATTATATATAATCTTATATATCATTTAAAATATATTAGTAAATTTCTTGTAATCTTATACCTACCTGTTCTTTTTTTTAGTCTCCAATAGAAGATATCATGCATTGGGGGCATATGATGGTGTGAGTGAACCTCTATGGTAAGAATATTCATCTCTATGGAAATAGTTGTATTTTTTATATCTGTTGGTGCATTTCTTATATCTTTTTTATTTTCTGTCAGTCTACAATAGTGGGTAGCCAAGCTTTGGAACAGAATGAAAGTGGAAACACCTCGGTAAGATACTCAGGCAAAATTTTACTTTTACTTGGAGCTCAGCCTTCGGTAAACTTAAGAAGAACTAAATTTAAAATGAACCAAACATGTTTTTTTTTATTACTTCATGGGCTATACTGTCATCCACTGGAGTTGGACTGCCTTATTCACACCAGTCCTTTTCTCTTCTATTGGGCCTGATACTGCTGTTTTGCACAATGGGAAATATTTATTTTTTGATTAAACATTAGTAAATAGAGGCTATGGTCCAGCCTTTGCTAGATAAAAAAGTCCACTTGATTGAAACCCACCCAAAATAATACCTGTTTGCATAAAACAGGATTTCTGCAACTTTCCTTAGTGACACACCATATCACCATACACCATAATTTCAGGGTACAGTCGATCTATTCCTATTGAGTTACAGTGATGAACAATGGTTATTTAAAAGGCATGTTCAAATCAAGAATGCCCTCACTGTAGGGGACCCCCCTAACTCTAAACACCATAGTCTAAAATCGGACCAGAATGTATTTACCACACCTTTGTTTCCTCGGCCTAAGCCTCTTTTTCTTCTGGGAAGGAAGCTCAGAAGAGGAGTGACCAGCACAGCCTTGTCTGTGATTGACTGAAACAACCAACTCACGGATGTGGTGGCGGTCTTCAGAGGATCTGAGGGAATAAGGAGCGCAAGTACAGTTCTGGTCTAATTTTACACATGTAAAATGGCGTTTAAGATTAGGTGGGTGGTCCATACAGTGTAGCATTAAAAAAAAAAGGGAAATCACAGCACAGAGGACACAAAGGGATGGAGGGAGAGAGCAAGAGAGTCCCCCAGCACATGCCAGAGTCTCTTAGAGGACAAGAAGGAGGCCGAAAACTATTTTACACACAGACAGCTCCTACTCTTCAGTTGCCTGGTTTTCACAAGGCACTGCATGAAAACCATATGGAGTAAAAGATTAAGGTACGGTAAGGTATTTTTTTTTACACTATCCAGTGGGGCCAGCAGTTGGGCAATTTTTTGTTTGGGGGTAGACATGCCCTTTAAAGATACTATACATGATTGTATACAGGTGAAAACAAATTGTTTTATATCTAATTCAATGTTAAATTGGCTGGCAATTCTTTAATAAAAAAAAAAATCATGATTGTCTTTTCTTTAGCACGAGCTGAATACCATCTGGATTTGATGTAAGTAGAGAAAAGATACAATAGAACAGTGAAAACATTGTAGTGATTAGGCATAGATGTTTTGAGGTAATTGATTTGGTACCCAGCCCATAAACTAATCAACACCATGTTTAATCCACCCTTTATATGCTTTTATTTCACAGCTTGTGCCATTACCAATGATCATCTGATTTGATTCGTTTCCCTTTGAAAAAAAAATCTGTCCAAAGTAAGGTGTTCTGTGAGTGATCAGGAGCAGTATTTATCAAATGAGTTCCACACACCATTAACACCTTTGATCCAGGTCAGTGGCCATGGTAGTATACTGGTAATACACGGTAGATGAATGAAGATATGTGTTTGACTGTAATTAGAGTTATATAATGCTTTTACATGATAAACACAACTCATAATATTGTTTTCCCTTTAGGATATCCAACACCCAGACCCTCTTTAATATACAGTAAGTAGAAAATAAAGTAGATCTATTTGTAATGTGGTTTATTTCACAAACAAGTAAACAGTTAAAAGTACAAGTTTGTTATTTTTATTAAATGAAATTGGTAAACTTTTTTATTTTTAAGGAACAAGATGACATCCAGGGTATCTTTCGTAAGTACAAAAGTTCACATTAAACACACAGGGAATTCAGGAATTTTGTTGCACCATGTTTCTCTATTAACAATGGGTTAGTATGACTTAAGAAGGATTGGTGGCTGCAAGGTTTATATTAGACACCAGTGGTAGCAGGGTGTAACTACCAGGGAAGCAGGGAGATATATGACAATATGCTGCAGATGGAAAACACTGATAGTGCCAGTTTTGCAGGGGGCCCAATGATTCCTAGTTATGCCCATGGGTGGTAGCCATAGTTGCATCTTTTTTAAGGTGACTTTCTATTACCAGCAATGACATAGCTGTCACATATTCTAAAATCAGACATAATAAGAACACGAAAATATCCCCCTCAGTGATACCCTCTCGGTTATGGCAAACCAAGGTTAGTGAGAATTAAAATGTACAAATTTATTAGGTATTACATTAACATTTACAAACTAGTAACAAAAAGTTAAAATCCAAAAGGAGAGTGCTCTTATTCCAGAGATACACCAGATAGTGGTAGGAGATGGACTTACGCTCAGTCTCTCTAAATCCTACCAAATAGTATAGAGTGGAGAATTCTCTCCACTACAACGTCCATCGTGTACAGAGGCACCAATAATCAATACAGGATCCAGTTCACCATATCGTGTGAGCTATGTTAGCACTATTGATTTATTGAGTGCCTCTGTACCGATGGATTTGTAGTGGAGAGAATTCTCCCACTCTATACTATTTGGTAGGATTTAGTGGGTCTGAGCGTAAGTCCACTCCTACCACTATCTGGTGATACTGAAATAAGAGCACTCTCCTTTTGGATTTCAACTTTTTTGTTACATTTTGTAACTTTAATGTATACCTAATAAAGTTTTACATTTTAATTCTCACTAACCTTGGTTTGCCATAACCAAGGGTATCACTGAGGGGATACTTTCGTGTTCTTATTATGTCTTTATCTTTTATCCCCATGATACCCTCTTAACTTCCTGAATGATAGTGCACCACACTTGATTATATTTCTACATATTCTAAAAGTCATTACCCAGTCCTATTTCATTGATAAATTTTCCTAGTTGACAGAAGGAAAGACATTGCAAATGTAATTATTTAAATTGTTTAAATAAATAGACTGTAAAATCTGTGGGGAATACATAATGCCCTTGTTATCACTGTTCTGAATCCTGCACATAGATTTGAGGGATTTAAGATCATCGGCGCAGGTGCATTCGGGAAAGTATATCAGGTAAGTTATATATGGGATATCTGACTCAAATATTAACATTCCTGTTTTCTAAATTATATTTTCGGGTCAGTCTTAAACTTATAACAAACCTATTCTGTTTTTGTTAAAGAGTCGACTAAGGCATCAAAACTTGGAAGTTGCCGTCAAAGTGGTAGATATTGAAGAGGTAATGCACAACTTTTCATTTGAATTCTGTAGTTTAATGAAAATTGCAAAGATGCTCTCATCTAAACAGCCATATATTTACTAATAACTGGGATAAAGAGAAATTAGCAATTGGTACATGTATGGATATCATGATATATATGGGCTATACTCACAACTACCTAGAATTACAGACAACCATATGAAATACATTGTATGTCCTTTTATGTATTAAAGGCTTCATCTGTTTTGATTACTGATTAATTTTTAAAGGGCAACTGTGGTCTCCAAACAAGTTAGGGTTAATTAAACCTGCAGTATTTCCTTTATAATGAGCCGACAATCACATCTCTGACTTCAGCCTGTGAGAAATGATTGGGGTGAATGTGTTCAAACTTCCTGCTTCCAGTAGCTTTAGTGACATCACCTTACCTCGCTGTAGCACCTCTGCCCCGGGGAGAAGCATGCTCGTAAAGACTTAATGCTGGGGAAATCAGGAAGTACCGGACAAATGACATTGAGAAGAGAGCCATATGCATCTAGAGATGTGATTTAGGTTTTATTTTGAAGGTATGATGCAAGGCTTTTATATAGTTCTTACTAGTTTGGAAGAATTGGAGACCACAGTTACCCTTTAAGTATGTGATTTGGTTTCTAGTATTGTGAACTCCTTTAACACGACATGTGAAATATTTTGATTAAATTGCCATTCTGGATGTTCATGTTTTTTTGTTATATATATTCAGGATGAAAAGGAGGATCAATTGCGGAGATCTTATCCTTCAAAAATTAAAGCACAAGAATTTGTTTATTGTTACGATCCTGTGTACACCAGATCCACCCAGGAAATGAGCATTATGGGTAAGTTTTTTATTACTTATATTGTAATATATAAATTAATAGATATGACAGAATTAAAAATACAGCTGGATAAACATATATGACAATAACAACATAACAATATAACATAAATTATTTTATTTGTATTGTAGATAATCATGGAGTTTTGTGGCAGTGGATCACTGTATGATCTTATCAATATGCATTTCCATGTGTACACTTGTTATCTGCATGAGCAATGGATCCAATATATTGCAAAAGAGATATTGCAGGTAGGACTGGTAAACTGTATGTTTTTCAATCCAGAATATGTACAATAATATAATAATTTGATATTCGAAATTCTTATTGGAATGAAAGGGACAATGTTGAATAATCAAATTTAGAAAACTACAACTTTAAAATGAATGCTATTATCCTCCCCAGGGACTGTCGTATCTGCACCAATCTGGAATTATCCACCAAGACATAAAGCCAGAAAATATAATTTTCTCAGAGGATGGTCAAGTCAAAATTGGTAAGGAAAATTTAGTTCATTATAATAAACAGATGGCAGGAAGCTTATGAAGAGAACAGGATAAGTGACTAATCAGAAACGTAACATTGCATGTTAGTGGACTTTATATAGCAGCATTTCTAGGATCAGTGTCTTCCATGATGAGATGCCCCTAGCTCTTCTCTTGTCCTCACCCCACAGTCTCCCACACACAGAAACATGCAGCTCAGTGGGGCAGAATTGTGTCAACTGAGGTGAATGTTACAGGTTGTCTCTTTTTATTTTGATAACATTTTTAAATCATTTTTAAAAAGAGAAGAAACATTTATATGCCTGATTTACTTTTTTAACACCTAAATTATTTGTATGTTTTCTACATTTATTTGTGATTTTACTAATTTTGCCTTAATTCTCTATCCAAAACTTAAACAATTATTTATAAGTACAATCTGCCATTACAGCTGATTTCGGTGTGGCCGTTCAACTACATAGGACTGAGGACAAAACAGAAAACTGCAGAGGTTCCATGTATTATCTAGCACCTGAGGTCCACCTCTGCAGTTTAGGACAGAATGATGGATACAATGCCAAGGTATGATATATGTTTACTATTATATTGCTGTCCTGTTTTTCTGAGCTATAGTCACTATTATTTTCTATGTGACATTATTAATAGAAAGCTGTATTCAGATGATTCTTATATACCAGAGATATCGGGTATAATTTAATTGCTATCTTAAATGATAGTTAAACTCACTCCTCCTACTTACTCCTCTTCTTCCAAAGTTGCATAGCAGCTGTTCACACTTACATTAAGTTTCCCTCGGTTTTCCAGTCCTTTCCTGCAATCTGTGATGTACCCAATAAGAAGACAACAAAGAGAATAGGAAAGTACCGCACTCATAATTAGATAAATATATAAAACCCCTTTATTAGCATACCGGTAAGTATAAATACTGGGGTATAGCACAGGACAAATAGCAAAATAAAAACACTTAAAATCCTATATACATTTGAGTATCTTTGTCCTCCACTGCCATGGCATCCAAAGCAAGTGCAGCCTTCCCCCAGGAATTAAGTAAGTGCTGGTAATAATAGCATCATACACTTATCTGTCAGAAGTCAAGCTGCAACTGAATAGTCACCAAAGGGGGTCGAACAGGAGAATAGCTCGAGCAGGGCACAAAAGAGGGAGCCAATGAGTAAAGAGCTCCAGCAGGGACAAAAGAGGGAGCCAATGAGTAAAAGCTCGAGCAGGGTGACTATTCAGCTGCAGCTTGACTTCTGACAGATAAGTGTATGACTGCTATTATTACCAGCACTTACTTAATTCCCTGGGGGAGGGCTGCACTTGCTTTGGAAGCCATCGCAGTAGGGGACATAGGTACTCATATGTATATAGGATTTTAAGTTTTTGTATTTTGCTATTTGTCCTGTGCTATACCCCAGTGTTTATACTTATGCTAAAAAGGGTTTTTATATATTTATCTAATTATGATGTACGGTACTTTCCTATTCTCTTTGTTGTTTTTGAATAATATATTTCTTAGTTTCTGCACTATTGCCCACTGGAACTATACTAATGTACTGTGCCTCAACACACGTTTGAGTATTACTTTCTGCAAATAAGCATATCTTCCAATCGTAGACTGTCAATGACAGTGGCAGAGGGTTAGAATGGACAGAGAATCGAAGAAACTTTAAATAGGCATAACAACTGTTAGGTAAAGTACCCAGGGTTGAGGGCTTAGCGATTTAGGTTCTCACCGTTGGTACTATACAGCTATGGAAGTGGAAAGGGTATAATTGTCCTTCAAGACTTTCTCTGGTCCAAACCACTCAGTCCCATCTTTTAAACACAAAAAGATTTCTGACTAGGACTCTTCACGATTCCTCTTTGGCAGTCTTAATAGTTAAGAGCAATCTAACATTTTATTTTTTTTATGTAACCCTTTCTCCTCATTGTATATTACATGTTAAGAATGGGGGGAAGTCGTTTTCCCTTGTGACTTCTAAAAAAGAACTTGGTCCCTGCGCACTTGTTATGTTGGCTTTTACAGCAAATGTTCTATTTCTCTTTTTCAGAGTGACATCTGGTCATTGGGGATCGTGATATTTGAAATGGCCAAAGGAAAACGACGTAAGTAAAGTTCATTATAGTACTGTGTCCGTGGGAGTAGCTGATCCAGTAAGTTAGGAACCAGGCGAGGAAACCTGCACAAACCTGTAGTAAATAGTTGGTCGTTTGTGCTGGGTACAAATGGCAGACTGAGGCAAAAGACAGTAAATGTAACAATAAGTGAGATAAATGCCATGCACACCAGACTTGCAGTCCTGTGTACTTTATTAAATTATACACAGGAACATCAGAGTAACGTTTCAGCACAATATTGTACCTTTCTTACAGTTTTGTCTGAAGAAGGTACAATGTTTGTACCGAAACGTCACTTTGATGTTCCTGTGCATAACTTAATAAAGTACACAGGACTGCAAGTCTGGTGTGCATGGCATTTATTTCACTTATTGACCAGATGTGTTTCTTTTTTGAAAAGGTCTCAACTTCAGATGTATGGTTTACCCAAACGCCTAGTGGGTTCATGCATTTGAGATGTCATTTATTACCCATGATAAGAAAGAATTGATTTCCATTCACTGCAATGGGTGTAGGAGTACACAGGCATGTAATTAAATTTTACCAGCACAAATATATTTTAGTCTTTTTTTCTCCATTTAGTAAACAATTTTAAGTTTATCAATATTGTTTACAGTTTCTATTATTTTTTTTATATCCCTTAGCCTACAAGATATAATTTACTGGAGATATCTTCACCTATTTCAAGATGGACCAAGCTAAGCTAGAGCCTGATTATGGTGAGTTATTTTTAGACCTATTTTCTAGATCTATTAATATTATAATCTAAATGTATCATGTCTCACTTGACATCTCTATACCACAACTCAAATGGAATTCCAGTGTTATCCAGCGTCTAATGAAATAGAAATCTGAACCTAATGATAAACCCATGAAATGGTTCTTTGTTTTCGACAAAAAGATGCCAGGCTGATGCTAATATGTTCTTTCTCTTATGAAACAAAGTTTGTAATGAACATGTTATGAAAATATGGTAATATATCTATGTTGTCTAATTTGATATTTAGCAGTCTGCCTTAGAAATAAATTAACCAATTATAGTTTTGACAATTATTGTTTGACACAGAATGTTTGTCTCTCCAGGTCTAATGAATTAATACAGTTCTTGGATTGGTGCTTCATGATAAATCCAGAAGTTCGAGCATCAGCTAAAGACCTCTTAGAGCATAAATTCATAATGGAGCAGCAGAACGCATCCTTAGTCCAAAATGAAATAACAGAGTTTTTTAAAGTTATTAAGGCAATACGAGGTAAAAAAAATTGAGAAATATGCACCCTTAGAAAAATAACACTGTTAAAATAACTAAAATAACTTGTTTAGATAAAAAACAATGTTAATGTATGTGTGATCTTTTTCCAAAACTAGGAGATGATGAAGACACAGAGGAAGGTGATGAAGAAATAGAGGGAGATAAGGATGAAGGCACAGATGAGAATAAGGAAGAAGAAACAAATGAAGAGTAATTATGTAGAAACAAATGAAGATGAGAGTAAAAAGCAAACATTAGAAGAATCAGAAAGAATGGAACAAAATCAATAACTGCTGAAAAAAATACTAATTCTGGAAGAAAAAATTGCCAGGATAGCTGCATTATTTTTTGAAATGTTATAATAAAATGTTTCTCCAATTAATTCTCCTATAAAATGTATGGTATGAAACAACAATATACACATAAAATTACAAAAAAACAAAAATAAACAATATATGTATAAGAAAATCCTTATCCAAAGGTACAGAAAAGTAAGACTAAAAACGTACACAAAGAAATGTAAAAAATGTTCCCCAAAATGTATTTTAAAAATGCAAATAAAGTGGAACACAAAAGAAGATTAGAACAGCAGAGAAGAAGAAATGTTTGTAATAAAATCCTGCTCCATAAATACCAATAATTACGGTAACAATAAAAAAACAACAAAACACTTTAGAAGCAAGTACAACAATTAAAAATTACCCCAAAATATAATAAAACAAAAATAAAAGTTAAGACAGAAGTGGAGGAGAACAGTGACCAAAGAGCAGAGATTATATCATTGTGATCATGAGCTGGAAAAGAAGAATATGGAGAATAGAATATAGAGAGAAGCGGGAAGAAGATAGAAGAGAAGCAAGGAGAGAGAGAGAAGACCATAAAATGTCCTGATTAAAGGGCATCTATAGTCAAAAACACAATTGCCCATTGCAGAGTTAAATTCATGTTCTCTGTGCTGTCTTTCTCCTACCTCTGTCAGTGAATCTGTTTTTCTCATGGTGTCAGATCTCTCTGCAGCACTCCCCCCTTCCCCCTCCCCTCTGTTAACCTCCTCCATGTCTAAACACCAGCTGCCGTCAAGCTTATCATGTGCAGCAGGAGTTAAAAGTTCAACATCCTGAAATACACACCCACGCACAGAGGCCAATAGAAAGCAAGCTGTCCTGAAGACACGGAAGACAAGTAAGAACAGTAGTTTACTGCTGCAATACGATCTCTCTCTTTATAAACCATCATCAATCAGTGAAAGCTATCAAGAAGTGCAGCCTTATCTCTGCAGTCAAAGCTACCTCTCTCCCCGAGCTAATGCTCTTATCTCCAAGTTGTAACAGAGCAGGGAGGAGGGAGTAACTTGAGGAGGGAGAGGGTCAAGTCACAGGGATTTGATTGACAGCACAAGTAGGAGTAGAGGAATGCAATCACGTCTTCTTTTAATTAGTTTACTCAGGACAGAGAGGGAAACTGAAGAAAGTGAAGACACTCTGGGGGTGGGGGGAATTATAGAACACATGGAAGGAAAAAAAAAGTTCATTTTCCCAATATAGATGCCCTTATAATTAATACAAAAAGGTTTTACCTAAAATTAAAATACAAAGGGTTCCTTTCTGCTAATATCTGTGGGGGATTTACTTAAAGGGCAACTGTGGTCTCCAAACAAGTTAGGGTTAATTGAAAGCCTTTAAAATGAGCTGACAATCACATCTCTGCCTGCAGCCTGTGAGATATTATATTGGGGTGAATGTTCAAGCTTCCTATTTTCAGTAGGTTGAGTGACATCACCTCTGCCCTGCCCCTCCGCCCTGAGGGCTAACCCTCAATGCATCCACACCTTGCATTCAGAAAGTCCCTAACACCTGTGTTTTGCTGACGACACAAAACTTTGTACCATTAAAAACTTCAGAGGATGTGCAATCGTTGCAAGGGGATCTAGATAGATTGTCACATTGGGCTGCTAAGTGGCAGATGAAATTCAATGTTGATGAATGTAAGGTGATGCATTTTGGACTTAAAAATCCTTGTGCTACTTATACTATAAATGGCTCTGTGTTAAGTGAATCCCTGTTGGAAAGGGATCTTAGAGTTTTGGTGGATAACAAACTTAAAGGTAGCAAGCAGTGCCAGGCAGCAACAGCCAGAGCCAGCATGGTATTGTCTTGTATAAAGAGAGGTATGGATTCAAGGGAGAAAAATGTAATTCTACTCTCTACAAAGTATTGGTAGGCCTCATTTGGAATATGCCGTGCTATTTTGGAATCCTGTGTACAAAAAGGACATCTTTGAAAAGGAAAAGGTTCAGAGAAGGGCAATTAATTAATAAAGGGATTGGGTGGTAGACTTGAATATGAAGGGACTGAAAAGTTACATTATGTACTGGAGAAAAGGCACTTGTGTGGGGATATGATTACTGTGTATAAATACATTAACGGCCATACAATAAACTATCTGGGGCATTGTTCACCAATAGAAAACATGTCAGGACACGAGGACATCCCTTAAGTCTTGAAGAAAAAAGGTTTAGGCTTCAAGCTCGGAAGGGTTTTTTACTGTGAGAACGTTAAAGCTATGGAACGTCTTCCAGTGGACGTTGTTATGGCAGGTTCATTGGTCAGTTTAAAAAAAAAGCTGGATGAGTTTCTGCAAACAAGGAATTTTGCAAGTTACTGGTATTGATACATAAAGTAGAGTTGATCCAGGAAATTTCCGATTGCCACTTATAGTCAGAAAGTAATTTTTTCCCCCTTTATAAATTTGGTGTTTTTTTTTTGCCTTCCTCTGGATCAAATGTTAGGCAGGAAAAGGATATTGCAAGATGGGTTGAACTGGATGGACATATGTCTTTATTCAACCTCAAATACTATACCTGTCTGTCATATGCTAATTGGGATTTTCAAGGGTACTTATATTGCCAACAAACCAGCTGCAGAGGAGACATAATCACTTGAAGATGTGTCCTGCGGTGTGCGAGCACACTATGATCAGTTAAGACGGTATGAATAAAACCCGGAACCGGACCGGAACCGCAGAAAATCAACTGCCCCTAGCGTGAAGGAGGGCTCACTACAAGTGGTTCTGGCAATTCCGGTGATGTTCTGTCTTGTATTTTGCCAGGAGGTAATGTTCCGGCTCCGGGTATATTAAAATGCGGAACCGGACCGGAACACAGTGGCAGATACATTCCAGATCAATGAGTAAAAACCGGAACGTAAGATTACCTAGCGTATGTGTCAGGAATGTTCTGGTTTTTTACACAACGGAATAAGGAGGAAGGTAATGAGCGTTTAGCAAAGGCTTCTCCTTTACCGGAGCAGCGCACCACCAGGATCATGTGTGAGTTGGGACACTGAATAGGGTATTTATTTTATTTAGTGTCACATACCATTCTCATACAGTGTGAGGTGTGCAGATTTGGGGGAGTGCCTGGGATCTTTAGTGGAAGTTATATAATCCTTGAGAGGGAGGATTTAACTGTGCTGGGACCCTACCTGATGTTGTGCTGGGACCCTACCTAAGTTTGTGCTGGGACGCTACCTTAGTTTGTGCTGCGCACACCTACTATGTTTGTGCTGGGACCCTACCTAAAGTTTGTGCGTGGACCCACCTGATGTTTGTGCTGGACTACCTGATGTTTGTGCTGGAACCCTACCTGTGTTTGTGCTGGGACTCCTACCTAAGTTTGTGTGGACCCAACCAGATGTTTGTGCTGGACCCTAACTGATGTGGTGCTGGAATCCTAACTGATGTTTGTGCTGGGACCCTACCTAAAGTTTGTGCTGGGACCCTAAATGATGTTGTGTTGGGACCCTACTTAGTTGTGCTGGAGCCCTACCTAAAGTTTGTGCTGACCCTACCGATTGTTTGTGCTGGACCCTACCTAAGTTTTGCTGGGATCTACCTAAATTTGTGCTGGTACCCTACCTGATGTTGTTTGTGCTGGGACCCTACCTATGTTTGTGCTGGAACCTACCTATGTTGTGCTGGGACCCTATCCTGATGTTGTGCTGGGACCCACCAGACCTAGTTTGCTGGTACCCTACCTGATTTCTTGTGCTTGGGGACCCTACTAAGTTTGTGCTGGTACCCTACCTGATGTTTGTGCTGGGACCCTACGATGTTTGTGCTGGGACACCCTGATGTTTGTGCTGGACCCTACCCACTAAAGTTTGTGCTGGACCTCAGATGCTTGTGCGGGACCCTAACTAGTTGTGCTGGTACCCGAGCATGATGTTTGTGCTGGGACCCCTACCTGATGTTGTATGCTGAACTGCGACCTACTGTTTGTGCTGGTACCCTACATGATGGTTTTTACTGGGACTCTACCTAAAGTTGGCTGGGAACCACCAGTATGTTTGTCTGAAACCCTCCCTGATGTTGTGCTGGAACACCTGATTGTTTGTGCTGGGTACCCTACCTAAAGTTTTGTGTTTTACCTACTGATGTTTGCTCTGGGACCCCACTAAAGTTTGTGCTGGACGCTACCTAACGTTTGTGCTGCTCCGAACCTGATGTTTTGTGCTGGACCCTACCTACAGTTTTTGCGGGATGCTAAACTCACAAGTTTTGTTTTTTGCTGGTACCCTACTGTATGTTTGTTTTGTATGGGACCCTTAACCTGAATGTTTGGTCTGGGACCTACCTTGAGTTTGTGCTGAGGACCCCTACCATTGATGTGTGTGCTTAGGACCCTACCTAAAAGTTTGTGCTGGTACCCTACCTGATGCTTGTGCTGGGGACCCAACTTAAAGTTTGTGCTGTGGTTACCCTACTGATCACGCAGCTTGCTTGGTACAATTTATTTTATTTTCATGATTGTTTGTGCTGGGAACATACCTGAGTTTGTGCTGGGACCCGGCCTAAAGTTTGTGCTGGGGCACCCTGCCTGTTGCTTCGTGCTTGGGACTAACTTAAGTTTGTGCTGGTACCCTACTGGATGTTGGGATGGGACCCTTACATGTGTTTTGTGATCCCCCGCCACCCAGGAACCCTGACATGAGGTTTGTGCTGGGACCCTGACTAAGTTTGTGTGTGGGGACCTATGGCCTGATGTTATGTGCTAGGTACCCTACCTGATGTTTGGGGTGGGACCCTACCTTGATGTGTTGGGCTGGGACGCTACCATAAAGTTTGCTGGTACCCTAAATGATGTTTATCTTGTTCCAGTCTCCAAAACAGAGTTCCAGGCTGCAGACACCCCTGTTTACCGCCACCGAGACCAGACGTTTCCAGGGTGGAGACTCTGTTTCCAGCCAACCAGTGTACAGACGTCCCCAGGCTGCAGACCCCTGTTTGTCCGACCACTAGAACAGAGTTCACAGGGTACAGACCCCTGTTCGGGAAACCAGGAAACAGGTTTTCCCATGGTGAAAAGCCATGTTCCAGCCATCAGAACAGAGTTCCCAGGGTGCTGACTCTGTTCTGGCCTACCAGAACAGAGTTTCCAGAGGTGAAACGGCCCGGTTCCAGCCAACAAAATAGAGTTCCCAGGTTGGCAGACTCCTGTTCCGGCCACAAGATAGATTCCCATGGTTGATAAGCCTGTTTCCAGCCTCCAACAAAAACAGAGAGTTCCCAGGATGCAGCCCCGGGTTCGGCCCACCAGACACCAGAGTTCCCGGGTGGGCGACCCCTGTCCGGCCAAACATAACACAAATTTCCCACACTGCATGTACCCCGTCCGGCCACAGAAACGACGTTCCAAGGGTTTCTGCAGACCCCGGTTCAGCCTCCAGAACAACGTTCCCCGGGTGAAGCCTGTCCAGCCACCAGAACCAGAGTTCCCATGTGGTGAATGAAACCGGTTTCGGCACAATGTAACAAGATTTCCCAGGGTTGCCCAGAACCCGTTCCGGCCACCAGAACAGAGTCCCAGTCTGACTGAACCTGTTCCAGCCACCAGAAACAGAGTTCGTTACAGGGTGTCGAACCTCTGTTCCGTGCCCAACGCAGACCAGAGGTTACAGAGTGAAAGCCCTGTTTCCGACACCAAACATATGACCTCAACATCCATATTCACCTGTGACATCAAGGCAACTGATCTGACCGTTCTTTTCTTGCGATGCAAAATGCATGGTCAGACAGGATCTAGCGGGACAAGTCAGAACGTGGAGAAACTGCCCGCGCTATAGATATTAGATAGTTTAGACCCATTGTCTATAGACAGTGTAAGGTAGTGGCTGGCCCTTCAGCAGTGGTTGGTCTTGTCTCCCCTTAAGATCACAATAGAACGTAATTTGCCCTGCTGTAATTTGCAAGCAACAATCAGATGCATAACGGTTTATAGATTTAATAGCCCCAGGACGACAACTTGGTACATAATGCAAAAAAGTTGCACCAGCCACCACTGTCTGTGTAAATGTAGGCAGTAGCAAGCCCCAGATGCTCAGACACAGTCCCACAACATACAACACACCATTAGGCAAGAACAGACCCTGAAAATTCCAGATATATGGGATTGATTTAAATTCACAAGGGTGTATTAACAACCTTATTTAACCGAACACCACCGCAACCAACAACAACATTTCATCAGGTATCCCCCAAAACAGGTTTTGGTCAGTGTGTAAGAGTAACACCGCACGCACGCACATAAAGACCCTTACTAACTCATACAATGCTTTTCTAAACATGATAATAAAATCTCAACCTTATGGCTGAGCACCGTGGAGGATTAATAACAGTTGAATAACATTGTTTAGGGCAACCAATCCTAATTAAAAATGTATTACAAACAAGCTAAATTCAATGCTACAGAGTTGCAAGGTTCGTGTTCCTTCTTTGTACCCATAAGCCATCAGCCAAAGTTCTTGCCCCTTCACACATAGGCATCTAGTCCAAGTCGCTGCAGTCCATTCCTGGCCACACCCAGATGCTGATGTCAAGGATGAATGACCATACTGAATGTGCGTATTGAGAGAAAATTCTGTTCTATTGTACCTCTAGAATGCATTTTTAATTTTAAAACTGATGGAATATAAAGATAATAATCAGTGTAGTGTAAAGATGATGAACACACGCGTGCATAGAAAATGTCATTTTTAAAATTTATAGTTATTTCAGGCTAACAAAACAATGGAGCCTAGGCAAAAGATTTCATTGCCACCAAATTACCATTCATTCCATTAAAATTTGGAAATAGATCCCAATGCAGTTTATTATAAGTGGATACCAAGCAGAAGAAAAGCAAAGACGTTTGACCCCTCACAGGGCAGCGCGGATTTTAAGGGGGGAGGATTTCTAACTTTTGGTCTCCAACTAAACAAGCCCAGGAGGAGGTTCATGACGGAATACATCCAATGTTTTTATCGATACTAGCAAAAAACCCCGCGTCACAGCTGCGCCACATGGCGGGGGCTACACAAAACGTCTTAATCTATTAAGATACATGAGCTATAATTTATATATTTATATCAATGATGTACCACTTAATGGGGTCGCAATTAGACCTTCATCAGTCCACCCCGTCGTTCAAGATATCAATTACCAAGTCCTCAAGAAAAGCTCTAAATATTCATTGGCAAAATGCTGGGAAATTGCTGGAGCCATTGCACAATGCGAATGGGCATGACCAATTACTTAAAAGTCCATAGTTAGAATGAAGGCAGTCTTCCATTCATCCCCTTTCCTTTAGTTTGAACTAGATTTGTAGGCCTCCTCTGAGTCTAATTTAAGAAAAGAGTATTTTAGTCTGAAGTAGGCGCTGGAAAAGTTCACAAGTGAGAGTGGGGATAATCTGTTTTTATAGTTATTTTATTAATTCCGGAATCAATACCAGAACACTGGAGTCATAATACCATGGAATAAGAGAGGAAACTAATTTTGTATCTTTCATAATTGGATGGCTTACCCTGGGGACGAATGGGGCAGGACTTCAAAAGTGGCCAGATGTATCACAATAGCAAAATATTAAGCAGCAGACCCTCTTCTTTCTTCTCTGAGGCCCTTTCCTCTCATGAGGAGAGAAACCATTAGCTCCAATCTGCATGGGTTCAAGCTGGCAAAAATTGCTGTCAGGGCTTTCCTAAGTCCGATGCAGGTAGATAGGTCGGAGACCAGAGATGTTCAGTCATGAGGAAGTACATTTTTCTTATTTGATTGTTCTCTAAGGTGGCGATCATCTGTATGTAGTAGGGCCGTTCTTTTAAAGAAAAGGGTATGCCAACGGGAGCGATCCTCATCCTTGAGGGAGTCAGAGAGACCGACCTGAACTGATGTTTACGGGCTGCATCGTTCCAGGGTCAAAATTCAGCACCTATGTCTTCTGCTGGTGAGCCCGCTGTAAGACGGCACGTGGGTGTTCTATGCACGCCCCTTCGTGTGGACTAGGACTTAGAAAGTCATCGATCCTGGCACAACCTAATAGCCAGTACTATGCAAATCCCGACAATCCAACTTGATTTACGAATTCCGCAAGTTGTGGGTACAAATGACGCTATAAATGCAGATAACACACACAGAAAATTTCCAGAGTGTATGTTACTTTTGTAGGGCAACGATACACTTGGCCCACATGCCTACCAATCGTCTGGCCCAATGGATGCATTTACCACTGCAAGCTACCTTCCTTGCAAAAAATAACCGCACAATATTTATATGATTGTGGAGCTACAGCTCTATATTGAAGTGGTGATTTAATTAATAATACACTAGAACAGGAAGGCCCTTGATTGAGACCATGGCAGTACCATGAGCTGTAAATGATTGACATTTCTCCAGCTATAGAATGACAGGGGTCTATATTTTGAAAAAAAAAAGGAGGAATAATGCATAAAAATTCAATGTAATACATCAAGCAACTGTTTTTTGTAATTAGGAAATTAGAGCATGTCTTCACTAAAAGATCACAAACATAGCAGCCTTAAGGTTAAAGACAATCTAACTCATGTAAATCATGACCATGATGAAAAACACGGCTTTATACAATGTATCTTTTTTTTAGGCACTATAAAAAGAATGGAGTCCAGTTAGGTAAAATAGCACCAAGGTCCACATTATTTAACCTCTAAATCCTGTTTTAATTTTTTGTATGAAGGGGATTCAGCAATGAGCAGTGTGACAGCGGCACGCAAATGAAGCGTAATTTGACCTTTAAAACAAACAAAAAATTCCACCAAACAAAACTCAATGCATTTTTTTTTCTTTTAAACTGCTTTCCAAAGAGTCAAAGGTTTTAATGCAGCCCTCCCCTACATTTTTTTCTCCTTATTTCGAGCCTTTCTCTGCCTAGATAGCCACACAGGGGTGTGAAGGGTGTAACATTCTGTCTGCCTCTAACTGTCACTCACCTAGCATGTGAGAAACCCTCCTCCACCCATCCTTGATCATCTTGATTTATGTACATCCTAGCAAGCCGACATGTTCAAGTTTGTTGTCTGGCCAGAATAGGAGGAGAGAGTTATAACAGATATTCCTACCACCCAATGCAGTGTATGTAAACGATGCCCTGGGCCTCTAGGGCAGCTTTAGCCCTTATCGTTGCCATGTGATATTTAAGGGAGAGCAGCACGGTTTGTAATCATGAGTAACGATTTCATTGCTGCTGAAGTGTGGACATGATGGGGGTAATGTTATATTTTTTTTGATATTGTTGTCCATTAAGTAGCCGATCCAAAAGGTTCAAGATGACTTAATATTAAATTATCCCTGTGGTAGAGACCAACTTTCTCCGAATATGGAAACTTGATTATAGGTAATCTTTAAAAACCTAGAAGGATGACAGGAATCGCATTTCATATATTTTTGCCTGTACATAGCTTTCTAAAAGAGTGCTGTCTATCACTGTGTGCTCAGGAGGTAATTGAGAATTCAGATGTTTTCCTCCAAAGTCATAGGTAAATTTAAGGTTACGTAATTTTGTTAAGTTTAGATATAGATCTTCAAATACATTTAATACATCTTAAAGTAGGGTATTTACTGGTAATTGAGAAATTGCCCAATAGATTGCTTCTCCCACCACCACGTTTTAACAGGTTTGGGGTGGCGTACGTGTGGGCGAATTTCGACACCCATCGCAGCCCCTGCAGTTGAAGATAGTGTGTAATATCGAATATAAAAAATTTGTGAGTACGGAGGTATTTAATAGCCGTTAAGAATGAATACCCTTAAAGGTTTCCGATAGTTCCGTATCTTATCAAGATGATACCACTGCTAGTGAGATGGCTGAAACTTCCGAAGTTCGGTCCATTTTCGACTTTCATTTTATGGAAAGTTTCAAAACGGTCACTTGGGAGTTCCAAATGTTCGAAAATTCTAATGAAATACAATTAAAATATCAATGGTAAATAAAAAAAAAAAAAAACAACCCTACCCCTTAGTAAATGCTCTGGGACTGGGTAATGGTCTGGGGAACACGTTGACATATCCAGAACTTTAAAAAAAAAAAATTGATTCTGATTCTCACCTGGTACTTTCGATCTCCCCACGTTTGAACATTCATATTTTATCCCATAACAATTTGAACATTCCACAATTATCCAAAACTGATTCGAAGATCGTTCTATTTTAGAAATCATATTTATCGACGAAGTTTCAAGTCGTGAAATCCTGGTCCGGGATAGTTCGAGAAGTCAAGTCCTTTCGAACTCGATAAGTGTTGGCTCAAACTCAGGTTCGAGTTCTAGTCCATCTCTACTCTAACTCTGTCCGGGGAATACTGGAGTAAGAGAGAATATCCATAGACATAGGGAAAAATCAATGCAATAAGAAGTACGAAACTTGACAGTATATGTGTTTTCTATACTTTCAGTTATCTGACTGCAACCCACCAACTGATTTTTTTGTAGCATTGTTAGAAATAATTCTATTCATTCTGGCAAAGATATCTGCTTCCTCCCTCTGCCAATGAGGCTTTTTATTAGCTTTGACATGGGTAGAGAAGGCATCCAGGTAAACAGCATCTCATTCACTGGCTGGATAACGCATCACAGCCTTTTTGACGCAAGGATAGAGGGCCAGCTTAATCTGCTAGAATTGCGCATAATTATCCCTTAAATATCGCACTAACAAATGCATTTAATAAGCGGTACAATATATGTTGGGGTAGCGAGCAGATAATAAAAGGTCCATTTTTTTGTTGTGGATCTGCCCTGTAATACCTAGGAATTAAGAAATAACCCCTCCTTAATGTTATCCATTTATACCAAAGTGACAAATATATTCCTTCAAAATACAATTGAAAAAGGTCTCTTTTCTGAAACTACCAAAGAACCACCTGTCAGGTTTGGTTACAGACAGATAACACAAGCATCGAAGAGAAATCCAAAAGCTGGTAAGAACACAAAATCCAAATCAACCAATGGACTGATACTTGGTTGACTAGCCTGAAAATTTTCAGCATGTCCTTTCCAACCCCAATAATGTTCTTAACTGATTTCTAGAATAAGCTCACTCAGTCTGAGCAATAAGCTTGTAGGCAAATGACGGGCTGGGTTCCTTATAAGTCAAGATTGGCCATGCGAAATATTTTGTGGCCATTTAGATCCGAGCTTGCTAATACTGATCAGTAATATTGATTGCAGGTCTGCATCTGTAATATTGGGCCAAGTTGATTGTGTGTTCCAAGCTTTAAAGGCATGTCCACAGAACCCTTTCCTTCAGGCCCATTTTCAAAGCTCTAACAGCGAACAGCTGTTTTCAAAAGACATGTTTTCCAGTAGCTTTCTTTAACCCTTTTCACTGCCAGGCCGATTTTCAATTTTTTTTTTTGCATTAACTGCCAGAAGAATTTTCGGCATTTGGGCCCTCATCGCTTAGACTAATTTTACGTAGGAAACCTTGCAGTCAAATCATGAATATTATACATTGTTGTTTTTCAGCACAAAGTGTACCTTTACACATGGTAACAGTATTTTGTAACTTTTTCTGGAAACTTTTACTGAATTATGGTAAAATATGTAAAAACATGAAAACTTTGGCAAATTTTTCATTGTTTTTCCCATTTTATTATAGTATTCTTAAGGTTTCACACACAAATCTTACGTTTCTAAAAGCTCTGATCCCTGAGTAGAACGATACCGATATATGTAGGTACCCCACTTTTCCTGTACGGAGACTCCCCAAACTAAACTCCTTCAGAACATTCACCAAATTAAATGTATAACCACTACTGACAGTTTAACATAGAATATCGTCCAAATTAACTAAAATATCCCACAGTGAGGATTTTAGAACTACACACCCGCAGGATTTATGAGTGAGGTAAGTTTTGATCAAAATGCAGATACCCCCGGACCGAGCTCTTCGGCAATGTAAGTTGTTTTCTCACATTTTTCCTTTTTTTCCTCAACTGTAAAATCAGAGACAAAATCAAATGCAATTTCAGCTAAAACTGGTGGAGGAAAGTTCAAACGCATCTCAAATATGAAAGCCTAACCCCTCCCCAATAAAACGGTCAATGCCACATTCATGGGTGACCCAGAACACGGCTACCAACTAACCCATAGCGTGACCAGTGCCAAATTAAGAGGCAGCAAAAAAAATAGCCAGTTTTGTTATTTGAACATTCCGGCAGTTGTTTCCACAAATCGACCCCCCCAACTACAGAAATAAATCCCCCCACAAACTATATATTCCTGAAATCTCACACAACCATCCGCTATGTACAAGCTGTAGTTCGTTCATTGATACCATCATGTGTGGGCCGCAGTTTTTCTTCGTAGACGTTGCACTTTTACCAGATTTTTCAAAACAATGAACATCACAAAACAATTTGTTCCAAAAAGGTAGAAATCCATGCCAAACACATGGAAGTCAAAAAAGTTACCAAATATCAATCTCCCAAATGTCCTGAATCAAACGGTATGCCATATGTTGGTTTACACACAGCGGACTGGAAGCGAACAGCCACAAAGTGAACAATGCACGATGGTCTAGAACTCAAAAATATTTAGCCACTCCGAATTGGACAGTTGCAGTTTTTCAAAAAACACCCCCGTACTTAGAATACCCCACAAACTATACTAATTCTGAATCTACACACCTTCAGCTATGTACACTGTAGTTTGTTCATTCATACCATCAATGGCGTGGCACGCAATTCTTCGTAGAAGTTTGCTTTGTCCTGAAAAAATGAACAAAAACAACTTCAAAATAGAATTCATGCAAAACCTCATTGAATGTAAAAAACAAGTTACTAAATATTCAATCTCCAAATTCCTGAATCCAACGGTATCCTTATATGGTGGTGATCACACGCGAGCCGTGGAAGCTACACCACAAGTGACGACAATGCGCACGATGCTCAGAACAGCCGAAATATTTAGCCCAATTCCGAATTTTGACAGTCTGCAGTTTTTTCCACAAAACACCCCCGTCACTTAGAAATAACCCCCACAAACTAATATATTCCTGAATCTACAACACCCTTCAGCTTGTAACACTGTAGTTTGTTCATTCATACCAGCAATGGCGTGCGCAATTCTTTCGAGAAGTTTGATTTGCTGTAAACATAACAAAAACAACTTCAAAGTTAGAATTCATGCCCAAAACCAACCAGGGTATGAAAGGGTCATAGAAAAAAGTTACAACTATCAATCTCCCAAAGTTCCTATCAAACGGTATGCCATATTGGTGGTTCAACACGTGGACGTGGAAGCGAAAGACCACACAATGATGACAATCACATGTGCTCGAAACAGCGAACACCACATATTTAGGGCCAATTCCGACTTTTGACAGTCTCAGTTTTTTTCCACAAAACCCCCCCGTAACTTTAGAAATACCCCCACAAACGATATAGTCCTAAATCTACACACCTCTTCATGCTATGTAACACTGTAGTTTGTTCTATCATACCATCATGGTGTGGGCGCGTTTCTCTAGAAGTTCGCATTGGTCTAAAAAAAGACAAAAACCAACTTCAAAAGGTAGAAATCATTGCCAAACCTCATGGAATTTAAAAAAAAGCAACTAAATACACATCTCCCAATGTCTGAATCAACGGTATGCCATTGTGGTGGTTACACACCGGGACGTGGAAGCGAAAGCACAAAGGAACATGCCACGATGCTTCAGACAGCAAAATATTCAGGCCCAATCTGACATTTGAACAGTCCCCTTGGCAATTTTTTCCCACAAACAACCCCCACAAACAATATATTTCTCAATCCACCAGCACTTTATCTACGAAATTCTGTAGTTTTGTTCTTCGTTACCATCAATGGTGGGGCGCAGTTCTTCGTAGAAGTTCACAGTTTTTAGCAGATTTTCTAAAAAATTTGGAAAAAACACTCTCAAAAGGGTAGAAATCATCCAAAATTACAAGTATGTAAAAAAAGTTACCAAATACATCTTCCAAATGTCCCGAATCAACGGTATGCCTAGTATGGTTACACACGCAACGTGGAATCAACTAGCCACAAGTGATCCAATTAACTAATGGCCCAATTACTACAACTTTTCAGATTTGGCATAGCTAAACACCCCTCTATATAGAATACCCACCGCCACCCCCAACATATATCTTTGTGGACATCTACACATCTTTCAGCTACCAATGGTTGAATTCTTTTATGCATACCCACCAATGGTATGAGCGCATTTTCAGTAAAATTTCGCTTTTTTACCAGCAGTTTTCTTCGGAAAAATGTATAAAAGATAATTCAAAGTTAAATACATGGCCATTTCCATGTCATGTTACAACAAACTTGTCAATTATCAAGTCTTCCAAATGCCCTGGAATCAAACGGTATGCCATATGCGTGGATGTACACATGGGACATGGCCACCCAACTAGTCAAATGGGACACATGCACAAGTGTAATTACAAGAAAAAATCAAGTTCTCTTAATTTCAAACACCCCAAACTGGAAATGCCCCCCAATAAAATCCCCCACTACATATCAATCGTCCTCACATGTTCTGAATCAAACGTATATGCCATATGCGTGGATGCAACACAGTAGAACGTGGGCCACCAACTAGCTCAAATGGGACGCATGTCACAAACTGCAATTACAGAAAAGAATCAAAGTGCTCCTGTAATTTGAACAGCCTACACTTTTTTCTAAGAGAACAGTCCCGAAAATGGAAATTCTCTCCCACAAAATATATATTTTTGGAATCTACACACCTTCAGCTATGTTACATCCATGCTTTCATACATACATGAAGAATTCCAGACCCACTGATCAAAGAAGTCCGTGTTTGTTTTGCAGGTTTGTGAAAAATAAAATAGATGATTCAGTGGTTGGAAATCCTACCTAAACCCTTTTTTGGCAAGCAAAACACCCACTAATGTCAATCTCCCACATATCTCCTGCATCAACGGTTGCCATACAGGGTGGTGTGCAAACAGAACGGGCCAACCAACTAGCTCAAATTGGACCATGCACCATCCAATTACAAGAAAAAATCAAGTGGTTCTGTAATTTGAACAGCCTATCAACTTGGAAATTCCCCCCCCAAACTATATATTTTTGGAAGCTACAACACCTTCAGCTACTTGATGTATCATGCTTTCGTATATACATGAAGAATTCCAGGCGCTGTGATCCATAGAACTCCGTGTCTTTTAGAGATTTTGTGAAAAATAAAATAAGAGGACTCCATGGTTGAAGCCTACTAAAACCCACTCGCAAGTAAAAACACCCCTAACGGCAATCTCCCACATGTCCCTGAATCAAACGTTAATGCATAAGGTGGGGTCAAAACAGAGACGGGCGCACCAACTAGCTTCACAATGGGTCCATGCGCCAATTGCAATTACAAGAAAAATATAAAAACACTCCACAACCCACCCCCCACCCCTTCTCCACTCCCCCTTTTAGTGGAAAACCAGTAGTAACGTATAGTCACACAATTTTTTGCACACTGTCTAACTGATCTAATAAATCAATAACGTTCCTTTTTTGGTACCATCGCAATTTCCTACTAAATAGGTTTTAGTTCCCTGCAATCCAACAAATAAATGACTGCGTTTACTTTCCGATATCACCTGGACATTGGGGAAGCTTGGAGAAGACAAAGTTTTTGGCTTATTTATATTCTTTAGGTTAAAAGAAAAAAAAAAAGTGTGTGTAGCACTTAAGATTTTTTTTGTGTGCCATTTCCCCTTTTTTTTGGGGATCATTCCCAAGATGATACAACATCATCTAGGGAAAATGATACCGAACCGGAATAACGTGGCATAAATGCCCGATTTTTCCCATTCGAAATCCGATCGGAAAAATCACTTTCCCGGAATCATTTTCCAGGAAGGGATTTTCATCATTGGCAAAGATCAATAAGTTGGTGATCAGAAGTATCACCAAATTTGATCCTCTGTCCCCATTTTTTTTCTAAGTCCCTTCGCTAGTAGCAACAGACTTAGAAAAATGCCTATTTTGAATGGAACTTTTGATTCCATTCTACAAAATGTATCAGTAAACTGTCAGCTTGGACATCTTTTGGCTATCCAGGGACTTGCAGCATGATCTCAATGCAGTTACCTCCACTATACCCACTAGTGTGTCATCTTACACCACTCAATGGGAGACCCGTGAAGGGGAAGTTTCTGCTTTGAGTCACCGGGGGTCCCCTTTCCGGTCTTTGAAGAGTCTCCTCCTCACTTCCTCCTCGTTGGACCGGCTGATCCGAAAGTGAGGGATATATCCCTGATCCCCCCTCGAATTTGCACCAACTGAGGTGGGGTCGAGGGGCTAGGGGCCAGTTGAATGCTGCCCCCGATCGGGGCCCTCAGCGGGGGAATCAAATTTTGGGAGGGGTAAGCCCCATCGTATATTTCACATCTGTGCAGTTTGAGTATTCACTGCACAGATCGTGAATATCGATCTGTGCAGGGAATGGTTCAAATATTGTGGGTTGATTGGGTCAAAATTTGACCTTTGTACCTGATTTTTTAAGTTGGCCCAAACATCTTGCGTACCAGCAAATCCGTATTAGACCAAAAAAAGGGTTTTCTTACATCAGAAGTTTTTTGTTGGTTGTTTATTGGCTTCCTTTACTTGAAGAAGAGGGAGTCAATACTATTAGTTGAGTATGCTCTTCCCGTATCCCATCAAATCAGATGAAAAATGGATTGGACATGTTGTATATTTTAGACAATTGCATGGTTTGCATGGAAATATTGAGTTTAAGACTGCTTTTCTTCTTCCCAATTACCAACACTACTGATTGGTTTAATTGACCCATATTACTGCATTTGGTGGCAAATACACTGTGAAAAGTCAGCAAGACTATTGATAGTTCAATGAGTCCAAGACGTGGCTTTTAATCACTTATGGGACTTTAATCACTATGGAGTCACCATATTTACACACCTAGTTGAACATAGACTGTGGGAAATTAGGCCATGGGGTGCTATCCTCTTAATGAAAGAGAGAATATTGCCCTGAACTGGTAATAGGATGTTCTGATTTCCACTTTTCACCATTTTCATGTATATGTTTCACTATGGTGCCTGGCTGTAAATAGAAGTGCCCTGAGGACTTTTGCTTGTCATACTGCCCCTTTAGGTCGCTAGGGACAATCGGGGGGGAAGGTATCAAGTGCTCCCCCTAGCCTACTCTATCCCTCAAATCCGATTGGAACGGATTGGGATCTAGCAGCCCTAGAATCTGTGAACACATAATGTAAGACGGTCACAGAAAGATTTTGCTGGTAAGAGAGACCCTGGTGCTTCAACAGACCTTCCTCTCGTGTCTTTAGTGGTTCTGCCTGGTGGTCATTCAGATTGCAGGCAGTACTGATATAGCACGCAGTTTATGTGTGGGACTGTTTGACTATACTATTTTGTAGAAAAGGCGCATAAAGCTTAGGGGAGAGGAGCCAAAGGAGCAAAAGCCCTTACTGAGCAAAAAATGAGAACACCTTCTTAAACAGAAGGCATCTTGCAGTCTCATGCTATAATAATAGGCTTGCCCCAAATCCTACGAAACAGGAAGTAATTTCTTACTTCCATGTTCCCCAGAGTAAGGTGCCTGAATAGCAAAATCTCCTTTATGTCCTACTTAGAATGAGTCCAGAGCGCTGCTTACCATGCAAATAAAGCCTACTATAGAGCAATCATCTGACCTGCAGATACGACGTGTTTCGATCTTGTCATGGCAAGATACAGATTCATGGCTCTAGTTGTGAAGACTTGGGTGTAACAGTAAAAAAACAGCTAGAAAGTCTAGGCAGGAGGGCGCCAAAGAGACAAAAAGCCCTTAAGGGCATCTACGTGCTAAAATGACGCAAAGTAAACTTTGCAATTGTGCTATACCGCCCTGTACTTTTGCCTATGGTTTTATAGTATTTATCTTCCAGCGCCTGACTGGGCGTTCAGGGTCTTGGTAGATCAGCCTCCAAGTTTCGCCTAGCTGTGTAGGTTAGTTGCTTTAGTTGTCAATGGTTTGCGCTCATAAAAGGATAAAACACAATAAAAAATCAAGTTGTTTTTAAAAGTTCTAAAAGTATTAATATCCCATTAAAACATATATTAATGGGTTAAAGGGCATTCCCCCCAAAACCTATTTTTGCTGTAGTGTAGGGACCCTATCCTGTGTACTTTTGCCATATACTTTCATTATTTTTTGGAACATTTATCAGTAGCATGTGATGTCAGATTGAATCGTTATCAAGTTCAGGTGGATTACCACGAAGTGGCTAAATTTCTATTGTGTGAATTTCCACAAAAGCCCTGTATTTATATGTGCCTAAATCCAAATCGTTAACTGCAGCCCCTGGCCGTTCTATTGTAGCCTTGAGTGTCGCTATTTAGCCCTTTGTCTGCAGTATGTGGGGATCTCTTCCTCCAGCCGTAGTCAAAAATTAAATCCATATGTGAGGATAGAAGCATTATGAAGATTATGGCATCTTTTAAGGGAACTGTGGTCCTTTCCATTTTGTATGTGCCTTATGGAGCAGCCCTTGATCACCTGAATCATCTGGCCGCCGCCTTTACTGCTGTCTTACTACTGCTGGAAATTCTAATTAACTGCACCAGAAATGCAAAATTAAATTATAATTCCCAGAAGTCTTTTACCTTCTTTGCATAATGGAGCAAGGGAAGTGTGGGGAACACTCTCCCTAACTCCGTTTGACTCCTTGTAATCTATTTTTCAAGCCCGAATGAATAACAGCTATAATGTTTACACTGATAACCAAACTAATCAAGGCAGTGGTATGCACTATATTTGATTTTCTTTTATAAATCTGCCTGTATATATGTATGAACTATTTTAAAGGTGTAATTGTCAATAAAAAAAAAAAAAGATTTCTGGCCCAATAAAAAAAAAATGCTAAGAAAAAAATATTTTTAGTCTTCTCTCTAACCTACATAAATAGAGAACTACATGGCATATGTGCTTTTTAAATACTTGTCAACCAAATACAGGGATCTAAAGCTTACCAGCTGAAGATAGTCATGAGCCTAACCCCAGCCAGTGTGTATACTAGTCTAACAGCTATCTGTTTGAGCCATTGTGCCTACTACACTTATCAGTACAGCAGCTAATCCAACACTGAAACTGCAATTCAGTATCTCTTGCATTTTTAAGTATCTTCCATACACACCTTTTTACAAATCTGATTGGTCCTAATTTAATCTTGATCTGATTGGATCGCGGGTATTGGACCATTAGATTTAGGGGGTGGGGTAGAGTAGTTGGTCCAATATCCAAGATCCAATCAGATTCAAGATTAAATCAGACCACTCAGATCTTAAAGTGTGTGCTTTGGGAGACACTATAAAATGCAAGAGATCTAAATTGCAGCTTAGTTTTGGCTTAAGCAGCTATACTGTAAGTTGTAGTCTTTTATGTAGGCATAAAGAGCTACACACAGTTGACTGTTGGGCATATTTATCTGGTGGGTAGCTCAACGAGCTCCCATCAGCTCTGGTGAGCCTTAGATCCCATTATTTGGTATAAGTATTTAAACAAGCCACTACTGCTGGATAATTTCTCTATTATATGTCATTTTAGAGCAGTGCCCTATCAAAAAATCTTTATATCTTACATTTTTTAATTAATGAAACTTGAAACTATTTTATTATTTTTCTGGTCAAATTCCTATTATATATTTAAAAGCACTCAAAATATTGTATAACCCACTGCCTATATATATTATATTATATTTGAGTAATTCATTTGTAAACATTACTCTTTTATTCAGCTGGCTTTGAAAATAAGATTTCAAGGAGTCCAGCACATTAGGGAAGGTTTTTTCCCACACACTCCTTGTCCATTGATGCAATAAGGGTAAGAGACTTGGGGGATTAAATTTGATTTTGCTTTCTGGTATGTTAATTAAGAATTTCCAGCACTGAAAAGACGCATGTGAGGCATGCTCCAACCCTAAACCAAGTCAGCGGTCAATATAGGTGGTCATCATGGCTGCCTCCATAACACATACAAAATGGAAGACCACGCGTTCCCTCTTAAGATTTATCTCAGATGGAAAAAAACATGTTTGGATTTCAGATTAATTTTTAGAGAAACACCTTCTTATAACAAAGGCATCTGCCTCTCATGCTGATATAATGCATTGCCACAAATTCTAAGAACTCGTAAGTAATTTCTTACTCCCAGTGTTCTCAGAGTAAGGGGCGTAGATATCAAATACTCCTTTAATGTCACTTAGCTATGTTATGTGTCCAAGAACTGCTAGCTAATACAGGCATATAGCCTAATATATAGCAGCCAAGTCATCCTCATCACGTGCAAGATACTGATTATGGTCTATGTGGTAGGAATTTGGTTGTACGTAGAAAAGGCCAGCTAGAAAGCTTGGGAGAGGGGCCTAGAAGGGCAAAAAGCCTCCACTAACATAAAATGGAGCAACCTTCTTATAACATAAGGCATCTCGCTATACTGAATAGCATTGCCCAAAACAGTAACAGTAACAGTCATTTCTTACTCCTTTCCCCAGTGAACTAGCAAGATGCCTTTCTGTTATACGATGTGTTTCTTCCCATTTTTATGCTCATGAAAGGCTTTTTGCTCCTTTATTTTGTATTTGCATAATCTCCGCCCCTACTCTGGGGAACCCAACGGGAGTAGAAGATATTTCTGTTTCTTAGGTTTTGGTGGGCAATTCTATTCATATAGCATAGACTGACCGAGCCTTCTGTTTAAAAAACCTCAAGTTCAACCATAACACTTTCCATATCATCATCACTTACATCAATTCACTGTACATTATATACTAGACTGTAAGGTATTCGAATTCTGGAATTACATCAGTTTTTTATCCATACAACAATCTCTAACAAACGTTAAATCTGATGCAATTAGAAACATGGCATTGAAAAATCTAGTTTAATAATTAATTACTGTTGCAACACTTCTTTGAGGTGGCATCAATGAAAAGAAGCAGGATTGCAAAGCCTAAAATGCAGCTCATTGCCAAGAAAGAAATCAATAGATTTTTTGACATGAATACATATGTAGAATACCCAGCCAATAGATATAGCTGAAACTCGTAATTTTCGTTCTGTTTTCGGTATCTCCCATCTTCGGAAAACCCAAAGAAACTGAAATTAACATACTTTCGAGGTTCCGACCACATTTTAAGGGCAGCGGGAAAAAGTTTACTGAAATGTACTAGATTATAATCTCGAACGTTTCATAACCCAGAAAATAAGTCATGAACCTACTTTCGAGATTCCTCATATTACGAGGTTGTGGAAGTCAAGGTTTATTTTCAAGGTTTGCCAACCATACCTCATACCATCGGTACCTCCGAAATGAGGTCCAAAGTCCCAAAATCCCGAAATGATCCATCGTTTTGGAACCGAGGGGTTCCGTTTCAGGTCGGACCTTGATTCCCATATCTACTAGCAACTTTGATAATAATTCTAAAAAAAATGTTTGTTTTGTGTTTGTTCGCTGAAAGGGTATCTTTAAAAATCGAATTTTAGATACAGCAAGATCTTATTGCTCCAAACTCAGATTTTAAAGCGGCTTTAGATTCTGAGAAATCTAATTGAAAACCAGCATGTTACCAAGGAAAGGCCTGTCACTCCAGAAGCAAAATTAAACATGTGACCCATGCCTGACCTCTTTCCGCCTGCCACACATTTTCTGCAACATTTAAGAGACAGCAGAAAAAAGGAAGAAATGGAGGAGGGGGAGATGGTGTAAGCATGCATGTCCATTGTGAGGCTTTGTGCAGAACTATAAGTGTCGGCAGACAAACAAGAAGACAGTGAGTAGGAGGCGGGGACAAGGAGGGGTAGAGTTTCTCACTAACTTTAATAATTTAATGACAATCAAGCACCATATAAATATGTGATACCACCATTTTACTTTCTCTCAATTGGTAGTTTCAACAAATGTTTAGTTATTTCAGTGAGTTTAGTGACCTTAAACTTACCATTTAAACACGTTTTGAGAGTGTGGATCTTTTTTTTCGTAGTTGAAATGTATTTTGTGTAATTGTTTCTAGACAATTATGGAGATATCAATATCTGTGGTAGTTCGCAGCATACCTCCATGTTCCCATAAATGCAATATTCCACTTAACGTGAGTTTGCATTGTGGGACCCAAATGTAAGACGCGCATTCCACACCCATTGAAAGGCCTTTCTTTTCGCGCACAGTACATGTAGCCACAATAACTAATGCTAAGGTTTTGAATTGGTTGCCTGCACCATGTATATACAAAACGGCGCGAATCCCTGGAAATTTGAAGGAAAATCCCTGCTATCCTATTTACATCAGGTAGCGTGGGTAAACACATTATTGTTATTACTGTTATTAACCTCCACGTCTCAGCAGAAGGTTTAGATTTATTTATCATGTTAAAAAGCATTGTATGAGTAGTAAGGGTCATTTATGGCTCTCGTGTACAGCTTACAACTGTTTTGGGGATACCTGATGAAATGTTGTTGTGTTGCTGTGGTGTTCGGTTAAATAAATGGGTTAAGTACATTTTAATCCAATATTTGGAATTTTGCATGGGCTGTTCTGCCTGATTGTTTGTTGTATGTTGTGGGACTTTCTTAGCGTCTGGGGCTTGCCTGCACTTACATTTACACAAACAGTGGTGGTAGTGGGCTAATTTTAATTGCTTATGTACAAGTTTGCCTGTGCTATTACTTAGTAAACAGTTATCATCTGATTGGTTGCTGCGCAAATTAACAGCATGGGCAAATCTTTACTATTTTATCTTAAGGGAGACAAGAGAACACTGTAAAGGTGCACATACACTACTACACTGTCATAGACAATGGTCTAAACTATCTAATATCTATAGCCTCTGGCAGTTTCTCACCTTCTGACGTTTCCCGCATAATCCTGTCTGACCCATTCATTTTGCAATCGCAAGAAAAGAACGGTACAGTCGATTTCCTTGAATGTCACAGGAATCTTAGATGGTGAATTTCTAGCTATGTTCTGGTGTCTGGAACGGGCTTTCCTCTGTAACTCTGTCTGTGCCGGAACAGGTTCAGCACTCTGTAACTGTTCTGGTAGCCGGAACAGGGTTCAGCAGACTGGGAACTCTCGTTGTGTGGCCGGAACAGGGGTCTGCACCCTGGGAACTCTGTTTCTGTGGCCGGAAACAGGGTCTGCATGCCTGGACACTCTGTTTTGGAGGCTGGAACAGGCTTTTCACCATGAACTCTATTCTGGTGGCCGGAACAGGAGTCTGCCCCTGGGAACTCTATTTCGTTGGCTGAACAGGGCTTTTCACATCTGGAAACATCTGTTCTGGTGGCCCGAACAGATTCAGCACCCTGGGACCCTGTTCGGTGGCTGGAACGGGCTTTTACCATGGGAACACTGTTCTGGTGGCCGAACAGGGTCCTGCACCTGGGCACTGTCTGGTGGCTGGATCAGGGGTCTGCAGCCTGGGAACTCGTTCTTGGTGGCTGGAACAGGGGGACGGCACCTGGAACTTGGTTCTGTGGCCTGAACAGGGTCCTGAGCCTGGGAACTCTATTTGTTGACTGGAATCGCTTTTCACTCTGGAAACTCTGTTCTGGTGCCATAACAGATTCAGCACCCCTGGTAAAAAAAAGAAGAACAACCTGTTCTGGTGGCTGGAACCAGGCTTTTTCCGCACTGGAACACTGTCTGGTGACCGGAACTGGGCCTGCGCCCTGGGAACTCTGTTCATGGTGGCCGGCAGGGGGTCTGCTCCTGGTAACTCTTGTTCTGGTGGCTTTAGGAAAGGGGTCTGCACCCTGGGAACTCTGTTCTGGTGGCCGAACGGGGACTGCCAGCCTGGGAACTTGTTTTTGGAGGCTTGGAACAGAAAACATCATGTAGGGTACCAGCAAAACGTTTAGGTAGCGTCCCAGCACAAACATCAGGTAGGGTCCCAGCACAAACATCAGTGTGGTCCCAGCACAAACATCAGGTAGGTCCGCACACAAACCCATGTAGGGTCCCAGCACAAACATCTGTAGGGATCCATCACAACATCATGTGGTACCAGCAAAAACTTTTAGGTAGGTCCAGCAAAACTTTAGTAGGTCCCAGCACAAACTTAGTTAGGGTCCCAGCACAACATCAGGTAGGGACCCAGCACAAACTTTAAGTAGGTCCCAGCATAAACATCAGGTAGGGTCCCAGCACAAACATCAGTAGGGCCCACCAAACATCAGGTAGGGTAAAGCACAAACATCAGGTAGGTACCAGCACAAACATGTTAGGTAGGGTACAGTCACAAACTGTCGTAGGTCTACCACACAACCATGTAGGTAGGGTACCAGCCAACCATGATCGGTATGGTACGCAGCACAAAATATTAGGTAGGGTCCCAGACAAACACTCAGGTAGGGTCCCAGCACAAACTCAGGATAGGGTCCAGCAGGCAAACATCAGGTAGGGTGGGAGGGGGGGGGGGGGGAGGGTCCCAGCACAAACATCAGGCAGGGTACAAAGCACAAACTTAGGCAGGTCCCAGCACAAACATCAGGTAGGGTCCCCAGCCACAAACATCAGGTAGGGTACCAGCACAAACTTAAGTTAGGGTCCCAGCACAATCATCAGGTAGGGTCCCAGCACAAACTTATGTTGTCCCCGCACACACACAGCAGGTAGGGTCCCAGCACAAACATCATTAGGGTCCCAGCACAAACATCAGTGTGGGTCCCAGCACAAACTTTAGTAGGGTCCCACCCCAAACATCAGGTAGGGTCCAGCACAACTCAGGTAGGCTCCAGCACAACATCAGGTAGGGTCCAGCCCAAACTTTGGTAGGGTCCCAGCAAAACATCAGGTATGGTCCAGCACAAAACATCAGTAGGGTCCAGCACAAACTTTAGGTAGGGTCCCAGCCAAACATCAGGTAGGGTTCCAGCCACAAACATCAGGTAGGGTCCCAGCACAACATCTGGTTGGTTCCCAGCACAAACTTTAGGTAGGGTCCCAGCACAACATCAGGTAGGCCCATCACAACATCAGGTAGGGTCCCAGCACACACTCAGGTTGTGTCCCACCAAACTTTATGTAGGTCCTAGCACAAACATCGGTAGGGTCCCAGCACAAACATCAATGTTGTGGTCCCAGCACAACTTTAGGTAGGTGCCCAGCACAAACATCATTTAGGGTACCAGCAAAAACTTATGTAGGGTCCCAGCACAAACATCATCGTAGGTCCCAGCACAGTTAATCCCTCCTTCTCAAGGATTATATAACTCCACCTAAAGATCCCAGACTCCCCAAATATGCACACTCACACTGTATGAGAATGGTATGTGACACTAAATAAAATAAATACAACCTATCAGTGTCCCAACTACACATATCCTATTTTGCTGCTGCTCCTGGGTAAAGGAGAAGCCCTTTATCTAACACTCATTACCTTCCTCCTTATTCCGGTTGTGTAAAAACAGAACATTCCTGACACATACGCTGGTATCTTACGTTCCGCTTTTTACTCATTGATCTGGATGTATCTGCACTGTGTTCCGGTCGCGGTACCGCATTTTTAATATACCCGGAGCCGGAAAATTACCTCGCAACAAGACAGAACATTACCAAATTGCGGGAACCGTCAATGTGTAGCCCTCCTTCACGCTATGGGCAGTTGCATTTCTGCGGTTCCGGTCCGGTTCCGGGTTTATTGATACCGTTTAAACCTGAGTCATAGCTGCTCACACACAGCAGGGCACATCTTATCAAAGTGATTTTATGTCTCCTCTGAGCTGGTTTGTTGGCAATATAGTACCCTTGAAAATCCCAATTAGCATTGACAGACAGGTATAGTGTTTGAGGTGGAATAAAGACTACGTCCATCCAGTTCAACCCATCTAGCAATATCCTATTCTGCCTAACTGAGGTTGAGTGACATCACCTCTGCCCTGCCCCTCCGCCCTGAGGGCTAAGCCTCAATGCATCCACACCTTGCATTCAGAAGGTCCCTAACACCTGTGTTTCCTGACGACACAAAACTTTGTTGACCATTAAAAACTTCAGAGGATGTGCAATCGTTGCAAGGGGATCTAGATAGATTGTCACATTGGGCTGCTAAATGGCAGAAGAAATTCAATGTTGATTAATGTAAGGTGATGCATTTTGGACTTAAAAATCCTTGTGCTACTTATACTATAAATGGCTATGTGTTAAGTGAATCCCTGTTGGAAAGGGATCTTGGAGTTTTGGTGGATAACAAACTTAAAGGTAGCAAGCAGTGCCAGGCGGCAACAGCCAGAGCCAGCATGGTATTGTCTTGTATAAAGAGAGGTATGGATTCAAGGGAGAAAAATGTAATTCTACCTCTCTACAAAGCATTGGTAAGGCCTCATTTGGAATATGCCGTGCTATTTTGGAATCCTGTGTACAAAAAGGACATCTTTGAAATGGAAAAGGTTCAGAGAAGGGCAACTAAATTAATAAAGGGATTGGGGTAGCTTGTATATGAAGAGAGACTGGAAAAGTTACAATTATGTACCCTGGAGAAAATGCGATTGCGTGGGGATATGATTACTGTGTATAAATACATTAACGGGCCATACAATAAACTATCTGGGGCATTGTTCACCAATAGAACATGTTAAAGGACACAAGGACATCCCTTAAGTCTTGAAGAAAAAAGGTTTAGGCTTCAAGGTCGGAAGCTAGGGTTTTTTACTGTGAGAACGGTAAAGCTATGGAACTGTCTTCCAGTGGACGTTGTTATGGCAGGTTCATTGGTCAGTTTAAAAAAAAAGCTGGATTAGTTTCTGCAAACAAGGAATTTTGCAAGTTACTGGTATTGATACATAAAGTAGAGTTGATCCAGGGAAATTTTCGATTGCCACTTGGAGTCAGGAAGGAATTTTTTCCCCCTTTATATATTTAGTGGTTTTTTTTTGCCTTCCTCTGGATCAACAGTTAGGCAGGAAATGAGGATATTGCTAGATGGGTTGAACTGGATGGACGTATGTCTTTATTCAACCTCAAACACTATACCTGTCTGTCATATGCTAATTGGGATTTTCAAGGGTACTTATATTGCCAACAAACCAGCTGCAGAGGAGACATAAAATCAACTTTGAAGATGTGTCCTGCTGTGTGTGAGCAGCTATGACTCAGGTTTAAGACGGTATGAATAAAACCCGGAACCGGACCGGAACCGCAGAAAATGAACTGCCCCTAGCGTGAAGGAGGGCTCACTATTAGCGGTTCCGGCAATTCTGGTAATGTTCTGTCTTTTGCCTGCAGGTAATGTTCCGGCTCCGGGTATATTAAAATGCGGAACCGGACCGGAAAAGCCCTGTTCCAGACACCAGAACATATGCTAGAAATTCACCATCTAATATTCCTGTGACATTCAAGGAACTGACTGACCCGTTCTTTTCTTGTTTCTGGCTGAGACGTGGAGGTTAATAACAGTAATAACATTTGTTTACCCACGCTACCTGATGTAACATCTGGATAGCAGGGATTTTCCTTCAAATTTCCAGGGATTGCGCCGTTTTGTATTAATGGTGCAGGCAACCAATTCAAATACCTTAGCATTAGTTATTGTGCTACTATGTACTGTAGCGCGAAAAAGAAATGCCTTTCAAATTGTGTGTGGAATGCGCAGCTTACATTCTGGGTTCCACAATGCAATAACTCACGTTAAGTGAATATTGCATTATGGGAACATGGCAGGTATGCTGCGAACTACCACAGATATTGAATCTCCCTAATTGTCTAGAAACAATTACACAAAATAAATTTCAACTAGAAAAAAAAGATCCACACGTCCTCAAATAGCTGTTTAAATGGTAAGTTTAAGGGTCACTAAACTCACTGAAATAACTTAACATTTTCTGAAACTACAATTTGAGAGAAGTAAAATGGTGGTACTCACATATTTATCTGTGCTTGCTTGTCATTAAATTATTAAAGTTTAGTGAGAACTCCTACCCCTCCTTGTCCCCAGCCTCCCTTACTCACTGTCTTCTTGTAGTGTCTGCGACACTTATAAGTTCTGCACAGCCTCACAATGGACACTGCACTGCTTACACATCTCCCCCTCCCTCCCCATTTTTTCTTTTTTCTGCTGATTCTCTTAAATGTTGCAGAAAATGTGCTGGCAGGCGGGAAAAGAGGTCAGGCATGGGTCACATGTTATAATTTCTGCTTCTGGAGTGACAGGCCTTTTCCTGTAAATGCTGTGTTTTCAAATTATGATTTCTCAGAATCTAAAGCTCAGCTTTAAAATCTGAGTTTTGGAGCAATAAGATCTTGCTGTATCTAAAATTCGATTTTTTAAAGATACCCTTTCAGCGAACAAAAAAACAAAAAACATTTTTTTTAGAATTATTTATCAATTGCTAGTAGATATGGGATCCAGGTCCGACCTGACACGGAACCCCTCGGTTCCAAAATCCGATGGATCATTTCGGGATTTTGGGACTTTGGACCTCATTTTCGATGGTTACCGAATGTATGAGGTTATTTTTGGCAAACCTTGAAAATAACCTTGAACTTTCCACAACCCTCGTAAATATGAGAGGAATCTCGAAAGTAGGTTCCGATCTTATTTTCGGGGGTTATCGAACGTTCGAGATTATAATCTAGTACATTCAGTAAACTTTTTCCCGATGCCCTTCTAAAATGTGGTCTGAACCCTCGAAAGTATGTTTAATTTTCAGTTCTTTGGGTTTTTCCCGAGATCTGTAGATCCGAAAACAGAACGAAATTTACGAGTTTCAGCTATATCTAATTGCTGGGTATTCTACATATTGTATTCATGTTCAAAAAATCTATTGATTTCTTATCCTTTTGCAATGAGCTGCCATTTTAGGCTTTGCAATCCTGCTTCTTTTTCCTTGGATGCCCACCTCAAAGAAGTGTTGCTAACAGTAATTAATTATTAACTAGATTTTTCAATGCCATGTTTCTAATTGCATCAGATTTACGTTTGTCTAGAGATGTGCTTATGGACTAAAAAACTGATGTAATTCCAGAATTCAGAATATACCTTCACAGTCTAGATAATAATGTACATGTGAATTTGATTGTAATGATGATGATATGGAAAAGTTTGTATGTGTTTGAAACTTTGAGGTTTTTTATAACAGAAGGCATCTTGCAGTCTCATGCTATATGAATAGAATTGCCCACAAAACCTAAGAAACAGGAAATAATTTCTTACTCCCGTGTTCCCCAGAGTAAGGGGCGGAGATATGCAAATACAAAATAAAGGAGCAAAAAGCCCTTCACTGAGCATAAAAATGGAGAAACACCATCTTATAACAGAAGGCATCTTGCAGTCTCACTGGGGAACATGGGAGTAAGAAATGACTGTTACTGTTACTGTTTTGTGGGCAATGCTATTCATATAGCATGAGATGCCTTCTGTTATAAGAAGGTTTCTCCATTTTTATGCTTAGTGGAGGGCTTTTTGCTCCTTTAGGCCCCTCTCTCCCTAAGCTTTCTAGCTGCCTTTTCTACTGTACACCCAAATCCTACACCATAGAGCCATTAATCAGTATCTTGCACTGATGAGATGATTGGCTCTATATATTAGGCTATATTGCATGTTATTAGCTAGCAGTTCTGGACACATACATAAGCTAAGTGACATAAAGGAGTATTTGGCATATCTCCGCCCCTTACTCTGGAGAACCTGGGAGTAAGAAATTACTTCCGGTTTCTTAGAATTTGTGGGCAATGCTATTCATATAGCATGAGACTGCAAGATGCCTTCTGTTATAAGAAGGTGTTTCTCTAAAAATTAATCTGAAATCCAAACATGTTTTCTCTATCCTCTGAGATAAATCTTAAAGGGGAACTGTGGTCTTCCATTTTGTATGTGCCTTATGGAGGCAGCCATTGATCACCTGATCATCTGACCGCTGACTTGGTTTAGGGTTGGAGCATGCTCACTGCTGTCTTTTCTGCTGGGAAATTCTAATTAACATACCAGAAATGCAAAATCAAATTATAATTCCCCACAAGTCTCTTTACCCTTATTTGCATAATGAGCAAGGGAGTTGTGGGGAAAACTCTCCCTAATTTGCTTGACTCCTTGTAAATCTTATTTTTCAAAGCCCAGCATGAATAAAAGCTATATGTTTACACATGAATACTAAATATATATATATATATATATAGGCAGTGGTATACAATATATTTGAGTGATTTTATAAATATATATATAGGAATTTGACCAGAAAAATAATAAAATCAGTTTCCAAGTTCATTAATTAAAAAAATGTAAGATATAAAGATTTTTTGATAGGGCCTGCTCTAAAATAATATAAATAGAGAATTATCCAGCAGTAGTGCTGTTTTAATACTTATTACCAAATAATGAGGATCTAAGGCTCACCAGAGCTGATGGGAGCTCGTTGAGCCTACCCAGCCAGATAAATACTAGCCCAACAGTCAACTGTTGTAGTCTTTATGCCTACATACAAGACTACAACTTATCAGTATAGCTGCTAAGCCAAACTAAGCTGCAATTTAGATCTCTTGCATTTTATAGTGTCTCCCAAGCACACCTTTAAGATCTGATTGGTCTGATTTAAATCTTGAATCTGATTGGATCTTGGATATTGGACCAATCCTATACCCCACCCCTAAATCTAATTGGTCCAATACCCTCGATCCAATCAGATTCAAGATTTAAATTAGACCAATCAGATTTTAAAGGTGTGTATGGAAGATACTATAAAATGCAAGAGATCTGAATTGCAGTCTAGTGTTGGATTAGCTGCTGTACTGATAAGTTGTAGTTAGGCATAAGGGCTACAAAAGATAGCTGTTAGACTAGTATACACCTGGCTGGGTAGGCTCCATGAGCTATCTTCAGGCCTGGTAAGCTTTAGATCCTCTGTATTTGGTGACAAGTATTAAAACAGCACTACTGCCATGTAGTTCTCTATTTATGTTATGTTAGAGAGAAGGACTAAAAAATATTTTTTTCTTATCATTTTTTTTAATTATTGGGCCAGAAATCTTTTTTTTTTTTTCTTGACAAATACCTTCTAAAATAGTTCAAATATATACAGGCATATTTTATAAAAGCAATCAAATATAGTGCATACCACTGCCTTTATTTAGTTTTGGTATTCATGTGTAAACATATAGCTTTTATTCATTCTGGGCTTTGAAAAATAAGATTTACAAGGAGTCAAACGAGTTAGGGAGAGTTTTCCCCACACCTCCCTTGCTCATTATGCAAATAAGGGTAAAGAGACTTCTGGGGAATTATAATTTAATTTTGCATTTCTGGTGCGTTAATTAGAATTTCCCAGCAGTAAAGACAGCAGTAAAGGCGGCGGCCAGATGATCAGGTGATCAATGGCTGCCTCCATAAGGCACATACAAAATGGAAGACCACAGTTCCCCTTTAAAAGATGCCAATACTTCTATTAATTGCTTACTATCTCTCACATATGATTTAATTTTTTGTACTACAGGCTGGAGGAATGAATCCACATACTCAGACAAAGGGCTAAATAGCGATCCACTCAAGGCTACAATAGAACGGCCAGGGGGTGCAGTTAACGATTTGTGAATTTTAGGCACACTATAAATCACAGGGCTTTTTGGAAATTCACACAATAGAAATTTAGCCACTTCGTTGGTAATCCACCCTGAATTGATAAACTGATTCAATCTGACATCAACATGCTACTTGATAACTGTTCCAAAAAAATAATGAAAGTATATGGCAAAAGTACACAGGATAGCGTTCCCTACACTACAGCAAAAAATAGTTTTGGGGGTGGACATGCCCTTTAACCATTTAATATATGTTTTAATGGGATTTAATACTTTTAAGAACTTTTAAAACAACTTGATCTTTTTTATTTGTTTTATCCTTTTATGAGCGCAACCATTTTACAACTAAAGAACTAACCTACACAGCTAGTCGAAAACTTTGGAGTGCTGATCTACACAGACCCCTGAACGCCCAGTCAGGCGCTGGAAGATAAACTACTATAAAACATATGGCAAAAGTACACAGGATAGCACAATTGCAAATTTACTTTAGGTCATTTTAGCACTGTAGATGCCCTTTAAGGGCTTTTTGTTCCTTTTGGCCCCTCTCTGCCTAAGCTTTCTAGCTGTTTTTTTACTGTACACCCAAGTCCTACACCATAGAGCCATGAATCTGTATCTTGCACTGACAAGATCGAAACACGTCGTATCTGCAGGTCAGATGATTGGCTCTATATGTTAGGCTTTATTGCATGTTATTAGCCAGCGATTCTGGACTCATTCATAAGCTAAGGGACATAAAGGAGTATTTTGCATATTCCGGCACCTTACTCTGGGGAACATGGGAGTAAGAAATTACTTCCTGTTTCTTAGGTTTTGTGGGCAATGCTATTCATATAGCATGAGACTGCAAGATGCCTTCTGTTATAAGAAGGTGTTTCTCCATTTTTATGCTCAGTTAAGGGCTTTTTGCTCCTTTTGGCTCCTCTCTCCCTAAGCTTTCTAGCTGCCTTTTCTACAAATAGTATATCAAACAGTCCCACACTAACTGCTTGCTATATCAGTTACTGCACTGCAATCTGAATGGACCACCAGGCAGAACACTAAAGAAAGAGAGGAAGGTCTGTGAAGTCACCAGGGTCTCTCTTACCAGCAAACTCTTTCTGTGACCGTCTTCCATTATGTGTTCACAGATTCTAGGGCTGCTAGCTCCCAATCCTTCCATCGGATTTGAGGGATAGAAGTAGGCTAGGGGGGCACTTGATACCTTCCCCCCCGATTGTCCCTAGCTACCTTAAAGGGGCAGTATGCAGCAAAGTCCTCAGGGCCACTTCTAATTACAGTCAGGCCACATAGTGAACATTATACTGAAAACTTGGTGAAAAGTGAAATCAGAACATTCCCTATTACCAGTTCAGGGCAATATTCTCTCTTTCATTAATAGGATAGCACACCATGGCTAATTTCCCACATGTCTATTTTCAACATAGGTGTGTAAATATGGTTACTCCATAGTGATAAAAGTCCCATAAATGTATTAAAGCCGTCTTGGACTTCATTGAACTTATCAATATCTTGCTGACTTTTCACAGTGTATTTTGCCACCAAATGCAGTAATATGGGTCAATTAACCAATCAGTAGTGTGTACATTGGGAAGAAAAGCAGTCTAACTAATATTTCCATGCAAACCATGCAATTGTCTAAAATATGACAACATGTCCAATCCATTTTTCATCTGATTTTGATGGTGATCGGGAGAGCATACTCATACTAATAGTATTGACTCCCTCTTCTTCAAGTAAAGGAAGCCAATAACAACCAACAAAAAAATTCTGATGTAAGAAAACCCTTTTTTTGGTTCTAATAGGATTTGCTTGGTACGCAAAGTGTTTGGCCAACTTAAAAATAGGTACAAAGGTCAATATTTTGACCCAATCAACCACAATATTTAACCCTTTCCCTGCCACAGATCGTATATTCACGATCTGTGCAGTGAATACTCAAACTGCCACAGATCGTGAATATACGATCTGTGGCTTCCCCCCTCCCAAAATTTATTCCCCCCCTGCTAGGGCCGATCGGGGGGCAGCATTCAACTGCCCCCCTAGCCCCCTCGACCCCCCCTCAGTTTGGTGCAAATTCGAGGGGGGGATCAGGAGATATCCCTACCTTTTCCTGCATCAGCCGGTCCCACGAGGAGGAAGTGAGGAGGAGCTCTTCAAAGACCGAAAGGGAGACCCCGGTGACTCACAGAACTTCCTCCTTCACCGGGGTCTTCCCATAGAGTGGTGTAAGACTGACACCTAGTGGTCTAGTGGAGGTACTGCATTTAGATCATGCTGCAGTCCCTGGTATAGCAAAAGCTGTCAAGCTGACAGCTTTTACTATACATTTTGTGAATGGAACTCAAAGTTCCATTCACAAATAGGATTTTTTCTAAGTCTTTGCTACTTAGCGAAGACTTAGAAAAAAAATGGGGACAGAGATCAAAATTTGGTGATCACTTCTGATCACCAAATTATTGATCTTTGCCAATGAATGAAAAATCACTTCCTGGAAAATGATTTCCGGGAAGTGATTTTTCCGATCGGATTTCGAATGGGAAAACGGGCATTTATGCCCGTATTCCAAGTTCGGTATCATTCCCTAAGATGATTTGATGATCATCTTTGGGAATGATCCCCCAAAAAAAGGGGAAATGCACACAAAAAAAATCTTAAAGTGATACACACACCTTTTTTTTTTTTTTACCCTAAAACTATAAATAAGCAAAAAACTTTGTCTTCTCCAAGCTTCCCAATGTCCCAGGTGATATCGGTAAAGTAAACGCAGATCATTTATTTGTTGGATTTCAAGGGAAACTAAACCTATTTTAGTAGGAAATTTTGCAGAGGTACCAAAAAAAGACCGTATTGATTTATTAGGATCAGTAAAGTGTGCAAAAACTTGTGTGACTCTCCGTACTAACTGGTTTTCCACTAAAAGGGGGAGTGGAGATAGGGGTGGGGGGTGGGTTGTGGCGTTTTTTAATTTTTTCTTGTAATTGCAATTGCGCATGGATCCCATTTGAGCTAGTTGGTGGCCCCGTCTCTGTTTGCACCCACCCTTATGGCATACCGTTTGATTCAGGACATGTGGGAGATTGCCGTTTAGTGGGTTTTTTACTTGCCGAGTGGGTTTAGGTAGGATTTCAACCATTGAGTCCTCTTATTTTATTTTTTCACAAAATCTCCTAAAAGCACGGAGTTCTATGGATAACAGCGCCTGGAATTCTTCATGTATATACGAAAGCATGATACCATCACGTAGCTGAAGGTGTGTAGCTTCCAAAAATATATAGTTTGTGGGGGGAATTTCCAAGTTGATTAGGCTGTTCAAATTACAGAACACTTTGATTTTTTTCTTGTAATTGGACTTGTGCATGCGTCCAATTTGAGCTAGTTGGTGGCCCCGTCTCTGTTTGCACCCACCCTTATGGCATACCGTTTGATGCAGGATATGTGGGAGATTGACATTTAGTGGGTTTTTTTGCTTGTCAAAAGGGTTTAGGTAGGATTTCAACCCTTGAATCATCTTATTTTATTTTTCACAAAACCTCGCAAAAACACGGACTTCTTTGGATCAGTGGGTCTGGAATTCTTCATGTATGTATGAAAGCATGGCATTGTAACATAGCTGAAGGTGTGTAGATTCCAAAAATATATAGTTTGTGGGGAGAATTTCCATGTTTCGGGACTGTTTCCTTAGAAAAAGTGTAGGCTGTTCAAATTACAGAGCACTTTGATTCTTTCTTGTAATTGCATTTGTGCATGCGTCCCATTTGAGCTAGTTGGTGGCCACGTCTCTGTGTGCATCCACGCATATGGCATAACGTTTGATTCAGAACATGTGGGAGATTGATATTTAGTGGGGGATTTTATTTGTGGGGGGCATTTCCAAGTTTTGGGGCTGTTTGAAATTACAGAGCACTTTGATTTTTTCTTGTAATTACACTTGTGCATGTGTCCCATTTGAGCTAGTTGGTGGCCATGTCCCTGTGTACATCCACGCATATGGCATACCGTTTGATTCAGGGCATTTGGAAGATTGATAATTGACAAGTTTTTTTTACATGACATGGAAATTTGCCATGATTTTTAACTTTGAATTGTATTTTTATACATTTTTCCTGAAAATCTGGTAAAAAAGCGAAATTTTACATGAAACTGCGCTCATACCATTGGTGGTATGCATAAAAGAATCACACCATTGTGTAGCTGAAGATGTGTAGATTCCAAAAATATATAGTTTGGGGGGGTATTTCTAATATAGAGGGGTGTTTAGTCTGACAAATCTGAAAAGTTGCTGTAATTGGGCCATTGTTCATTGGCTCACTTTGTGGCTAGTTGATTCCACGTTTGCGTGTGTAACCATACATAGGGCATACCGTTTGATTCGGGACATTTGGAAGATTGATATTTGGTAACTTTTTTTTACATTACTTGTAATTTTGGCATGATTTCTACCTTTGAGAGTGTTTTTTTCCAAATTTTTTAGAAAATCTGCTAAAACTGTGAACTTCTACGAAGAACTGCGCCCACACCATTGATGGTACGAATGAACAAACTACAGAATTTCGTAGATAAAGGTGTGTGGATTTGAGAAATATATTGTTTGTGGGGGTTGTTTTGTGGGGAAAAATTGCAGACTGTTCAAATTCAGATTTGGCTGAATATTTTTGCTGTTTCTGAGCCATCGTGCATTGTCTCACTTTGTGGCTTTTCGCTTCCACGTCCGCGTGTGTAACCACACATATGGCATACCGTTTGATTCAGGACATTTGGGAGATTGATATTTAGTAGCTTTTTTTTACATTCCATGAGGTTTTGGCATGATTTCTACCTTTTGAAGTTGGTTTTTGTTCATTTTTTCAGACAAATGCGAACTTCTATGAAGAACTGCGCCCACACCATTGATGGTATGAATGAACAAACTACAGTGTTACATAGCTGAAGGTGTGTAGATTTCAGGAATATATAGTTTGTGGGGGTTATTTCTAAGTTACGGGGGTGTTTTGTGGAAAAAACTGCAGACTGTCAAAATTCGGAATTGGCTAAATATTTTCGCTGTTTCTGAGCCATCGTGCATTGTCTCACTTTGTGGCTTTTCGCTTCCACGTCCGCGTGTGTAACCACACATATGGCATACCGTTTGATTCAGGACATTTGGGAGATTGATATTTAGTAGCTTTTTTTTACATTCCATGAGGTTTTGGCATGATTTCTACCTTTTGAAGTTGGTTTTTGTTCATTTTTTCAGACAAATGCGAACTTCTATGAAGAACTGCGCCCACACCATTGATGGTATGAATGAACAAACTACAGTGTTACATAGCTGAAGGTGTGTAGATTTCAGGAATATTAGTTTGTGGGGGTTATTTCTAAGTTACGGGGGTGTTTTGTGGAAAAAACTGCAGACTGTCAAAATTCGGAATTGGCTAAATATTTCGCTGTTTCTGAGCCATCGTGCATTGTCTCACTTTGTGGCTTTTCGCTTCCACGTCCGCGTGTGTAACCACACATATGGCATACCGTTTGATTCAGGACATTTGGGAGATTGATATTTAGTAACTTTTTTTTACATTCCATGAGGTTTTGGCATGAATTCTACCTTTTGAAGTTTTTTTTTCATTTTTCAGACAAATGCAAACTTCTACGAAGAATTGCGTCCCACGCCATTGATGGTATGAATGAACAAACTACAGTGTTACATAGCTGAAGGTGTGTAGATTTCAGGAATATATAGTTTGTGGGGTTATTTCTAAGTTACGGGGGTGTTTTGTTGAAAAAACTGCAGACTGTCCAAATTCGGAGTTGGCTAAATATTTTTGCCGTTTCTGAGCCATCGTGCATTGTCTCACTTTGTGGCTTTTCGCTTCCACGTCCGCGTGTGTAACCACACATATGGCATACCGTTTGATTCAGGACATTTGGGAGATTGATATTTGGTAACTTTTTTTTACATTCCATGGTGTTTTGGCATGATTTCTACCTTTTTGAATGTTGTTTGATGTTCATTTTTTTTGAAAATCTGGTAAAAGTGCAAACTTCTACGAAGAACTGCGCCCACACCATTGATGGTATCAATGAACGAACTACAGCGTTACATAGCTGATGGTGTGTAGATTTCAGGAATATATAGTTTGTGGGGGGTATTTCTTAGTTGGGGGGGTGATTTGTGGAAAAACTGCAGACTGTTCAAATACAAAACTGGCTAATTTTTTTTTGCTGCTACTGACATTTGGCACTGGTCACGCTATGGGTTAGTTGGTAGCCGTGTCTCTGGGTACACCCATGAATGTGGCATACCGTTTTATTCGGGAGGGGTTAGGCTTTCATATTTGAGATGCGTTTGAACTTTCCTCCACAGTTTTTAGCTGAAATTCGCATTTGATTTTGTCTCTGATTTTACAGTTGAGGAAAAAAAGGAAAATGTGAGAAAACAACTTACAATTGGACGAAGAGCTGCGTCCGGGTATCTGCATTTTGATCAAAACTTACCTCACTCATAAAATCCTGCGGGTGTGTAGTTTCTAAAAATATCTCACTTGTGGGGATATTTTAGTTAATTTGGAAGATATTCTATGTTAACTGTCAGTAGTGGTTATACATTTTAATTTGGTGTAATATTCTTGAAGGTGCAGTTTTAGTTTGGGGGAGTCTCCTGTACAGGAAAAGTGGGGTACCTACATATATCTGGTATCGTTGTACTCGGGAGTATCAGAGCTTTTAGAAACAGTAAGATTTTTGTGTGTAACCTTAAGATAACTATAAATAAAAATGGGAAAAATCCATGAAAATTTGCAAATTTTTCATTTTTTTTACATATTTTACCCATAATTCCAGTAAAATTTCCAGAAAAGTTACAAAATACTGTTACCATGTTAAAGTACACTTTGTGCTGAAAAAAACAATGTATAATATTCCTGATTTACTGCAAGGTTTCCTACTGTAAAATTAGTCTAAAGCGATTGAGGGCAAAATCCTGAAAATTCTTCTGGCAGTTAATGCAAAAAAAAAATGAAAATCTCCTGGCAGTGAAAGGGTTAAAGAAAGCTACTGGAAACATTTCTTTTTGAAACAGCTGTTTCAGCTGTTAGAGCTTGAAAAATGGGCCTGAAGGAAAAGGTGGTTCTGTGGACATGCCCTTTAAAGCTTGGACACACAATCAACTTGGCCCAATATTACAGATGCAGACCTGCTAATCAATATACTGATCAGTAATTAGCAAGTCGGAATTAAATGGCCCACAACAATATTTCTGCCTGGCCAATCTTGACATCTATTAAGGACCAGCCGTAATTTGCCTACAAGCCTTATTGCTCAGACTGAGTGATTATTCCTAGAAATCAGTTAAGAATCATTATTGGGGTTGGAAAGGACTGCTGAAATTTTTCAGGCTAGTCAACCACAGTATCAGTCCATTTGGTTGATTGGACTGTCTTTACCAGCTTTTGGATTTTCTCTTTCCTATGTTGTTTATCTGTTCCTGTAACCAAACCTGACAGGTTGGTTCTATTGGTAGTTTCAAGAAAGGACCTTTTTCAATTGTTATTTGTTAGAAGGAATTATATTTTTTCACTTCTGGTATAAATAGGATATACATTAAGGAGGGGTTATTTCTTAATTCCTAGGTATTAAAGGGCATATCCACAACAAAAAACTGGTGACCTTTTGATTATCTGCTCGCTACCCCAACATCTATTTGTACCAGCTTATTAAATGCATTTGTAGTGAGATATTTAAGGATAATTAATGCCTCCATTCTAGCAGATTAAGCTGGCCCCTCTATCCTTGCAGTCAATAAAGGCTGTGACTGCTGTTATCACAGCCAGTGAATGACTGCTGTTTCACCTGCTGCCTTCTCTACCCATGCTCAAGCTAATAAAAAGCTCATTGAGCAGAGGGAGGAAGCAGATATCTTTGCCAGAATGGAATAGAATTTATTTCATAAACTGCTAAAAAATATCAGTTTGGGTTGCAGTCAGATAACTGAAAAGTCATAGACATAAACATATACTTCAAGTTTTCGATACTTTTGATTGGCATTTTGATTTTTCCCTAGTGTCTATGGATATTTCATCTCTCTACTCCAGTATTCCCCACGACAAGAGTAGAGTAGAGATGGACTAGAACTCGAACCTGAGTTTGAGCCAAACTTATCGAGTTCGAAAGGACTTGGACTTCTCGAACTATCCCGGACCCGGATTTCACGGACTTTGAAACTTTCGATAAATATTGATTTCTAAAATCGAACGATCTTCGAATCATTTATGGGATAATTGTTGAATGTTCAAATTGTTTATGGGATAATTATTGAATGTTCAAACGTGGGAGCTCGAAAGTACCACGTGTGAGAATCAGATCAAATTTTTTTTTTTTTAAAGTTCTGGATATTCAAACGTGTTCCCCAGACCATTCCCCAGGTCCCAGAGCATTTACATTAAGTTACCATTGATATTTTAATTGTATTTCATTAGAAATTTTCGAACTATTTGACTCCCAATGGATCCGTTTTTTGAACTTTCCATAAAATTCGAAAGTTCGAAAATGGACCGAACTTTCGGAAGTTCAGCCATCTCTACCTAGCAGTGGCTTATCATCTTGATAAGTATACCGACTATTCGGAAACCTTTAAGTACTTCATTCTTAAGGCTATTAAATACCTCCTTACTCACAATTTTTTATATTCGATATTACACACTATCTTCAACTGCAGGGGGCTGCGATGGGTGTCGAAATTCGCCCACACGTACGCCAACCTGTACGTTGGTTGGTGGGAGGAAGTCAATCTATTTGGCAATTTCTCAATTACCAGTCAATATCCCTACTTTAAACTGTATAAATGTATTTGAAGATCTCATATCTAAACTTAACAAAAATTACTGTAACCTTAAATTTACCTATGACTTTGGAGGAAAACATCTGAATTTCAATTTACCTCCTGAGACACAGTGATAGACAGCACTCTTTTTAGAAAGCTATGTACAGGCAAAAATATATTGAATGCCGATTCCTGTCATCCTTCTCAGGTTTTTAAAAGTATTCCCTATAATCAATTTTTCCATATTCGGAGAAATTGTTCTACCACAGATGAATTTAATATTAAGTCATCTGAACTTTTTGATCGGCTACTTAATGGACAACAATATCAAAAAAAATAACATTACCCCCATTACATGTCCACACTTCCAGCAGCTGAAATCGCTTACTCATATTTACAACCGTGCTGCTCTCCCTTAAATATCACATGGCTAAGATAAGTGCTAAAAGCCTGCCTCCTAGACGGCCCAGGGCCATCGTTTACATATCACTTGCCATTGGCTGGTAGGAATATCTGTTATAACCTCTCTCCTCCTACTCTGCCAGACAAACAAACTTGAACTGTTCGGTTGCTAGGATGTACATAATCAAGCTGATCAAGGATGGGTGGAGGAGTGTTTTCTCACATGCTAGCTTTGAGTGACAGTTAGAGGCAGACAGAATTGTTACACCCCTTTCACAGTGTGGCTAATTCTAGGCAGAGAAAGGCTCGAAATCAGGAAAAAAAATGTATGGGGAGGGCTGCATACCTTTACTCTTTTGAAAGCAGTTTTAAAAGAAAAAAATGCATTGAGGTTTTGTTTTGGTGGATTTTTTTTTGTTTTAAGGGTCACATTACGCTTCAATTTGCTGCCGCCTGTCCACTGCTCATTGCTGATCACCTTCATACAAAAAATAAAACAGGATTTTAGAGGTTAACATAATGTGGACCTTGGTGTTATTTTACCTAACTGGACTCCATTCTTTTTATAGTGCCTAAAAAAAGATAACATTGTAATAAGCCGTGTTTTCATCATGTCATGATTTTACATGAGTTCAGATTGTCTTTAACCTTAAGCTGCTATGTCTGTGATCTTCTAGTGAAGAACATGCTTAATTTTACATTACAAAACATGTGCTTGGATTATACATTGATTTATGCATTATTCCTCCTTTTTTTTTTCAAAATATAGCCCCTGTCATTCTAATAGCTGGATGAAATGTCTATCATTTACAGCTCACTGGTACTGCCAATGGTCTCAATCAAGGGCCTTCCTGTTCTATGTATATTAATAAATCACACTTCAATATAGAGCTGTAGCTCCACAATCTATAAAATATTGTGCAGGTTATTTTTGCAAGTGAAGGTAGCATGCAGTGGTAAATGCATCCATGGCCCAGACGATTGGTCAGGCATGTGGCCAATTGTATCCGTTGCCCCTACTAAAAGTAAATACCACTGGAAATTTTCTGGTTGTGTTTCATCTGCATATAGCGTCATTTGTCCCCCACAACTTGCGGATATTCGTAAATCAAGTTGGATCTGATGGGATTTGCATAGTAATGGCTATAGGTATGTGCCAGGATCGATACTTTCTAAGTTCCTAGTTCCACGAAGGGGCGTGCATAGACACCCACGTGCGCGTCTTAAGCCGGGCTCACCAGCAGAAGACTAGGTTGCTGAATTTTGAACCCTGGAACGATGCAGCCCTTAAACATCAGTTCAGGTTCGGTCTCTCTGACTCCCTCAAGGATGAGATCGCTCCCGTTGGCATACCCTTTTCTTTAAAAGAACTGGCCCTACTAACCATACAGATTGATCGCCACCTTAGAGAACATCAATAAGAAAAATGTACTTCCTCATGACTTACATCTCTGGTCTCCTACCATTCTCCTGCCTCGGACTTAGGAAAGCCCTTGACCAGCAATGTTGCAGCTGAACCCATGCAGATTGGAGCTAACTGGTCCCCTCATGGAAGAAAGGTCTCAGAGAAGAAGAAGAGGTCTGTGCTTATATTGTGATAAATCTGGCCATCTTTTGAAGTCCTGCCCCATTCGTCCCCAGGGTAAGCCACCAATTAATGAAGATACCAAAATTATTTCCTCTCTTTTCCATGGTATTCATTACTCCATTGTTCTTGTATTGATTACCGGAAATTAAATAAAATAACTATAAAAACAGATATCCCCTACCTCTCACTTGTGAACTCTTCCAGCGCCTACCTTCAGCTAAAATCTTTTCTAAATTAGACCTCAGAGGAGCCTACAATCTAGTTCAAATAAAGGAAGGGGATGAATGGAAGACTGCCTTTCATTCTAACTATGGACATTTTAAGTACTTGGTCATGCCATTCGCATTGTGCAATGCTCCAGCAACTTTCCAGCATTTTGCCAATGACATATTTAGAGATTTTCTTGATGACTTTGTAATTGTATATCTTGACGACATCTTAAGCTTCTCTACCGATCTTACCCTTCATCGCCTCCATATTTCCAAAGTCCTTCATTGTCTCCATGAACAAAGACTTTATGCAAACCTTTGAAGTTACAACCATACATTTTTGGAGTTTAGTCATTTCCCCAGAGGGCATCGCTATGGGTTCCGCAGTGGGGGCCATTCTTTCCCAAAGATCCTGGGAAAGGGATCTTCTGCATCTGATTTTCTCCTACAGATAAGAACTACGATGTTGCTGACAAAGAACTATTTATACAAACATAAAATGGATAATCAATGCACATTCCTAGGCCCCATACAATATCATATTATCTGCACACTGGCATACTTTATAAACAAAGGGGTTTTAGTATACATTACTGTGATCACATGAATGAAAAGCCTTCCAACCACGTCAAGGTAACCCCAGTCTGGAAGGTCCTAATGTCTACACTTTTTAAATTTCTTTTACTTCAATTACGATTAGCAAACTTTTGCATTTCTCATATTTGCACACCGGATCAATATAACAATGCTAATCGTAATTGAAGTAATAAAGGTTAGAAGTTAGGACCTTCCAGACTGGGGTTACCTTGACATGGTTGGAAGGCTTTTCATTCATGTGATCACAGTAATGTATACTAAAACCCCTTTGTTTATAAAGTATGCCAGTGTGCAGATAATATGATATTGTATGGGGCCTAGGAATGTGCATTGATTATATTTTCTATGTTTGTATAAATGTTTGACCAGATCAGTAGCACTTCCGCTAATTGTAGTTGTAAATTAGCCTAATTGGAGTGCTTCCACAATTCTTGTATGTGCCTCATTTTGGGTTCCACTTACTGCCAAGTCTGTATTCATCTTTGTACCTGTGTGACGACTCTCTCTCGCTCTCTTTAATTGCAGGCAACCTGGTGTGTTTTCAGCAACACAACATCCCCACCATCAGGGGCTCTGGTGACCTATCCACACTTAGATTCTGCACCCCAGTGCTTGTGGGAATTCGCTGGTCTCAGCCATGGAATCTGGTAACCCTGACAGTATGGCCACCTTTAGATGCAGTCAAAACTGATGCACATCCAGGGAGAGAACAGCTATATGAATATTCAAACGAGACTTCATATGGATTGTGAAGTGAAATTTCCTATGCAGTAGCCGAGATGAAACCGGTGTCTGATTTATTCACAGCAGAAATCTGTCTTTGCTTTTTTGAAGGAATCTTTATCCATTTACTAGCAGCTTAGTCGGAATGTTTGATGTTCTGCCATTTGCACTTTCATTACTCACAGTGATAGGAAGCAGCCGGAATCCTGCCTGACAACAGCATTAAACATACAGCAAGGCTATCTATCATTTGTGAATATTAAAGGCTTAATATTCAAAATGTTTTACTTTAATATTTGAAATATAAGCAGCATAATTACAATTTTGCTCTCGGGATGGGTTTTAAGTAGGATTTTAAAGCCAGATTGTACACAAGGCTACCTAGGTTCGCTGGACTTGCTCTGCCTGAACTTGAGAAGCTTGATTTTCATAGTAACTGCAGCTGACGTTAGGGCAACAACCTTTCTGGGTGTCTGCATAGTCTGTATTAGGCTATGTTCATACTAGAAGGAGCAATGCACTTGTGTGATGTTCCCCTGCGCTATCAAATAACATTGTCAATTATTTTAATGGCACCATTATGCACAAAACTACAACAAACTACATCGCATCAGCCAAGTGTAAACCGAACCATTCACTTTTATTGGCTATGCATTTCAATTCAATATCAAACCATTAAATTAGACCCTAGTGTGAATAAAGCCCCAAGGTCCGTACAGATTGGAGATAGTGGGGCTGACCCACGACTGTGAGAGTAACGGAACTTTCAGACCACTATCGGTTTCGTCAATAGGTGCTCGGTTTGGCTGTTTCGCCGTTCAGTCAGGTGTTGCTGATGATCTGACCTGGCATGTCATCAATGCGGACCCACCAAATGTCCATAGATAAACTGATAGTCGCCTGAAACGTGCGTTCATATCAACGTCATGCATAGCGAGTCAACCCTGCAATTGCATGTCTGTGTGCGACTTTAGGGCTAGGCCACACTGTAGCATTTTGACACGAGTGCTAAAAAGCGCATGCTAGTGTGGGCCTATTGGTCTGGCCACTATAGGTGTACTGGTGCCCTTTGCACAGCAATCCTATTATTGAAGCACATGCGATCACCATTTTTGATGTCAGTGTAGTCTCTGCCTTACTCTTGTAAAGCATGCAGCCAAGGGAACAGCAATACTATGGAATAGATAAGAATTTTTTTTACCCAATCATCTACAGTATTGGCTTATCATTGATTGTTTCATAATTTTGGCAAGGGGGAGAGTGTAGTCCAATAACACATAAGAAGAAAAGGCTGTCCAATCATCTCAGATAGTTTTCAACATAGGGGGAATCTCTTCTTTATTAGTGCAATAATACAAGTACAACACACAACGTTTCTGTGACAATTGGACAGCCTTTTCTCCTTATGTATTATTGGACTATACGTGTGGCTGTGACATCTAGAAGGTACCCTACTTACCTATAAGGTGGAGAGTGTTTCATTAATAAACAGTAAAGCTGGGTACACATGATGAGATATTTCAGTCCGATCGACCGATAATTCAGTGTATCGGTCGATCGGACCGAAATTATCGCATCCGAATGCAGCTATGTCCGACCGATCATTCGTCCGTATCGGACGAAAGGATGAACGGACATGGTGGAAAACCTAGTCCAATCGTGCGGTCCTCTATGGACCGCACGATCGGTCGCGGTTACTATCGGACGCGGCTGCTTTTGCCGCGACCGACAGTCCTTCCTCCTGGCCGACCATTCAAAAGTATCGAACGGTCGGTCAGGAGGAAAAATCGCTAGGTGTGTAGTCTCAGCTGGTGAGACAGGTTTACCTTGACATGATGTGTTACATGATGTGGGCAAATTATTTTCAGTATGACCCATAATGCAAAAGGATTTATATATAAGTATCAGTGTGAATCTTTAAATCCATTTGCAGCAAAAGTCTGTTTTTTTATTATCAAACTAGTTTGTGGTGAAAGAAAAAAAGAAAGAATAAACGTTATAGAGGTGGCACTGGTATTAACTTGGTAGCTGTCGTTAAAACAAAATGGAACTTACTGCTTAGAGAGCGAATTTTTATTCCATTGAAGAGGCAATAAAGTGGAACAGCGTAGATTATTGGTGCAGAGAACATTTAATTTCCACTTATATACTACTCATCAAATATTTATGCATATGAGCCCAAGTTACAGTACCATTGGCTCCGAAGTTTCTTGAAATGGGACTAGAGTTTATACTCTGTATTTACAGATTCCTGTTACAGCGGGTGAACAATAAACCATTTAACATCTTGTTGCACTTTCTGTAAGAATAGTGGTCCAAGAGACTTATTACCCTCCTTACATTCCCTCTGCTCCCACGGCATCCCTTTGTGATTCTGACTTCCTCACACACTTTGGTCCGATTCTTCCGGCCATGCACTTTTGACCTTGGCTATTTCTTTAACAGCTTTTCACATCTTCAGGTTTTTCCGGAATGGCGCTTTGCGTCTTTGGCTATTTCCGCCTCTTTCAGACGCTTTGAATAGTTTGATGAATTTTAGGCGCCAAATTTGAAAATCTGCTAGCTTGCCTTTACACATGGTGTGTGTTTGGATTTCTGGTTTCTGATTCCTGCTTACCCATGACTACGATTGCTCGCTGCCTGTCCTGACCTCTGTCAGTTTCCTGATTTTTCTTCTTTCTTTATCCCTGGTACCTTGTTTGGCTGGCTGACTTCCCATGTATAACCCTTGTCTCCATTGCTGACTTTGTCTCTGTCTACCTCTCTGTATCAGTTCCTCTTCTCCAGCTGCCTAGTAGGTTAGGGCCCTAGTCCACCATTTTCACTTCAGTCTTCTTGAGTATCCCTGGCCTCAGCACAGATACCTTGCACTCTAAGTCCTGGGAAGTAAATTTTAACAGTGTTAATTTTTGGTAATGGGAAATTCATTGATACCTTCGTTGAAAATCTAGCATTAAAACACATGTCTACCCACAAAAAAATATTACCTTTAACTTTAATACCCCCCATAACCTAGAACTCGCTAGGTTAAAAAGTTTCTCCAGTTCTCCAAATTATACATAACAGGAATCGTTCCCTTGGTTCTACATCTGATGGACAAATGTCTCCCCCAATACCACTTATAGTCATATATACCTGTTTAGCTGATTGATCAGGGAAGTGGGAGTTTAGCATATAATATATATTAGAAATAAGAGCTTGGCTGAGACTCCTTGTCAATAAGGTGGGGTGGGGAAAGGTAACTTTTTTTTTAGTGCACATGCATAATATGAAATCTGATGGTAGGCAAGCCAAAGAGAGGAGGGAAGATTGAGTTTTCTGCATTTCTTCTATTGTGCGTTGTTGGAGGTTTATGGTATCTATGATTTCATAAAACAAAAAAGTCCTGCAGTCAGCAATGGGTTAACAGGTCCCGGTTTCATGGTATAAGGAATATTATTTGCGCAGGTGAATGGTATAAACTGGGAAACAGGCTGTATCACACTTTTGGTGTTTGTTAGCACTGTTCAATAAAGTTTTGCGTAATTATATAGTTGACTAGACATTAATCATGTTACATTAATGCACTAGAAGCCCAAAGTCCCCTCTAAGTGTTCCAAGGCCAGAGTCCCATCTCAGTGTCCCAAGGTCGGAGTCCCCTCTTAGTGTCCCAAGGCCAGAGTCACCCTGAGTGTCCCAAAGCCAGAGTCCCCTCTCTGTGTCCCAAGGCCAGAGCCCCCTTAGTGTCCCAAGCTAAGAGTCCCCCTCAGTCCCCCAAGGACAAAGTCCCCTCCCAGAGTCCCACAGTCAGAGTCCCCCTCAGTGCCCCATGGCCAAAGTCCCCCTCAGTCTCCCAAGGCCATAGCCCCCCTACTTAGTGTCTCAAGCCCTGAGTTCCCACTCAGTCTCCAAAGCCCTGGGTCCTTCCTCAATGTCCAAAGGCCAGAGTCCCCCTCAATGTTCCAAGGCCAGGGTCCTCCCTCAGTTTCCCATTGCCAGAGCAACCCCCCCCAGTGTATCTGTGTAACTGCTGTGTCCGTGCCTCCACGTGTGTGTGTCTCCCTCTAGTGATGAATCAATTGAAACTGCTGGGACAATCTCAATATCTCCCTCTAGTAATGAAGCAATAGAAACTGCAGGGACAATCTGGACACACACACGGAGGCATGGACGCAGCAGGTTAGGATTTTATTATATAGGATAAGGTTCCATTGGGTCTGCTCAATGTCAACCTATTTAGTAGGTCGAAAATCCGCAAGCGGACCCGTTAAAACACATTAAAATGAAAAAATCCTTGAAAATACGAGAAATCCTCGTCATTTCGAAAATTTTCGAAAATACGTACTTTCCTACATTTTCGAAAATATGTAAAATCCTCAGAAATTCGAAAATGTTCAAAAATACGTTTTTCTTGCATTTTCGAAAATATGTGAAATCCTCGTAAATTCTCGAAAATAAGTTTTTCTTGCATTTTTGAAAATATGTGAAATCCTCGTAAATTAGAAAAATTTTGAAAATATGGGTTTTCTTGTATTTTCAAAATACGAGAAATCCTCGTAATTTCGAAAATTTTCGAAAACGCAGTTCGGAAAAGTTCGGAAGGTGGAAAACCGGAAAATCCGCAACATCTGCTATTCGCGAACAAGGTAAATCCGCCGCGGATTCGGGTTCGGATCCGCGAACTGGGCCATCACTACTATTTAACATGTATTCTAGAGTATGAAAAGGGTATATGCAATTTGTTTCTATGGTCATCCATCAAGCCCTTGGGTTGGGAGCTGTCCAATGTACCAGTTGTCCAAGTTGACTCAAGTAAAAGTAATTTTTGACATCTGGGACTGCCAATCCCGCTTTCCCAAAATATACTGAAAAAATCTCTTTGTAGGTGCGTCAGTGATTTCATATGGATCTGGATGTGTAGTGCGCTAAATAAACAAGTATTTTAGGCAATATAGACATTATTATAGTAGCTATTTTGCCAAACCAGGATTTCAATAGGGTATGCCAGTTAAATATATGTGAGCGAATTTTAGCATACATCAGAACATAGATACGATACTGTGCCTTTAAAGATTGTTATTACGATAGTTGATTTACAATCGCTACCGTAATTTACGAACATTTGTAGTAAATGTGCGATCGCATCCGTAATTCCCGTGTTATTGCAAACTTTCAATACTGCAGGTTTATAAATATGGCCCATAGTTTGTAGAATAGAGGTCTAAAAATTGTTTAGTTATGAAGGTACCACATTGAATATATTGTCTTGCTGCCAGTTAAGTTGCGAAAGCTTAAGTAGCAACTTAGCGATAATTATTGGGAGGGCTTCTGTTTTGTTTCCATTTAATTTGTATCCTGATAGTTTGCTATAGTTTTGCAGTTCTAGGTTTGGAAGGGAGATCAAAGTTTTTTTTTTTTAAATAATTAATAAGACATCATCTGAGTACAGAACAATTTTGTGATGATCTTCCCATATGGTAATCCCTTGAATATCAGGAGAGAGGCACATCCGGGCTGCCAAGGGCTTGATGTAAATTGCTCCTGTCATTGTTTTAATCAGGAAGAATTGCTATGTGAAATATGTGTCCCATAGTTTTCTAAAAGGGTTCTTCGGGTTTCCAACCTACTAGCTTTCTATCTATTTCAGTTTTCTGATACTGAGCACTCCATTAGAGATGACATAAATGCATGGTACCTGCAACAAGGGGAGCTATTGAGCCACATTTATCAGAAAAGATACTATAGCTGAATCAAATTTGGATCAATCGTTTGCCAGGATTTATATAATGTCGCCAAGAAGCCTGTACTGTTTTATAGGTAGGGAAGAGGATTCCTTTGAGCAATGTCAATTGTTCAATAACATGATGAAATAGCCTCATATTTCACAGAAAAAAATCTAAAATATCCGAAATGGTTTTCCTATGCACCCTTCCTCCATACAGCTTCCAACTCCTACCACGGCACCGGCTAACCTCCCTTCATTGGTTAATCTCTTTAATTGCACCCTAACGAGCTTCACCACTATTACAGAACAGGGACTCTTATCTCTCCTATCCAGGACACGTCTCACCATCTGCCCCCTTGACCCCATTCCTTCTCATCTTATTCCCCCTCTCTCCTCTTCCTTCATATCAGCCCTAAACTCTCTCTTTAACTTGTCCCTATCCACTGGTATTTTCCCCTCCTCATTTAAACTTGCCGTGGTCTCCCCTATACTTAAAAAACCCTCCCTCGACCCGGCCGCTCTTTCCAGCTACCGGCCTGTCTCCTTTCTCCAATTTGCTTCCAAACTACTGGAAAGACATGTCTATGCAGATCTGGTCAGTCACCTGTCTGCTAACTCTCTCTTTGACCACCTCCAGTCAGGCTTCCGCCCTAACCACTCCACTGAAACTGCCCTCACTAAAGTGACCAATGATCTACTTAGTGCTACATCTATAGGTCACTACTCTTTGATCATTCTTCTTGATCTGTCCTCTGCTTTTGATACTGTCGACCACCCTCTACTTCTTCAGATCCTGGCCTCCTTGGGTATCCAGAACACTGCACTTTCTTGGCTATCCTCCTATCTCTCTGGTAGGACCTTTAGTGTTTTCCACTCTGAAATTAACTCCATCCCTCGCCCCCTCCCTGTGGGGGTCCCGCAAGGCTCGGTACTCGGCCCTCTTCTTTTTTCCATCTACACCTATGGCCTTGGACAACTCATTAGTTCATTTGGGTTCCAGTATCACCTGTATGCGGACGATACCCAAATTTACATCTCTGCCCTGGATCTCCCTACACTGACATCCCAGGTCCCCGACTGCCTTAATGCCATCTCTGCTTTTATGTCCTCCAAATTTCTCAAACTCAACATGGACAAGACTGAACTTGTCCTTTTCCCACCCTCACAATCTGTTCTCCTCCTAGTCTTACTATTAATATTAACAACACACCCATATCCCCATTGTCTCATGTCCACTGCCTGGGAATAACGCTAGATTCCGATCTTTCTTTCAAACCCCATGTCAATTCGTTTGCCAACTCCTGTCGGCTCCAACTCAAAAACATCTCCCGCATCCGACCCTTCCTCTCGAACGAAGCTACAAAAATCCTAGTCCATGCCCTAGTCATATCCTGGCTTGACTACTGCAACACACTCCTGTGTGTTCTACCAAACAACTGCCTGGCTCCGCTTCAATCCATCCTCAACTCTGCTGCCCAGCTCATTCATTTCTTTTCTCGCTCCTCTAATGCCTCTCCTCTCTGTCAGTCACTCCACTGGCTGCCCATCATGCAAAGGATCCGGTTCAAGCTTTTTACCCTATCCCATAAAGCATTATCCAACACAGCCCCATCATATATCTCAGAGCTGATCCACCGATATCGTCCCAGTCGCAAACTCCGCTCCGCAAACTATCTCCTCCTCTCATCCACCATTGGCACCTCTTCCCATACCCGTATTCAGGACTTTGCTCGTGCTGCCCCTCTGCTTTGGAACTCCTTTCCTCCGTCTGTCCGTCATTCACCATCCCTTAATACCTTCAAACCTAACCATAAACCCACCTTTTCAGGCAAGCATATAACCTGGTCTAAACATTACCCATCGTACTACCCAATATGATCCAACCCGCCTTTCACACTCCACTGCCAATCTATTTACAGCCTACCGACTCCTGCAACCTTATGTCTCACCCCCTATCCTCTAGACTGTAAGCTCTTTGGGCAGGGTCCTCTCTCCAATTGTATTACGGTATTGCTGTAAGAAACTCCTCACTCTGTTTACTTATATTATGTATTACCTGTGCATGTCATATGTATGACATTGTATAACATGTATTACCCTGTATGTAATGTATGACTATGTAATTGTAAAGCACCACGGAAGATGTTAGCGCTATATAAATCCATTATAATAATAATAACAATTGCATGAGTAACCGTTGCATGAGTAAAAGCCATTAGTCCCAGCTATGAAATGCAAATGTTCTCAGAGAACAAAGTATGCCACCCGGTAATGCTATGTATGTGACAACTTAATCTGCTGACCATGGCTGCACTTTTGAGAAGTCTCTCTCATCACTTAATTAGAGATCACAGATTGGATTGCACTTTTGGTTTAGGAAATGTCTCTTTTATATCAGAGCCTAATTGACACTGCAATTAAGGCAAAATATTAACCACAACACAGCAAGATCCCCTTTATACTGCTAATTGCCATAAGGCAACCATATATATTTAGTGCAATGTAGGTATATTAGTTGTTCTCTTATTACAGTTATGGGTAAATAATATTGATGTTGTGTAACCTGGTGATAATAGGATGTTTAATAGTAAAACGTCACAAGTCACAACCATTATTGCTGCCTTAGTGCTTTACTCTGCAGTGATATATTACAGTTCTGTTGTCAGACACACAGATGATGGTGATACATGAAAAAGGGATTCACATTTTATATTTTACATACAGCACTTTATTGGATCTCCAACCCTTACCTGATTTCTAACATTTTACACTAATTCTCCTTTCTGTTTCTGTCACATCTTGTGTCTGATTTTCATTTTACTGCAGTTCTCATTCTTTTCGCACAAATCCAGTTGCTTGAGCAGATACTAACCGATGCAGCCGCTACTGCAAAGACAGGATTTTATCGTTAATTCAAAATGCATTTCATTAAAGTGATTGCACCTCAGGGTAATTGAGCTGCATCCCAGTCTGCTCTGTGAATCACATTACAGCAGGTAGGAAGTATCTATATTTAAATGAATCTTGGTATGTCTGGCTGTGCAGTGGGATCTGAATCAGCAGCCTTGATAAGTCTGCAGGAATTGGACTGTATGTGAATATTGCACAGAAAATAATGAAGCTAAGAAAGAGCAAGAAGAAGAAAAAGCCTCTGAAACTGAATGAGAGACTGGTCACTGGAAAACATCAAATACCCCCATGAAGCAAAATAAAGCTATTGGTGACATCTGCAGAATGACCTTGTTTGGGTAGCATATATTTGACTATTTGACTAACTATATTAATGTTGCATCATTTGCAGCTTAAATGGGAATGTTTAAAGGGTTTTGACGTCTGTTTTTAAGTTTTTACTCTGGATCTGTTAATAAAAACATCTAAATTGCTATAGTCCTCTCTCGTTCAACTGAAATCCCATTTGGGTCTAGGAGGTTTAACATATCTGATATTTACATGCAGTTTTTTATTTAGAAAGCAATGCTTTGATATATGCTGCTGAACATTTTATATGCTAAAAATAATGAGTGTATTTAAGGGGGAGATTTCACTGTTTAGGGGTCATTACATGCTAGTGTTTCGATCTATTTAATCTTTTCCTGTCCTGCTATTTACGGTACCTCATGAACACATGAACTCGAGATACAGTATGTTGCACACCTCTATCCAGGTATGTAAGGTGAGCCCACACCTTCTAATTGCTCCATCCCAGCAGTATAATAAATTCTTCACATATGTTAAGATAAGGAAGGGGACACCAAACCGTGCAATGAGTCATTGCAGTCTGAAACATGTCGCAATAAAGAGCACAGTTTGCAGTCTGAAGTGCTGTTTGGTGTCCCCTTTCTTATCTTAATATATGTGAAGCTGCTATTAATCTCCCATAACATGTATTTAAGTCTTACCCAGTCTGTTTCAGATTTAGAAGTCTCACTGTGCAAAAAGCATGGCCTGCCAATGTAATTATTAAAGGGCATGTTCACCCCCAAAACTAAAATTCCCCCCTACTGTGCAGTGTTTAAAAATCCTTACCTTACATCTCTGCTCCAAATGGTTCTCCTGCAATATCTGAGTGAAGAGCAGGAGCCTGGCTGTGAGTGAAAAGATTTCCACGTCTTACCTTACTCTGAGAGTTTACTCTGGCTTTCCCACTGGAGCCCTTTCCCGCTCCCTCTCGATCCCTGTTTGCTGCCCTGTTCCCTAGCATTAAATCATTTTTCTGTAGTGTAGTGGACCCTATCCCACCCCCAACAGCCATATTTGTTTACAGAGCCTCGTTCCCCCAGCGTTCTGCACTGCCGGCAGCCGTGTCCGTTATTGGCTGCCTCCCACCCAATCATGGATAAGGCTGCCGGTACGGCCTCCTGCTTGCAATTTCCTGAGAGCAGAGGGCCGGCTCTCAACGCTGAGGGGAACAAAGCTCTGTAAGTACTTTTCTGATTCTTTTAATTTTTTAGCAAACAAATATGGTGGTTGGGATGGGATAGGGTCCACTACACTACAGAAAAAGGTTTTATGAGAGGTGGAGATACCCTTTACTGGTGTCTGTACCCTGCAAATGCAATAACACCTTATGATATAAAGGGCCATATTTAAAAACCCACAGTACTGCAAGTTTCAATACCACGGGCTATCGTTAATGTACGATTGCGGCTGTGAATGTACAGCACAATAGTACATTTACGACCAAATATTTGTTCGGTCATATAGTACCATGCGGTAGTAAAATGACGCAATGGTCTTCAATAGGCGTACCTTAACTGACGATCGTGATTGGAGATTTATGATTGCGATGGTAGATTTACGATCGTTATGATTAATTTATGGCTGCAACCGTAAATATACAATCACGGCAACAAAGGCGCAGCATTGCTAAAAAGTGATACCACGGCTTTATAAATATGGCCCATAACAACCTTTAAGAAACCCACACATACTTAAATAACTTTTTAATAATGATCCAAAAAGTATAAGAAACTAACTAGCATTAGGTAACCATTCCCCCCCACCCCATAAGTTATTACATGAAACAGACATACAGTAAATCTCATTTCAGAAAATATGCACCTGTCAATGTATCTAAATGGTTAATCTCCAAGCTTCAGTCTGATAAAAAGAAACATCTCTTTGTTATAAAATACTATCAGAAATCAGAACCTCTTTTCGCCAGCCTTTCATTTCTTTAACTTGCACAGAAGAAAAGGATCATCAACTGCTGCACTGGGAGAAAATAAAATCTAAATTGTCAGTTTATGAAAAAATGTAGCTCGTTCCTACAGAACCATTTGTCAATAATACAGCAAGGAGAGCACAGTGACAGAACTATATTACATGCATAAATTTCTTTGCCAGATAAATAACCACATTAGGTGGCTTTGTATATAATAATACAAATTTGAAATTATCAGTCAGATTTTTCATTACTTCTGCAGTTGCTTTGTGCAGTGGGTGCTTCTGTTTAACCTTTTACCCTAGAATATCCTTTATATTGCTCTTTATTTCAGCACAAAAACTTAGATTTTGCAGTTGAGAATGTTAAAGATAAATCTTTATTGGTTAGTTTCAACAGCTATGACCTTTCACTTGAAGCCTATATGACACAAGGAGTTTGCAGCTGTCCATTTCATCCAGTTAAAAAGTTTGTAGCGAAATCTCCATGGTCATACTAAAACATGCAGTGAAAACATATAGTAGTTACTATTATACTCATGTGCACATGGTTAACAGCAAAAAAACACACTTGATGTTTATTACATTTATTTAGAGATGGCCGAAACTGCCGGGTTTCATTTCCCTTTTTGGGCTTTGGATCTTGGGAAAATCCTGAAGATCCGAAAACGGAACTTAAATTCGGGACTTCGGAGTGCATTTTCGATTTTTATCAAACATTCAAGTTATTTCATAATTTTTTTGAAAATAACTTGTATGTTCGATAAAAATCGAAAATGCACTCTAAAGTCTTGAAATCTGAATGATCCGGATTCGGATTTCGGAACCGAGGGGTTCCGTGTCGGATCTGGGTCTGAGTCAGACCCAGATCCCAGCTCTACATTTATTCTCAATCGCTCTCTGCTTTTGTTCACTGTCCTGCTCTTTTTTTAATTGTCTAATACATCCACCATTAAAGTTGGAACATGAACATCATCCATTCAATGGCAATGTTAGTAAATCTCATCAGTGACTGGTAACTACTAGGATGACCCTTTCATGCTAAATTAAGAGGGCTTGAATGAGCCAATAAAAAGGGGCTGCTTTCCATGTTGCTTATGGGGCTACGTATGGGACTTTCTATGGGGCTGTGTATGGGACTTTCTATGGGGCTGTGTATGGGACTTTCTATGGGGCTGTGTATGGGACTTTCTATGGGGCTGTGTATGGGACTTTCTATGGGGCTGTGTATGGGACTTTCTATGGGGCTGTGTATTGGACTTACTATGGGGATGTGTATTGGACTTATTATGGGCCTGTGTGTGAGGCTTTCTATAGGACTGTCTGTGGAAATATCTATGGGTCTGTCTATGGGAGAAAGTCAACCTTCAGCTTATACTCAAGTCAATCAAATTTACTTGTTTTACAGGTAAAAATTTTACAGGTAAAACCTTGTCTTTTACTCGAGTATAAGCGGTAAGTGTTCCTCAGACCATTTCCAAAGTCCCTGAGCTATTTACAGTAAGTTACCATTGCTGTTTAATTTTAGACAGAACTTTCAGACTTTTTAAAACCCATTTTCTATGGAATTTAAAAAGAATTCAATGGTTCTGCTTGCAGATTTTTTCAATTTATTTAAAACAATCCTCAAATTGGCAAGCAGAACAGGTTTGGGTTCTTGGGAAATTACAATTATGTTGGAGATGCAGGAGCTATGCCGTTCATTTTGTGTTCCCTACCCATTTCCTTACATTACTATTACTTTTCTATCCTGACCCCCAATGGTATTATGTGTTATTGTAAATTGCAAATGTTTGTTAGTTGCCATATGATAGAAAGATCTGAAGAAGGGAGGAAGCTCCCAAAAGCTAATCTATTAAGAAAACTATTGTTAGTGCAAATAAAATGAGTATCACATACTATACTTCCTAAATTTTTTGTGTTTGGTAACATAACACTTTTCAAACTGCCTGTATTTTGTCAGAAGAATTTTGTTTTGCTTTTTTTTGTGGCAAATATAAAAATTAAGTCATCTTATGTTTGAGCTCACTCAGCTTTTATATCATATTGGCTTATCTTCTGCTGTGTTTATAAAGGCTTCAAATTTAGATCTCTCCTTCTGTCTACCGCATTGACAGCAGAGTAGTTTGTTTGATTGTGTATAACCCCTGAGGAAACCAGAGTTAATGCTGAGATCACTTCTGTGTTTGTAAGGTCTGGCAACCTTGTCCGTGTTTATTTTCTATCAATTATCAAGCTTTTAAAGTAGCAAGGAATCAATGTGTACAGAGAAAGCAGCTGGCCCTCTACTTTTTGAGACCCAATAGTATAGAACAGGAAGTTACCAATGTCCATTAACAGAATGATGTTTCCAACACTTTCCAGAGTTCTTTCAATAGATCTTTAGTATGGAGGTTTTTATCTGTGCAATGTTATATATATTTCAGCTCCATTTATTGTTGTGGTCTAGATGTTGTAAAGGAAAAGTGTACAGCTTGCAAAAATGCTCTAACTTTAATTTACTTTCACTTAGTAAAAAAAAAAGCATAACCAGTATTTTTTACAGTAAATATAAAAATATATAGATATAATAAATAATAGTGCTTAGGTTATGAAGGTTGAGGTCCCACCATGGAGATACATATTATCTCTATGATCCAGGGGCGTAACTGCAGTGGCCTGGGCCACCCCACGAGATTGGAGGCCAGGCTCCTGACACACACCCCTCCCCAGAGGTCCAAAAAACAATATAAAGTTTGTCAAAAATATCTGTCCACTAGAAATTATTTAATGTTAAAAATGAAAAGTTGCCTATTAGAAATAGAGAATGGTGGCATCATAAAAAAAGGGATGCAGACTGCAAACCCTCATTTCAATGAGCTTTTTATAAGCTTAAGCATGTGCAGAGGAGGCAGCAGGGGAAACAGCAGTCAGTCACTGGCTTTGATGTTAGCATGGAGATAGGAGCCAGCTTACTTTGTCAGAATGAATGCAATAATCATCTTTAAGTATTTAGTTAGCATAATAGAGATCATCAAATAAAGTGCTAAATATATCAGTTGGGGTTAGGGGTGTTTAACTGACAAGTGACCAGTTATTGGCACTTGTCAGTTAAACACCCCTAACCCCAATGGCAACTAGAAGGGGAAAGTATAAACTTTGAATTTGACTTGAAAGACCGCATTTTGAAAGGAAATGTGTGTGTTTGTGCTGCAGATTTTGAGGACATTGTTGTTTTTTACTTACCCTTTAAATATGGATGTCACATGAATTAAAGGTAGGTCAGTTGGTGTGTGTACTCGTGTCAGGTTGGGGGATAAAAGATAAAACTTTTTTGAGGATTGATTAAAATGTGTTTTTTTTACTTTAGTTACCTTTTAAGTATGGCTGCCACAGAAATGGAAGGGTAGGTCAGTAGTGTGTACCTGGGTACAGTTGGGGGGTTAAATAAAAAAAGACTTTGTTGTTGATTAGTCAAAATTGTTTTTGACTATAGTTACCCTTTAAATATGGCTGCCATAAAAATGGAAGGGTTTGGGGCTAGGCGTGTGTATGAGAATGGGTACCTCAGTTGGTGTATGTACCTGGATCAGGTTGGAAGTTAAAAAAACAAACTTTTTTGATGATTGGTCAAATTTTGTGTGTGGAAGTATAGCTGCCACACTAATGGATAGGTAGATCAGTAGGTGTGTGTACCTGTGTCAGGTTGGGGATTAAGAAAAAAACTTTTTTGATGACTGGTCAAAAATTTTTTTGACTTTAGTTACCCTTTAGGTAGGGCTGCAACAGTAATGGAGGGGTGGGTCAGTAGGTGTGTGTACCTGTGTCAGGTTGGGGGTTAAAAAAAAGCAAATTTTTTTGATAACTATTTATATTTTGCTATTTATGTTATGTGTCTTTAAAAGCTAAGGGTGCTGGGAAATCTACCCCAGCTGTAAAAGTTAGTGCATCTGATTATTCAGAGGAACTCCTGAGGTCAGAGCGATCAGTCTGACTGCTGTTTGAAACAAACTCTGTTGTGTTTGGGAGTTTACACACTGTCCATAGTGGGAGTCACTGTTTCTTTTCTTATATTTTGCTTTTCCTATTAAACTGAACTTGCACCAAACGCCAACGACTGAGCGAAAGACATAGTTTTATTTTTGATACAAAATCCACGTCCTAACACTGCCACAGGAATGGAAGGGTAGGTCAGTAGGTGTGTATACCCATACAAGGTTGGGGTATATGTTTTTGCATGTATGACTATATAACTTTCATTGATGATTGATCAAAATTAGTTTTTGACTATAGTTACCCTTTAGGTATAGCTTTCATGGAAATGGAAAGGTAGGTCAGTAGGTGGGTGTACCTGTGTCTGTGTGTGGGGGTTGGGGGTATCACTGTTTGTATTTAGGACCATGAAACAAACTGTTTTGTAATATCCACACTTAAGGATTGTTACCATTATAGTCTATGGGAAAAAAATCCCCGAAATTCACTGATAACACTGTAAGGCTTCCACGGATTCCTTAGCTAGAAAAAAATCACACTTCTCCTATATGCCCCGCACGTCTGTACCAAATTTCATGTCTCTAGCTCAAAAACTGTTTTGTGTATTCAAAGAAGGAATATTATGTGCAAATAGTAATGTTCCAAATCTGGTTTCAGGCTGAAAATACCTGTTTCGTCATACAATTTCTACAGTCAAAACTACCAATGATATTTCTTTACATAAGTTGTGTAATTAGAATTTCATAGTTTTGTCACAAATTTGAAATTTGTTGTGAAACAAAACCTGGCGAGTGTGTGTAACCCTAATAATAACCCCCTTTAATAGATTTGCCTTATTGGAAGATTTTAAAGGGTGACACACATTTTCCTTATGATGTCTGTTGACTATACTTTTTCTCCTGTAATGGGTTTTAGAAATCATGGGCCTTATTTATAAATCCGCAGTATTGCTTTTTAGCGATAGATTTACGATCCCCATAGAATACTATTGCGATATTTTACTACCGCACAGTATTCTACGACCAAACTTTCGTTAATTGCCAAACGTTCAGTCGTAAATGTACAATCGCGATCGTACATTTACGACCTCGATCGTAAATTAACTAACCCATGGTATCACTAAAAAGCAAAACCGCGGATTTATAAATATGTACTGTGAATCTCACCTGAGCCCAAACTAAGAAAAATGAAATATAATTCCTTAATTAGGAATCAAGAAATTCACATTTTAAGCAGGGAAAGTAAGATTTCCCCCCAGCCCATTGGCTTTTTATAGTGCTTTATAATAAAGGCATAAGACCAATTATGTGGCTGTGTTGGAGGTGCCACATGGCAGCTTGACCACACTTCCTAATCAATATATAATAAAAGGTCTGTGGGAGCACTCCTTATGCTAAATTACAACTACATTTTGCGGGAGGGGTTCCTGGAAGGTTTTTTATTCATGTGATTAGGTAATGTATACTAAAACCCTTTTTTTTGCAGATTGCAGATAGTTTGCAGATAGTATGATGTTGTATGGGGCCTAGGAATTTCCATTGATTATCATTTCTTTGTTTGAAAAATGTTTGACCAGATAAAAAACTCTGCACAGAAAAGTAAAATAGCAATGGTAACTTATTGTAAATGGCTCTGGGACCTGGGAAATGTTCTGGGGAACACTTACAAATATCCAGAACTTAAAAAAAAAGATTTTCCTAACAATTGCACTGTTTTTCGAGCTTCTGCATTCTATTTTCGAGCCACGGTCGAAAATCCGAAAAATTTCTAGAATTCTAAAAATTTCAAAATTTCCAATATTTAAGGATTTTTTGAAAATTTAGTAAAAATGATAGTAACTTACTGTAAATGGCTCTGGGACCTGGACAATGGGCAAAGAATCTTATTGTAGCCAATTCTGATTAGTTACAATCAGATTTTTTCAGAAAGAATATGATTAGCATACTAACCAATCTGATTCTTTTCCAGTCAGAATTGGTTACTATCAGATTCCTTCATAAAGGCTGAAGGTTACCAATCAGATTCTTTCTGAAAGAAAATCTGAAATTTCACAGATTTGCAAGGAATTTTCGAAAATTTTCTAAAAGTGATAAAGTAACTTACTGTGAAGTGACTCTCGAACATGTCCCTGTGGCAAGAACAGCAAATAAAATAAAGTATCACATACTATACTTTCTAATTTTTTTGTATTTGGTAACAACACTTTTCAAACTGCCTATATTTTATCAGAAGAATTTTGTTTTGCTTTTTTTTTGTGCCAAATATAAAAATTAAGTCATCTTATGTTTTTGCTCACTCAGCCTTTACTCAATATTGGCTTATCTTCTGCTGTGTTTATAAAAGCTTCAAATTTAGATCTCTCTTTCTGTCTACCGCATTGACAGCAGAGTAGTTCTTTTGATTCGTATAACCCATGAGGAAACCAGAGTTAATGCTAAGATCACTTTTGTGTTTGTAAGGTCTGGCAACCTTGTCCATGTTTATTTTCTAGCAATTATCAAGCTTTTAAAGTACCGTATATACTCAAATATAAGTCGACCCGAGTATAAGTCGAGGTACCCATTTTTACCTAAAAAATGAGTAAAAACCAATTGACTCGAGTATAAGTCGAGGGTAGAGTAGTAGAAGGGAGTAGTAGTTTACAAACATCATGAGTGGAACTGCACACACTAACCCCAAAACACACTACCCTGTCCCTGACTCCTTACTCTCCCCCCAGCCACAGGAATAAAACCACTACCCTGTCCCTGACTCCTTACTCTCCCCCCAGCCCCAGGAATAAAACCACTACCCTGTCCCTGACTCCTTACTCTCCCCCCAGCCCCAGTAATAAAACCCTATTTCCCTGCACCCATCTTCTCTCACTACAAGTAAAGCTGCAGCCTTACCTTTTCCATAGTTGCAGGAGAGTCCGGGCCCCGACATCATTCACTTGATGGAGGAATCCGGCTGTTTTTAGGCTGTTTTCACAGCCTGAAAACCTCGACTTATACTCGAGTATATACGGTAGCAAGGAATCAATGTGTACAGAGAAAGCAGGTCACCCTCTACTTTTTGAGACCCAATAGTATAGAACAGGAAGTTACCAATGTCCATTAACAGAATGATGTTTCCAACACTTTCCAGAGTTCTTGCAATAGATCTTTAGTATGGAGGTTTTTATCTGTGCAATGTTATATATATTTCAGCTCCATTTATTGTTGAGCTCCATTTATTGTTGTGGTCTATAATCCTTAAATGGGCAAATTTGAGAATCCTCAAACGATTCTCGAATTTGGCCATTCATGGATTACCAAAACCGCCCGCGGAAAACCAGAAGTAGCGCACATTTTTTTTGCTGCTCTTCCCACAGGGACATGTTCCTCAGACCATTTCACTGGTCCCAGATCCATTTACATTTAAGTTACCATTGCTATTTTACCTTATATTTATGCAAATCTGTGCCGATTTTCTTCTCCATTGATTTTAATGGGTTTGCATGCAGATTTTCAATTTTTTTTTCGAAAATCCGCGAATGCACAGGCGGAGTGGATTTTAGCAGTTTCACCCATCTATAGTTACAATTAGATTAATTCAGAAATAATCTGATTGATATGCTAACCAATCAGATTCTTTCTGAAAGAATCTGATTGTAAACAATTCTGACTGAAAAAGAATCTGATTGGTATACTAACCAATCAGATTCTTTCTGAAAGAATCTGATTGTAGCCAATTCTGATTGGAAAATAATCTGATTGGTATACTAACCAATCAGAGTCTTTCAGAAAGAACCTGATTGTAACTAATTCTGATTGGAAAAGAATATAAGTTAGTATACCAATCAGATTCTTTTTGAATGAATCTGATTGTCTCCAATCAGAATTGGTTACAGTCAGATTGGTATGCTTTCTGGAAGAATCTGATTGTAACCACATATACATGGGTCGCTATATATCAAGAGCCTTACCAAAAAAGAGGCATATTTATAAACGGCTGTTAATTTTCGCTGCCGGGTTTCTCAACGTTTTTGCAAAAATCGATATTAAAGCGATTTATAAAAAGGCAAAACCCGGCGGCAAAAAGTTAATTCTTCTTCTCCTCTATAACTATATTTACCATTATTTGATAGTCCCATGTTCTCTGTCCCTATCTTTTTACTATTGATATACTTTTTACGGTTGGTATTTTTTTGTTCAGCTACCCGTACTTCATTTTCTATTTTAGCTAGCTTAAGTCCTTTCTTGCAATCCTTATTACAACTTTTGTAATCTATGAAGGATTGTTCTGTTTTCTCTGATTTAAAGATTCTAAATGGAGGGGGCGTGGCCGGCCAGCTAAGGAGACAGACGCATGTCAGCCTAGCTCCAGCACAGTCACGGGATAAAGCTACTCTAACCGACATTCTAAGGTCCCAACCTCACTAAAAACCCTCACACCTACCCCAAGCATGGGAAGGAACAGAGGAACAACGGGGAAAACTAAATCCAAAAAACTTACCCACTTCTTCACAGGCTCCGCTGGCTCCCGCGAAGAAATCCAAGATGGCGGCGCCCATGGATCGACCGCGAGTCCGTGCAAACTGCAGGAAAAAGACAAAATTACAGAAACAAAGTTAGTTTCAAATACAGAATCGCACAGCAATACTTTTATCCAACTAACTCCCACAGATACCAAGAACAGAAACGAGGATGCCTACCTGGAGACAGTTGACACAGATTCTTCAGAGGGATCCTCTCAGAGCCAGTTGGATCCAGTTAAATCCTACAAGAAAGGGAAAATAAAGCATCAAACAGATACCAAATCTAATACAGGTACGCTTGACTCTTTACACAATTTCCCCACCACTAATACACCAGTATCAGAGACTGTACTAAAGGAAATGCTAATTTCCCAACATAAAGCATTTAAAGCAGATGTCTCAGAAATGGTTAATTCTATTAAAAAGGACATAATAGATATTGCTGAGAGAACATCACATTTAGAAAACAAACTGGCGGATTTTACAACTTCCTACAATGAGCTGGTAGACGCTCATAATAATCTAGACGACACGGTTAATATAATTAAAAACAAAATCTCCGACCTAGAAGATAGGTCAAGAAGAAACAATATCAAAATAAGAGGTATCCCAGAATCAATCCAAAACTCTGAACTAAATCAATATTTGGATAACTTAATCGAGGAAATACTTCCAGATGTATCAAAACTAGAACGTACCCTAGACAGATCACACAGACTGTTTAAACCTAAAAACGCTCCCTTGGCAGCACCCAGGGACGTAATCACTAAATTCCACTTTTTCCAAACCAAGGAACTATTCATGTCAATTACAAGAAACAAACAAAACCTACCAGCTAAATTCTCCGAACTGCAGTTCTACGCTGACTTATCCCAGTCAACTATGCAAGCAAGGAGACTTTTCCAAGCTGCTACAGAAATCCTCAGATTCAACTCAATAAAGTATAGATGGGGTTTTCCAGTACGCCTAATAACGACAAAAGACGACAAAATTTTCGTCCTTAATACCCCTTCAGAAGCAATTCAAAAATGCCAAGAATGGGAGTTAAAAATACCTAACTCCCTCAAACAAAGTATGAAAGACACACAAAACATCAACAAAATCCCTAAAGAATGGAACTATGCTTAAACTGGGAGGGTAACTATATCTATCTATCTACCTATCTTAATTCCTTACACCTTACAAAGGTTTCAGTTGATTTAATCTAGACAAGCTTTTAAAGGGGATTCTACCCCTCATAACGTTAACTATGTTAAAGTGAGACCATATGATAGTTATAATAAGGATAATGCTCACTATTCTATAATTTGTTATTTCCTGTTGCAATGTTTTTGTTTTTGTTTTAACTATATCTGTTATATTGTGTTATTTCTCCAAATGTGTGATAGAGGTATAGATATCACAACATGACCCAAGTCACCTACATCTATCAACCCCAACAAATTAATCTCAATATTAATTCCCACTCTTCATTACTTTAGTCCAATAGACAACAACACAGAATATCCACACATCTCACTTAAACAGGACTCCTCCTGTCAACAACATTTATCAAACCAAAATATTAATATTTAACACATAGAGGAACGAACATATATGGTGTCAAGGCACCTAACACTACACATGCTAACAGGGAAATGACCAAGTAACGAACTAATATCCAAAGCAGAACTTTAGCCCACAAATAGTGTTGACTTGGGGGGGGGGGGGGGGGGGGGGGTTTTCCAATCTGTAGCTCCATACACATTACCTAACCTAGATCTACACTAAAGTATGAAACCCCTAAATCATCCAAATATCCAATAACCACTTAACAAAACAAGTAGAGACCCAATACAATCCTACTAACCCAAGTGACCTTAGCCTCCAGATCTAGTTACCACCTGATGACTAGAAATGTTCATTTAACCCAAAGAGGTTATGTCATTACCGTTTTTATTGTTTATGTGTATATTTTTGTTTTTGTTTTTATTTTTATTGTTGTTTTTGTTTTTGTTTCAACTGCTTCAATTTTTATTAGATTCGGTTTGCTAACTGAAATGTATATATTGAACTCTAAGCATGTCATAGTCAAACCAAATACAACTTTTTTATGTCCTCTGATCACTAACAATCCACTCCAAAACTCAACTAAGAGAAACCCACAAAATAAGGCACTCCAACCCTCCATGAAGTCATTATCAAACCAACTCCCCCATCAAAATAAATCATTCTCCAATGGTTATTAAAATTCAATCATACAATGTTAGAGGTCTAAACTCCCCCTCAAAACGTTACCTACTATGGAAAGAACTACTAACCAACAAAATTGATATTGCATGTATCCAAGAAACACACCTAAAGAAATCTTCAAACCAACATTAAATAAAATCCAAACAGCAATAACAGATTATTTTGAATTAAACGAAAACCCAGAAATCAATCCTTTTACTCTTTGGAATGCCCACAAGGCAGTAATGAGAGGCATATGTATCCAACAAGCAGCTCAACTAAACAAAAACAGAAAACAAAAAAAACTGGAAATCCTACAAAATATAATCAAACTAGAAGCAATAAACAAACAAAACCCTACTCGACAAACAAAAAAAGAACTAAAAGAATCTAGGGAGAAACTACACTCCTTTGATCTCTACGAATAGGAAAGGATGCTCAGAAGGATGAAAGCCTCTTTCTACGCTCAAGGAGGAAGAGCCAACAGGAGTTTAGCAATCAGACTAAAACAAAATATAGCTAAAACCAAAATCCCTTATATAATTGAAAAGAATAACAAAATCACCAACCCGCAAGACATTGCAAATCAATTTAGCCTATTTTATGCAAATTTAAACAACCTAACGGACACCAAGGAAGTTAATCCACCCAATCCAGAAATAATAAAATCCTTTCTCAGCTCCATAAACCTACCATCAACATCAAAACAACAAAATGAATATCTAGACAGACCAATCTCCCAAGAAGAAATAATAATCAAAAACCAAAAAATGGAAACCCCTTATGCTTTCCTTAATGGACAGAATAATGGCATCCAAAATGCTCATACTCCCACAGTTTCTATACCTGTTCAGATCTATTCCAATAATCATTCCAGACTCCTTCTTCACCAGAGCTCAAAAAAATATCACCCAATTCATATTGGGGAAAACAACAGCCAGAATCAACAACCAAACTATGGCCAGAACCCGCAAGATGGGAGGCCTGGCACTCCCTATATTAAAAGACTATTACCATGCTACTATATTAGACCAAATAATATTTTGGTGGAACAACAACTCAAAAAACAAACCCTGGCTCCAAATCGAAGAACACATGTGCTCTACTCCTAATCTTCAAAAAATCCTTGGAGCAATCCTCCTAGGAGACAAAAAGACAAATTATCCATATACTCTACCCAAAGCATCAATCACCATATTTAGAAACATACATAAAAATCAAACCTTCCTAGCCCCATTATACGACCCTGTTGACAGCCTTGAATTAGTAATCCCCAACTTCCAAACCAACTGGAAAGTAAATTTACTAACATCAATAGACCTACTATATAATCAAGGAGAACCCATCCCATTCCAAACTCTCCTAAGAAAATACCATCTTAATCCAAATGACCACTATAAATATCTTCAGGCGATATCCTTCCTATCTGCTTCCAAATCAAAATGGAAAACATCTTCGGAATCTACTGAGCTACAGTTCGTAAACTCCAAAATACCTCCAAAAGGAATCACTACCTTTTACACCATGTTAAACGACAAAGACACAATGATCAAAATCAAACCCATTTTGAGATGGGAAGAGGAATTGGGGAAAACATTCCCGGAAGACCAATGGTCAGAGGCAGCAATTCTACCATTTCAGCTTTCAAAATGCTCTCAACATTGGGAAACCGCAAAGAAATTAGCATTAAGATACTACAAAACCCCAGAACTTATTGCGAAATGGAACTTAAAATACTCACCTCTTTGTTGGAGATGTGGAAATTCCCAAGGATCCCTGACTCACATATTTTGGTCCTGTTATAAGATTAGAAAAACCTGGTATAAAATCCAAAATTTCCTATCGACATTATTCCACAAACCAATAACACTCACCCCAGAACTAACTTTACTGTATATTGACCTAAATCTATTCCCTCTAAACCAAAGAACTATAATGTTCCATATCTTCATCATCACCTCACAATTTATAGCTAGAAATTGGCTTACAACTAAAACTACTAATCTTACTCTAATCCTGAAAAGTTTGAATATCAATATGAACTACGAAAAACAATACGCCATAACTCAACTTAGATTCCACAAATTTTACAAGAAATGGGAATATTGGTATGTAGACAATAGATCAATGGGTGGTTTGTGAATATGTGATCAAGACAATATACAAACTCATAGAAAAAAAGGACTATAGACATGCAACCAATAAAAGATACATTTCCTTTTCTCCCCTTTTTTTTTTTTTTTTTTTATTATTTCTTCCCCCTCCTTCAAGGTTATTTTTAAAAAAATGTTTAAGAATTTGTGTATCTATAACAATATCTACACAATGTTGTAATTTTGCTCGAAAAATTTCAATAAAAATTGATTGATTATACAGATTCTAAATGCCCTTATCTTTCTTTTCATTTCCTCATTTTTAGCATTTTATTTTTATATTTTTTATATATATGTTTTTCCCCTTAAGGTATTCATTAAGAAGTTATAATTTAATACCCCTTTAAAAGTACAGTATATTTAAAACCAGCATATTTAACTAACAACAAAAGTTGCTTTCCTAAAGTTACATTTCTTTGTTTTCCTTTTTTGCAACATATATTAAATGACAATATATTATGATCACTATCACCTAAGCTTCCCATTACTATTTTCTTCACAATGAGCTCAGGCTTATTAGAGATTATCAGATCTAACAAAGTACCTTTTCTAGTAAGAACGTCTACAACCTGTGACAGAAATGCTCATATAGCAAGTTTAGGAACTTGAGGTATTGTCATTTCCCATACTCCAATCAATGTCAGGGTAATTGAAATCCCCCACGACTAAAACTGCATTTACAATAGACATCCCAAAATATTCTCAGTTTAAAACGTGGAACTATACTCATCTAAGTAGACAAACGCATTATTTTTTTGATTTTAATTTTTTTTAAAAATCTGCTCACTAGACTGCCCATTGGTCAGTCTCATCTAATTTTAATCAGGAAGTAACTGGTGACCAAATCAAGCAATAGACTAGCAGGAACAGCTTCCCAAAAAAACAGAGTAGACTAACAGGGAACTGTTGCCTAAAACAGCAATAAACAAGCAGGAAATGGTGCTCACAAAATCATTAGCAGATGCTGTTTCCACAAAACAGCAGTAGACTAGGAAGAACTGTTGCCCAATCCAATATGGTGTGAATGTCCTATTTGTGCTAGGAATTCTTAAGAGAAAATGTGTTTACCTGCTTTTTATGAGCATATCTAAATATCCAGAGTACAGAATGAGGTAAGATTAGCTGCTATATTATCAGAGAAATTTATTGCCTCATTTTTTGCTTAGGGCTTCTCAAAAACAATCTAGTAGAAAATCAAACCTATACTTGAAAGCACTAAAGATGGATGATTTCCGATGTTCAGACTTTCAAAAATACAAAATCAGACTCATTAAAGTCAATGGGGATCAAACAATCCAAAAAGTTTTACCAAAATAAAGAAAAAATAACAATGGTAACTTATTGCACATGGCTCTGAGACCTGGGAAATGTTCTGGGGAACACATACAAATATCCAGAACTTTTGAGCTTCTGCATTCCACATCCAATATTTATCCTATATTTGGGTATATCAAACAAATTCGGTAAACCTTCCATACACAGAATCAAGGGTTCGCAAATGTAATGTTTCTCGCATGTATACAGAATTGATGGTTAACTAATTTTGTAAACCTCCCATAAATGGAATTGAAGATTCATGATCATTTCCACAAATTCCACAAACTCCGAAAATCAAATCAAATCAAATTCAAAAATCCTTTAATTATTGAAGAAAGTTCTGCAAGTTTACAAAATCTGAAATCTAAAAAAGTCCAAGTCAATTCGCATCCATAAAATCTGATTCAGAACCAGTCTTAGGTTCCATCTCTAGAAAGCACCTAGAAAACGGATAACTAAATTGGAATCTGCATAGCTAAATATACTCAAAAATACACCAAACACAACTTCAGGGAATCTTCTGTAAAAATGTTAAGAGTTTTTCTTTATTTGATAATTACATCTCCTATTAATGTCTGTCTACTGTAATTTATGCAGAGGTACTTGTATTTGAGACATTTTGCATGTAGCTATGAGGTAGACAACATGCAAGCTATTATTGACCTTTAACCTCTATTATCCTTATTCTTTTCATGTAAATTATAGTCTGTCGTTTAATTGGGGTCGTTTTACTGTCTTGTCAAATAATGTATCTAGAATATATTGCACTAAAACTAAATGACGCTTCGTGCTTGATCTTTTATACCTTAGCAATTCTTTCAACACATCTACTTATACATTTACACAACAAACTTTGTACTACCAAGATAACAAATCATTTTTTACAATAAATTTTATATTTATAAAAACACAAAGAGAGAGACCCTGGTTTATTCTATACAACACATTACTTACAGAAACAAAAAAAAGAGACTGAGCATTTTGCTGTTGTGTAAAATTATTTTAATTTAGCTTGCTGATTTAAAAACATGTATTCCTTTCAGTTAAATTCATCTGTTTCTTTTCCTAAAACATATTGTAACTGACTTTCATTTAAGCAAATTTAACCAAGTAAAAAACATTTCTTGCCCACTGTTGAATCTGTCTGGTTTGTTGATTACATCCATAATTTTCTCTTTTACTCTTTTATGTTTGAAAGCTTCACCTGAAGCTAATTTCCTTGTAATACTTAACTTCAGTAAATTCTGCTTTGGAAATTGAATGTTGTTAATACCTTGATCATATTAGTGAGGAGCAGTGAAACTCTCGAAATGGAACAGTTGCTATATCATGTTAAAAGCAAGAGAAGGAAATTGACTTTAAAAGAGTATAAATGGTACAGATGGGTTCAACCCATAAAGGATAAAAATGTAGTGACAGTCTCTCTCTATTCTTGTCCTTAACATATTATTTATCTTATCCTTTATGGGTGACCCCTGCTGCACTTTTAGCTATCACCCACTCATTTATTTTTTTTATTATATTTGTTATCCCTATGGGTGTAATTATATTTTTATGTCTATGAACCAAACATTATGCACAGCTGCACAAAACATCATAGCAATTCTTACAGAGCAATTTATTTAACATGTTTGTAATAATTAACAGTGTATGACTTTATTATAAAGACTTTTGCCCACCATTGGTCTTTTTGACTTATCTTTTGTACCTTAAAGTGCATGTCTACCCTTAAAACAAAAAAATGGTCACATGCCGGTTACCTGTCCCAACCCCAACTGATGTATTCATCACATTATTAGATACATTACTAACCAGATATTTAAGTATAACTATTGCCTCCATTCTGGCAAAATACACTGACTCCTCCCTCCCTGCATGCAATCGAGGCTGTGACTGCTGACATCACAACCAATGATTGACTGCTGTTTTCCCTGCTGACTCCACCGCACATGCTCAAGCTCAAAAGCTCATTGAGCAGAGTGAGGAGGCAGATACCTTTGCCAGAACAAAAGAAAACTTATCTTTAAATATCTTGTTACAAATAAAATAGCAGTTGAGATTGCAGGCAGATAACTGACAAGTCACAAGTTTTTTTTGTTTTAAGGGTGGACACTACCATGTCAGCTGTTATTCTTATTTTTATTTTTTATTTCTAAGCCATTTATTATGTGCTCCTGCTTTCTACTTCCTAGAACTGCCTTGGAACCCATTTTAGAGCTGTGTATATACAGTGTATATCTGGAATAAATGGTTGTAGTTATGTTAATACGAATCCCAGATGAGCATAACCTTTTATTTTATTTACAAAGGAGATCCACTATGTGCCCCCATTACTAGAGATTAAGTTCTAGTCTGATTCAAAATTCTAAATGATCGAAATCAAAGTATCTGTTTTTTTCAAAAATGATCCAGTCACGTGACCTAAAATTACTCACCACATCAGTGGCAACCCCTTGGGTATAAAAGTCAGCGTTCTGGGCACCATTTTGTGTGATTGTTAGCCCTCCTGGTGGCCATTGACGCTATGATCACGGTCATACAATCCACAGATTATTCGATAAGTCAACCTGTGTATGGACGATTGCCTGACAATCGTATGATATTTTTCCCTATCAGGTCAGTCAGAATGTTTTTTTCTAGCGTCAAATATGATCATACCACTATGATATTGTCTATGGCCCCCACTACAGTGGGATAGAACAGGGAATATTAATCAAAAAACAAAACCCAGTTTCGATGGCGATTTCAAGAAATACCATATCTACCCTTACCGGCCACTGTAATTGGGTGATTTTGCATAAACGGAGCAAGAAAATGAATCACATCACAATACATTAAATGTGGACACCCACATGACAGCACTGCGCTGCGATTCTCACATGCTAAGGCAGACACTGTTAGCCACACAGACAGTCTCAGTAATGCAGACATGCTCAATGGTCATGCAGACACACTCTGCACAAGCAGATGGTAACACGTATGAAAGCTTGACAGCTTTAACATGTGTGAAAAATTACAACAAATTGAAAATTTAGATATAGGTGCAGGACCCCCCCCCAAATCCCAGTTAAGTTTTAATTACCTTCCCTAAAGATGCAGCTAAACATACTTACAAGACCCGGTCCCTCAGTGCTCAGCTGCGCCTTCACTCTCTGCTTCCTGGTTGCCTCCGTCAGTCAAAGGCAATGACGTCATGCACAATTAACTCTATGAAAAAGGGATAGAATGAGATACAGGAATGAAGAAAGAGGAAGCTGGATAGAAAGTGAGGAAAAAAGAAGAAATAATAAAAGACCAGCAGGGTTATTCAATAAAAGTTCTTATCGTTTAAAATGATGCTAGTTTTGCCCCAACCAATCAGATGTTAGCTTTCAAATGTTAAATAAGATCTGATTGGTTGGTGCAAAATTAGCACCATTTTTAACGATAAGAACTTTTATTGAATCTCCCTGCAGGTATACAAAGCTGCCTAGGCACTCGAGACTGCATGTAAAGGTAGAGAAATTAACAGGGGCTGGGATATCAACGTATCCCCGACTATCAACGGATTGAATAAAGGACCCAGTGGTGGGCACTAATCAAAGTTGAAAAAACACTAAAAACATCTTTATTATGTTATACAAATCCGCTAAAAAAGTAGGAACAACCCCACACTGCGCAGTGGATCACCCTGTAAAAAATAGTCATAAATTATAAAGTCAACACTGTGGACAGTATAGTATATATACACATATTGCACATAAATAATGAGTAGCAGCAAACAATAATGTCCAGTCCCTGGACATGTCCAGGTATATAATAGACAGTGTTATATACCGTAGTGAATATGGTCGAACAAGCCCCAGTCTATAAGTGGGAAGATGGTAGCAAGCACTACAAGCAAGGCATAAGGTGTTAGAAGCAAATAAGTTAAGTTGAGCAAAGCGGGGCCCATGCAGCCTCTATATGTCTGCACCAGCACCGAAGATCGATGTGTACTAAATGCAAAGAAAAAGAAGCAGGCAAATGACTGTCAGGCAAATAGTAATAACACTGTGAAATTGGATTAGTCTCAACCAGTGATCATAAAGGTCTAGATTACCAAATGCATATTCAGTTATTAAACACAAGGCTATATATTTATAGATTTATCATAGTTTATGCCATGAAAGACCCAAAAATGGCATACAAGTATAAAGGACCCATAACTTTTAAAGAAACATGTAAAATTGAGTTTCTTCATTCATGCCCCTAGGTGCCCTTGTTTTAAGGGTATATAACCAACGTGTCTCCCTCTGGAGGGTCTTTTTTTGTGGTATCTCCAAGATACTCTTTCAAGTAATCGTCCAGTTGGAGGATGAACCAATACTTTTTAATGAGTTTATCTTAATGTTATATTCAGTGACCAAGTTAACAGTGTTATTATCAGGTCTGGATCTGGTACCAAAAGTTTGTTGAGAGAACTTAGCCTTCTTATAGGCCCTTTTTAACCAGCTCTCTGGGTAGTCCTTTTATAGAAATCTAGATTTAAGTTCTGCCGCTGCTTTTTCAAAGTCCCTTAAAGATGTACAATTGCGTTGGCCTACTGGTACGCACTTTAGAAGAGGGGTAGGATGCATACTTTGAGCCCTTAAGAGGCAATTACCTGCAGTCTCCTAACGCTATAATTCTGTGTGGAGTTAACCTCCCATCTTCTTGATATTTAAATCCAAGAAATTAATTTATTCAGGATCATGCTGGAAAGAAAAGTGTAAATTCCAGTTATTGGTGTTAAGTCTTTGAACAAAACTATGTAGCTCTTCAATGGAGGCCTCCCATAGTATGAAAATATTGTCTATATAACGACCCCAAAAAGAGATGTTATTCAGGGCCGTAGATAGACCATCATCTGAGAACACGTTTTTCTCCCATGCCCCCAAATAGATGCCCGCATACATAGGGAAACATGCTGTGCCCATTGTGGTGCCCCTAATTTGGTAATAGAATTTACTATCAAAGATGAAAAATTTTAGTATTAAGCGGGGTGTCTCTCGTATTTCGTGTAGACAGATAGCTTGTAATTACCTCTAGGCCCTTTTGATGGGGGATAGAGGGATATAATGCCTTCACATCGATATGGTGTTTTCATTTACCTGAATCAAATTTAAACGTTTGAGTACATCAAGGGTATCTTTAAGAAGGCGGGTACAGTATCTAGAAAAGGGCGAAGTGCCAGATCCACAAACTTAGAGAGATTTTCGGTAAGACTACCAATACCAGAAATGATAGGGCGTCCAGGAGGCATTTTCAGATTTTTAGGGAGTTTGGGATGTAAGTAGAAACAAGGTAAAATTGGCTTCTTATTGAATAAATACCTGAAATCATGTTTATTAATAATTCCCTCCTTTAATGTTTCATAAAGCCAATAACCTGGCAGCCATGACCAGAAAGAGAACTGCCGCTACTTGTGCTCAAAATTACCTCACCTCACCAGCAGGGGGCAGTACCCCGGTGGCAAGGGGCCATGTCTTGGAAGTATGGTTAGATGCATCTTTAGGGAAGGTAAGTAAAATGTAACTGGGATTTGGGGGGGGATGGGTCCTACACCTAAATCTAAAATTCCAATTTATGGCTGGACATGCCCTTTAAGCTGGCTTATCGTGATTGTGACATGCAGTGAAAAGCCCTCCAATTTGAATGTGTGAATCCTCAAATATTAAACTATCTATGCATAATTTTATTTATAAAGCGCCATTTGGGTATGCAAGTATACAAACAAGGGGACAAGTGCAAGCCATTATACAGATAAATAAAAATTAAATACAATTTCATACATAGGTTAACAATACATATATATAAATTATGGATAAGTTGATATAAGTGCACCATGCCTTGACACATTAGGAATGAGATACCTGTCCCGAAGAGCTTACAATCTAAGTGGGTGGGACATCATGCAGATACAAGTAGGGGGTGGCTACAAAGTGCTTGAAGTGGCTAACAATCAGAAAGGTAAGATAACAGTCTAGAATTTAAAGTATTAATGGATGTCACCTGGCGAAGCGAGAGAGGGAGAGAGTTACAAAGGAAGGGAGCAGCAAGAGAGAATGGTTTAAGATGGGAGGAAGCAGTGTTCGTTGGGGGGTTGTGGAGAAGATTTCCTTGTGAGGAACAGAGAGCACGACCAGGAACATAAGGGACCAAGAGTGAAGATAAGTGGGGAGGTGCAGCAGAGTGAAGGGATTTAAAGTTTAAAAGAAGGGCATTGAATATGATTCTTTGTTTGATGGGAAGCCATCCTATGGACTAAAGTATCAGGGTTGTGGGTTCTCTTTTGGAGGAGAATGAGATGATATGAGCTGCTGAGTATAAGACTGGAGAGAAGAGAGATGACAGAATGTTACATTAGTCAAGAAGGGAGATTATAAGGGCACGCATGAGCATTTTAGTAATAGAGCTAGAAAGAAAAGGGCGGGTCTTGGCAATATAGCGAAGGAGAAAACAACACATCCTAGTGACATTCTTAATGTGATGATTGAAGGAAAGAGAGGAGTCAAATATTACTCCAAGGCAGCAGCATATAAGTGATACTTAAAGCCAAAGGAACTGACTATTTCTCCCAGAAGGATAGTGTAGTGAGAGAACAGCAAGGGTCCTAAGACTAAGCCCTCAAGGACACTAAGCGGAACTTGAGAGAAAGTCGTATTAAAGTCGTAAGAGACAAAGAAAGATCTGTTAGAGAAAATATAGAATTTGCATAAGAAGAGAATGGCTCACAGTATTAAAGGCAGCGTATAGGTTGAGGAAAATGAAGACCGAGAACTGGCCCTTGGCTTTGGCAGTTTGTAGGTCATTTGAGACTTTGCAAAGGGCCTTTTCAGTTGAATGACCCGGTCAGAATCCTGACTGCAATGGGTCCAATAGGATATTAGCATGGATGTATTTATCAAAGCGTGTATAGACGAGACTGTCACAAACGTGATTGTCATTTTAACTCCCATAGGAATTATCTGTAATTGCAGCATTCATTTCCAAATGTAGCCCACCTCAATAGCAGTGTAAATCAGTATGGCACTAGCCGGAATATTGGGGCAAGATGGCCCCAAAACGTACATAGGTTCTTGCTATTTACAGATAGGTCTATATGGGCCCTATTTATAAAAGATCGGTATCGTTATCGTAAAATACCGATCGGTATCGTAAAATAACGACCGGGTTTTTACCGATAACGACCGTTATTTACAGATAACGACCGTTATTTAAAGATATCGGTAAATACCGGTCGTTATCGGTAAATAACGACCGGTATTTTCCGATAACGACCGGTATTTACCGATGTCGTTATCGGTAAATAACGGTCGTTATTGGTAAAAACCCGGTCGTTATTTTATGATAACGATCGGTATTTTAGGATAACGATACCGATCTTTTATAAATAGGGCCCTATGCCTCTTGCTCTCCCTTTCCCCGTATGTTTATGCTTTTACTTGTTTTATTCCACACTGGATGCTCTGTTCAGCGACCTAAGAACCCTGCTAGGCGGTATACGCCAGGAGCAGGAGGTAGCAGTATCGCCTGGTTTTGGGTAAGTTGGCAGTGCCTCTGCCTGGGTTAGGCATGCACTGCACCACCTGACGACAGCACACTACCGGACTCCATCGGCACCTACAGACATCGAGTTTTGGGTGAGGTGAGACTGGTAACGGTACGTATTATATTTGTATCCTGATTATTTGTTTTTTCCCCGGAAGTGACAACTCTGAGACAGATGTGTAATATTTTCATGAAACTAACCTGGAGTGCTACATGAACATAGGAGCTATTTCCCTATTAGACCGACTAAATTTAGGGGATCGGCTCCCTCCAGTACAGTTGATTTCTTTTCTATTGAGGATATACTACTTAGAGGACCAAGTGGCTAACTATCTGTGTGTTTTTACCTATTAGGATTTTATATGTATATGTATATTCATCTATTTTATGTGTGTGTTCTATATTTCTGTATATATTACAGAAATACAGAAATTACAGAACTATTTCTGTATATATGAGGGTATACCTGTACAGTCATATGTGATTTTATATGTTTATATTTGAATTTATAAAGCTTCAACCTTTCCATCCACCGTGTGTACATGACAGCTTGTATGTCAATTTAGTCCTTATGACTGTTATATATAGAAGTGTGAGTGCCCACAGCCTGATTGGCTGTGGTAGAGGATGATCCTGTTAGTATCCTTTGAGATGCTTCCCCTTTTCATCTAGTAAATCAGTATGGCAACTCCCACATGGTCCAAATATCAGTTAGTCAAGTTATCCAAATCTCTGTCTGACCATTTGTAAAAGACTGTTTTTTTTTTATTTGTTCAACCCAGTAGTGTGTCTGTCTTCAAAAGGGCAAAGTGTAAAAGGCAATATAAAATGCGCAGACCTGAATAGACTTTTTAACTGGAGAACCACAGGAGGTCTGCTGCTTTACAACAAAGTTAGAAAAGATACCAATTCAAAGTCCATTCATATTTCATAATAATTCAGAATTATGGAATATTTTCACAAATAATGTCAGCTAATGCTGAAATCAAACTTTTCTGCCCATACCTTGTATTGGATGATACCCAAAAGTGAACTTGAGATATTGTACTTCTTATTTATACAAACTTATAACTATATCATGTTTGGTATCCTTGGACTGTATAAAATAAGTAAATCACAAAACTGTTAATATTTCGTATGTGATATGTACAGTACACGGAGTATGGAATAGATGGAAAATAGTTTGAAAAAGCTGCCTCCTTTCAAATTTGCCTACCAGGAGTGTGGGGACATACTGTAAGTGTAATTATTGTGATTTGTGACAGTGCATTTTCAGGGGGGCTACCTACCTACTTGTGTGCTGGGGTTCACCTACCTACTTGGGGCCTTCCTACCTATTTTGGAGATGGGGGCTGGCTACCTATTTGTGTGCTGGGGCCTACCTACCTACCTACTTGGGGGCTGGTTACCTACCTATTTGGGGGTTGGCTACATACCTACTTGTCTGCTTGAGCCTACCTACCTTTTTGTGTACTAGGGCCTACCTACCTACTTGTGTACTGGAGCCTACCTACCTACTTGGGGACTGAGACCTACCTACCTACTTTTGTGCTGAGGCCTACCTACCTACCTACTTCAGCCCACTTGCTGAAAAAAAAGACAGCACCAGATAATACCATGTTTCAAGGTATTGAAAGGTTTTGACCCAAAAAATAATTAAATGACTTGACTTGTTGCCTAAATAACAGAAATGATTGGGACTACAGTATTTAACAGATTGCTCTACCAAACATCTATTTTGCTGCAGATATTTCTAAATATTTCTCTTTGGCTAAAGATATGTTGAATATTGTTAAAGGGAATTTCATATGGTTAGGCTAGCTTTAGCTGGTTTGTTAGGTTAGACTAGTTACCGTATATACTCGAGTATAAGCCGAGGTTTTTGGTTTTAAAAATGGGCTTTAAAAAACCAACCTCGACTTATACTCGAGTCATCTTGTTTTTGGGTTCAGAGGAAGCCGCAAGCCTTGAAAAACATTCTAAAACTGGCCTTACCAGCAGAGAATGAAGCTGAGCCGGGAGCAGTAAGACGGGATCAGGGTACGTACGCGCGCACACAGCACTTATGCACCTCACGTCCTGACTTCCTCTGGAGAATGGAGGAGCCTACAGGGAGTTCGGAAACTACTGCAACAGGTGGGCAGGAACTACTTCTTCTTCTACTCTATTTGTGTCTTCTTTACCTTTTTGTTCTGTATTTGTTTGGCCAATCAATTATAAATCCTGCTTCAACCTTGCCACTCCAGATGTATAGAAACTACAACTCCCAATCAAAGCATGCTGGGAGTTGTAGCTTCCAAACATCTGGAGTGGCAAAGATCTGGGGGTTACTAGATTTTTAGAGTGGTCGGCAAGGAGCATATTTTTTTTGTTGTTGCTTGTAGGGCTAAACCTATTAGTGAACCTTGCCACTCCAGATGTTTGGAAACTATAACTCCCAGCAACTAAAGCATGCTGGAAGTTGTGGTTTTTAAACATCTGGAGTGCCAAGGAATTGGGTGTTATGATACTGGATTTGGCTAGGGGTATTATCGGTATATTGGCACCAATACTGTATGTAAATTCTGCTTTTTACCAGCATAAAGCCTTAAAACAATACTGAATCAGAAGGCAGTAGTGGTGATAATTTCTACCCCCGACTTATACTCAAGTCAATCAGTTTTTACTAATTTTTCAGATAAAAATAGGTTCCTTGACTTAAACTCGGGTCGACTTATACTCGAGTATATACGGTATCTTAGTTAGGGCCCTTCTGAAAGAGTCTATATTGACGTGGTGGCAAGCTTACAAATGTTTTTATCCCTATCATCTTTCTTTCTAGAGAAAGTATGTTTTTATGTATAAACTCAACTGTATAAATAGATGTTTTTGAATACAAAATTATCAAAAATGTTGCCACACCCACCAAAGAAGCCACACCCACACACAAAGCCACGCCCACTTTCTGCAGCAGCGTGCTACACCCACCATCGCGCATCCGCCTAGGAGCAGCATTCAAACATTCTTTCAGGTGCCAAAAACCCTAGGGACACCCCTGATACTGCCAGTAAGATAACAGGGTGTTCTTAATTTTTTGCACTATTTGTCTACTAAGTGGCTATTTTGATAAGAAATAGACAGAGAGCTTCAATAAAAGTTTTTATAGGTTAAAATGGTGCTAATTTTGCCCCAACCAATCAGATCTTATTTAACATTTAAAAGCTAACATTGATTTGCTGGGGCAAAATTAGCACCATTTTAACATATAAAAACTTTTATTGAATATCCATGATTGTGTGATCTTTACGGGTGTGCCCGTTATGGTTCCACAGCTTTTTCTGCTTTGTTTTAACATTGTTAATGTGGATGGAGCACCCCTTTGGAAGGTATAAAACCTGATTATATCTCTATTGCTTGGGGAGTTTTGGTTCATAACACTCGCAACACTGGACACCACATCGTATGCAGGAGTGCGCATCTTAGACACAACACTGCACACCGAGTTGCATTCAGGTGAGTGCACATAATTCCAGGTACTGTAGCGGCTCTTTAGCTATCTGTTCTCCTCTCTGGTTAAGTGCAGATTGTTGCACTTTTTGTCAATCTGCTAGCATTTGTTCTAGTTCCTGTTTGCGCTTGGATTTCTGTTACCTACCACCTGTTGCGCCTGACCATTCTTTTGCCTGCTAATCCTGTATTTGTTGTTGCTCCTGGATTGCCGTTGCCATCTACTTGCTGCTTCTGACCATTCTTCTACATGCTAATTCGGTTTATTGCTGATGCTTCCGGATTCCTGTTGCTAACTGACTGCTGTTCCTGCTGAATTTGTCTATTTTGTCTATTAAATGATCAGAGAAGAAAGTGGGGCTACTTTCTCCTGGTCATGTGCTATACCTGAAACATGATACCTAATACAGTACATGACCCCATCCCATGCCACTCTGCTATGCATCCCCTCTCTGCTTTCTGGTCACGACTGTCAGTCAAATGTGTGCCAGTGAATTTATGTCCAATACCTGATAGCCGTCAGGAAGCTCAAAACGAGCTTGCAACAGCAGCAGAAGGTGGCACCAAAGTGGTTAGGATCATTTTTTGGTAGGACATGCTCTTTAAATAAAGGATGATAAGGCTTTGTTCATACTATAGAGCATTTTGGTGCGATTTCCTGCAGAAACATTGCACAAAAACACTCTGCTCATGGGAGTGAATTGTACCGTTCTCCCCTTTAGTATGTGCTGTGATACAGTGTGTTTTGCGTGCAATGCACTGCATGCAGCAGTTTTGTGCGTTTACACACAGCAGACAAAGCAGTGCCATTGAAAATCATGCTTTGCATTAATGCACCGGAACATCACACTAAATCGCGAGCACAATGTTCTGATACGCTAAAATAACGCATAGTGTGAACGTAGCCTAAATCTCAGAAATGCTATTTTCCAAATGTAGCTGGAGGGACCTTGTCAGGTAACAACATGAATGGTATTTATGTTTTTAAAAATAAAAAAGGGCATTGCTCTACCCATTGCTCTACATACATTGCTCTACCCTGTTTCCATATTTCAACTTCATCCTATGTATTTCTCATAATTTGGTACGCATATCTACATCCAATACTGTGTAATGTTTCTCTGAACATTTTGTTAGTTATACTGAAATGTTTTGAAAAGGGTCAACATTAGTTACTTTTACCTCTGTCTCCTTACTAATGAGTTTATGTGTGTGATGGATCTTCCCTGCTAGACCTTGTTGCACAACTGAAGCTATCCTAAGTGAAATTGGAGTTTAAGAAGGGAGTTCAACAAGGAGATTGACAAGTAAATCATTACCTGACTTTAAACAGTTTTTAAACAATGTATAGAATTGTGCTCTGCTTATGTCTTATCTACTCCCTGCTTGAGATGTCTGAACTTCGCAAAATCCGGTCCGCTCGAGGAAAAATTCCGTTCTTCGAAAACATGAGGATTCTTCGAAAATACGAGGATTTTTCGAAAATACGAGGATTCTTCGAAAATACGGACCCGAAAATGTGGGTTGCTCCGTCCAAAAATGTGAAAAATCGCGAAATTTTTAATTTACGTGGATTTCGTGTATTTTCCCGTATTTTCAAAAATACGAGAAATCCTCGGAATTTCGAAAATTTTCGAAAATGCGGTTCGGAAAAGTTCGGAAGGCGGAAAACCAGAAAATCCGCGATATCCACTGTTCGCGAACGAGGTAAATCCGCCGCGGATCCGAACCGTGCCATCACTACTCCCTGACTCCAAAACCTCCTTCCCATTCATTCCCTGCCTATCCCTATTCTGTCTTTATCTCTGCCTCTCTTCTTCCATCCAATTACCAATATTCCTTCACACTATATCAGCATTTACAACATACTGTTCCCTTCACCAAGTCCAAACACCCCAGGAAACTTCAGTACAAATCCTTAGCCCACCTCCACTCCGTTTATTATTCTCCTTCTTGCTGCTGGGGATATTGCTCCCAAGCCTGGACCCTGCAACATTTCCATCTGCCGTCATCCTCGCGTTTCTTCTCCCCCTACTTACTCCTTTACAGGCTCTAATCTTTCCAATATTATAACTGTCCCTACTCTTTCACCTTCGCTTCTACCTGTTCTACCTTTCATTAAGAATACAAGCAGTAAAAAAAGAACATTGAGAAATAAATAAACCATAAACATAAACCATATGATTGCTAAAGGTTGATACTGAAACAAATAATATGTTTAATAATCTTTTTTCCTCAGTGTGTTACTGAGCCACAAATGTCTGAATACTTTCTCAGTAATTGTACAGATGGTTCCCTTCAAACAACATTTCCTTTTGTTGACACATGATATTACAAACAAATATTTAGACAAAGCTAATGTGAACAGAGCACAATATGGCGTATAGTGATTAAGTCCTTGGAGAGATTTTCTTAGCCGTACAATAATTTGAATCAATTGTTTGGTAAAGTATAGAATGCTGGGAGAAAACCAGTATTACAGAAATGAATGTAGCTTCCATACTTTTTAATATCTGTATAAGGGAAATCATTGACTACCTTTAAGCATTCTATATATTTTACACAATGCTTACATTATGAAGTGCGTCTCTATATATTGAGTTAAACATTGTTGCAAAATTTGGAAAAGTAAATTGAAAGTACACAATAAAAATTTATTTTCTTTTGGCCAACTTTAATTATTGTAGGTAAGAAGTGATCAATAAAGTAACAGTACATTGACTGCATTGAAATTGTATGATAATACATCTTTTTTAGTATATACATAACATGTACATTATACTGATTTGCACTACCAAAATTTTGGGATGCATGTTTGACTGATCTGAAGACTCATCCTTTGAGGAACCCTGCACCGGTGCATAAGATAGTCAGGAAAAATAGTTATCAGTCCTTTAAGAGAATAATTATCTTGCTTGTGCACAAGGCTTTAGGCTTCAAGGGAAATCTTTAGGCCGGTGGGAAAATTAGCAAAAGTTTTTACTTTTTCCCTGGTTTCATGAGAGCAGAAGCCTATGTGAAGTCACCAACAGTACCATTAACATACCATATTAATGGATCATAAGCGGTATTTTCTGTGTCCCTGTAACCCATGACAACCAAGAAAAGAGAGACACACCAGCCAGCTAGGCAGAGAAACTTCTGAATTAAGAACTCTCCTTCATGGTGAAACAAACTACCTGCACTCCAGCTCGCCTTAAGCACGTAAGTGAACAGGCTTGTTAGCAGGGAGATAAAAAAAAACACACCTCACAATGAATAAAAGACATTTTAAAATCAGTTCTAAGGAGCACCTGCTCATTGACATATTTCCTTCAGAGCCTTTACTACAGAATAACAAAATGAGATAGCAAGATAGTAAATGTAAATTTTTCTGTGGCCAATGGCCATACAGGTAGTTCTTACCTTCCAACGTTCCCATGACATTTAGAAAACTGCTCAGCCTGGTTATTTTACCACTCATGTAATGCCCTAATGTCAACTGCAACCAGGATCTGGTGACGCCACAGGAATGTTGTCAAAAACTACTGCACCCAACATTATACCAATTGGACATTCGTGTTAGATCAAATGTTTAATTTGTGTAACGTTGGGTCAGTGTATGGCCAGCATTAGTTTCACATGCAACTTTACAGAAACCATTTCATTTAAAAGACCACTGCTGTCTCACAGCTAGTTACAGATAAAAATGTTCAAAATCAGTGTTTTGTTCCAAATTTTGTTCCGGATTTTCGATTTTCTTTTATAATGTAAAGAATTTGAGAAACATACATAATAGAAGTTAATGGGACACAATATTCTTTTCTGTGTTTATATCAACTATTCAAAGCTTGATATAGAATATTTCATGTCTGATACTGAATAATGGGTAAACCCATTGAATCGGTAAACCCATTGAATATTTGGTTGTTGCAGATTACTGTCTGCATTAGCATAGATAATATAATTTTATATGGTGTCCAGGGATATGCATTGATCATCTTTTTATCTGTTTGTTACAGTGAGATTGCAACTTAAATGTTGATCCTGATTCTCCATACTTAGTTCTTCCCCTAGGTACAGTCATGTTCCCACACAGCAGTGATAGCCACAGTGTGGGGTATTGTAAGCATACTTCAAAACAATACTGTGATGTAGCCAGCATGTGGTATGGGGCATAGCGAGGATTTGATGAGTCCCAGTTATCTGTCATGATGGCTTTACTTAACTGATGGTGACCCTAAACATTATGTTTAGAAGCTTGGGGGCATGATAGTATATACTGTCTGCTGGTTATTATAGGAGAGATTAGCAAAAGTGAAGGTGAGCAGAATATCTTATTTCTATGGATTTAACAAATACACTGGATTTCTGGCAAATTAGAAGTAAAAAAACTGCTTTAAATCATGCTGTGATAGCCACATTACTAGTGTATTGATTATCTAGACGTTATAAGTGCTTCTGAATCTTATTTAAATGGAAAACAGCTACATACTTGGAAGAATGATAACATTTGAGGGACTAAGAGCAGCAAGCTCGAAACGCGTCAGGCAGTCCTGGATATGTTTAAGCTATTCAAGTAAAGTTGTATTCACCTGTTTGATTTGAAGACTTGGTGTGTGTTTCCTTTCCGGTGTGCGCCAGTGTCTAGCTTTGTGGGAAGTTTGTGGGGTTGAGCGAAAAGCTCAAATGCCACCATGGGACTTGTTACATTATGTGATTAATTGCAACAAAATTATATCAATATAGAACCCAATGTTTTTAAAAAGTCTTTTCATACATTAAACCTTGCTGAAATTTTACTATCTACTACCATTTGGTTTTCGAATTTTCATCGATATTCTGGAAAGTGAAAGCAGAACTGTTCAATATGTTCAGTGTTAGACTCAAAGGGAGGCCGGCAGACAGAATGTTCCACCTGCATTAAAGACTGTTTTTCACTTTACAAGGCAAATAAATAAACTAGAAATACATCATTCTGTTCCATGTATGGTTTATTGAATTTCTGGACACTTATGAACGTGAATGAAGACCATGAGTAGGTAATGCAGATTGATCACCACAATCAGATATATAAGGGATAATACGCTACCTACAGTGTAATATAAGGATATTACGCCACCAAGGAGTTCCATTTACATCATTTTTCGGTGTCCAGATTCTACTAAATTCTGCGCAATTAAAAAATGTGTGGATCTGGCGTAACTTTGTGGAATTTTGTTAAAATACAATGCCAAAAAATAATTGTTAAAATTCAATTCTTGTACGAATGTATTTTTATTAAACTTTTGAGCATTGGAAAATGTTCCCTATGTCATTTCCCAGGTCCCTGTGCAATCTGTAAATATTGATTTTAGACTTAAAATAAAACCACGTTTTTGGTTGGTTGCGAGATTTCTGCTCCTAAATCTCAAATTTCCAGTTTTGCAGAACTTCAACATATTCCAAGGAACTGCTGGCGGAACGAAACTCGTCTTATTCACCTTCAATATTGCCCCAAGTTGACTGAACTCATTTTTCCCAACAACAGTTTCTATATTGAAAATCTGATGATCCATTCCATAAGGAACACAAGAATATTTTGTTGGGCAAAAGACACTTAAATGAGTTGGTGAAAAAAAACCTTTTAAATGTGTTCAAGCCCATGAAAGACTGATCCAAGTAATGACACATGTGTATTTTAGAGGATTGTCTATAGGGTGCGTTCCGCATCAACATGCAGGAGAATTGCATAAAAACAGCATATGTTGCTACACTTGTTTAACATAACAACATAATGCCCAACAGTGATTGTTATGAAATGTTTTAAGGCTTTGGACACTATCTGTATTCTATTAACATGGGTCAATAAAAATCCCCACTTTGTCTCCTTTTTTTATACTTGTTGTATTATCATGGTAGTATTTATATTAATAATATACAAATATCCCTTTAAAACACATTTTAAGAGGAAGTTAAAAAAAAAAGGTCATGGGAATGAAGGAGAAGGAACATAAAAATATGGACTATATAGATAAAGTAGAGGAAACTATAGATAGATCTGGGGAATTAGTAGTTTGCAAATTAGATGGAGGAACAATCTGTATCTTCTTCTGCACACACACACACGTGCGCGCACACACACGCACACACACATATATACACTAAAACAGGGATAGGCAACCAGTAGATCTCCAGATGTTTGAAAACTACAACTCCCAGCATTCCCTAACTCCATAATCCTTATAGAGGAATGCTGGGTATTGTAGTTTTTAAACATCTGGAGATCTACTAGTTGCCTATCCCTGCACTAAAAGATCATCATGCATTTAGGGCATGTCCACCCCCAAAACTAAAAATTAACCTTCTACTGGCCCCACTGTGTAGTGTTTAAAAATCCTTACCTTCCTGCTCAGCTCCTGCAATGTCTGTTCAGAGTCCAAGAAATTAAAGAGTAGGAGCCATTTCTAGTGTAATTTGTTGCTGTCTGTAACTGTTCTAGGGATGGACTAGAACTCGAACTCAAGCCCGAGTTCAAGCCGAACTTTATGAGTTTGAACAGACTCGGACTTCTTGAACTATCCCGGACCCGGATTTCTCAGACTTTCGATGTTTCTGGACTTTTGATCGTAAATTGATAATTATTGAATTTAGGATAATTATCGAATTTATGGGCCGTTCACTAACTCTAGAATGTAGTGTAGTGTAATGTTGAGGCTGGATAGTGCAGTGGTTAAAGGCACTGCCTTTGACATGGGAGAACAGTGTTCGAATTCTGGCTGGGGGCAGCTATCAAATGTTTGGATTATTATAATACCCTAGTAATATAATAACCATATAATAACCTAGTAATATAATATTGTTATTATATTACTAGACATTAAGCCTGTTACATAACAGGCGCTAGAAGCCTAGAGTGCCTCCATCCTCCATGTCCCAAGGCCACAGGTCCCTCTAGTGTCCCAGACCAAGGGCCCCCCCTCTGTCCCAGACCCAGGGCCCCCCTCTGTCCCAGAACCAGGGCCCCCCTCTGTCCCAGACCCAGGGCCCCCCACTCTGTCCCAGACCAGATTCCCTTATCTGTCCCAGAGCCAGGGCCCCCCACTCTGTCCCAGATTCCCTTATATGTTCCAGACCCAGGGCCCCTCTGCTGCCCCAGACCCAGGGCCCCCCCTGTCCCAGACCCAGGGCCCCCCCCTCTTCCCAGAACCAGGTCACACCACCTCTGTCCCAGACCCAGCCCCCCCCCGTCACAGCTCAGAGTCCCCCGTCTGTCCCAGACCCATGGCCCCTCCTTGCCCTAGACCCAGGGCCCCTCCTCTGCCCCAGACCAGGGCCCCCCTCTGTCCCAGCCCCCCTCCTCTCAGACACCAGGGTCCCCCCTCTTCCAGACCAGAGTCCCCTGTCTGTCCCAGACCCAGGGCCCCTCCACTGCCCCAGACCAGGGCCCCCCCTGTCCCAGACCCAGGGCCCCCCACTCTGTCCCAGACCAGCCCCCCCTCTGTCACAGATCCAGAGTCCCCCGTCTGTCCCAGATCCATGGCCCCTCCTCTGCCCTAGACCCAGGGCCGCCCTCGGTCCCAGACCCAGGGTCTCCCACTCTGTCCCAGACCCAGGGCCTCCTCTTTCCCAGACCCCCCCTCTGTCCCAGACCCAGGGCCGCCCTCTGTCCCAGACCCAGGGTCTCCCACTCTGTCCCAGACCCAGGGCCCCCTCTGTCCCAGGTCCCTCCTCTGTCCCAGACCCAGCCCCCTCCTGTCCCAGACCTAGGGCCCCCTCTGTCCAGACCCAGGCCCCCTCTGTCCCAGACCCCGCCCCCCTCTGTCCCAGACCCAGCCCCCCTCTGTGCCAGACCCAGGCCCCCTCTGTGCTAGACCCAGGGCCCCCGTCTGTCCCAGACCCAGGGCCCTCCTCTGCCCCAGACCCAGGGCCCCCCCCACACTGTCCCAGACCCAGGTCCCACCCCCTCTGTCCCAGACCCCCCCTCTGTCACAGACCCAGGGCCGCCCTCTGTCCTAGACCCAGGGCTCCTCCTCTGCCCCAGATCCAGCCCCCCCTGTCCCAGACCCAGGGTCCCCCACTCTGTCCAGACCCAGGGCTCCTCTCTGTCCCAGACCCAGGGCCCCCCTCTGTCCCAGACCCAGGGCCCCTCTGCCCCAGACTCAGGGCCCCCCAAACTGTCCCAGACCCAGGTCCCACCCCTCTGTCCCAGACCCAGCCCCCCCCCCTCTGTCAGGGCTTGCTTTACAGCCAGCCCTGACACCTTTGGTTAATAGGAGGTAATTTAGCATGGTGTCATGTCAGTGAGCAGTTCTGACTCCCCCCACCCTCACCCAGACATTGATGTCTAGTGCAAACCTCTCCCTCACAACCCCCCACAGACACATGATTAATATAATTGGGGTCCAGGACAACCACACACACCCCACCAGCTACCCCCTGCCTCACTGTCCCCCACCCAGAGATCTTAGAACATAACTGGTGTGTGTACAGTTTATTGGTGTCAGACCCAGTAATGCAGCATGGACAGGAATTTTCACACTGTGAAGAGTAAACTTAAGAAATCAACCCACCCAGAGCAGCCAGCAGCCCATCAGCAGCTCATTCCTGTCCCGTTCACCCCCAGTCCCGTACCAGTGAGGGGAAGTGGCTCAGGCTGTTGTACATCACAGGGAAGTTGCCGCACACTCCTCTCTCTCTGGCTTCTATGCAGTAAGTTCTCAGGTCCCGGTCTGTGGTCCCACCCCTTAATGCAAACTTGTGATCCGATTGGCTGTTGTGCTCTGAAGGGAAAAGAGCAGCCAATCAGGTAGATTGGCTGCTTCTTTTACTCCAGAGCAGCCACACACACGGACACAGGGACGCACACTTGAATTTTATTATATAGGACTAGGTTATCATATGGTTATTATATTACTAGGTTATTATATGGTTATTATATTACTAGGTGATTATAGTTATTATATTACTAGGTTATTATATTAGTAGGGTATTATAATATAATAACCATAATAACCTAGTAATATAATAACCATATAATAACCTAGTAATATAATAATCATATGATAATCTAGTAATATAACAATATTATATTGCTAGGGTATTATATGGTTATAATATTACTAAGTTATTATATGGTTATTATATTACTAGGTTATTATAATAATCCAAAATTTTTATAGCTGCCCCCAGCCAGGATTCGAACCCTGGTCTCCCATGTCAAAGGTGGTGCCTTTAACCAGTACACTATCCAGCCACTACATTATATGGATGATATATTACTAGGTTATATAGTAATATAATAACCATATAATAAGCTAGTAATATATCATCTATATAATGTAGATGCTGGATAGTGAACTGGTTAAAGGCACCACCTTTGACATGGGAGACCAGGGTTTGAATCCTGGCTGGGGGCAGATATACACATTTTGGATTATTATAATACCCTAGTAATATAATAACCATATAATAATCTAGTAATATAACAACCATAATAACCGAGTAATATAATAACCATATGATCTAGTAATATAATAACAATATTATATTACTAGGGTATTATATGGTTATTATATTACTAGGTTTTTATATGTTTATTATACTTACTGGGGTATTATAATAATCCAAAATTTGTAATGCTGCCCCCCGCCAGGATTTGAACCCAGGTCTCCCATGTCAAAGCTGTTGCCTTTAACCAGTACACTATCCAGCCACTATATTATATGGATGATTTCTTACTATATAATAACCATATAATAACCGTATGATAATCTAGTAATATATTATCCAAACAATGTAGTGGCTGTGTAGTGTACTGGTTAAAGGCACCACCTTTGACATTGGAGACCAGGGTTTGAATCCTGGCTGGGGGCAGCTATACACATTTTGGATTATTATAATACCCTAGTAATATAATAACCATATGATAACCTAGTAATATAACAACCATAATAACCTAGTAATATAATAACCATATAATAACCATATAGTAACTTAGTAATATAATAACTATATGATCTAGTAATATAATAACAAAATTATATTACTAGGGTATTATATGGTTATTATATTACTAGGTTTTGGATATGTTTATTATATTACTGGGGTATTATAATAATCCAAAATTTGTAGTGTAGTGTACTGATTAAAGGCACCACCTTTGGGTTCGAATCCTGGCTGGGGGCAGCTATACACATTTTGGATTATTATAATACCCTAGTAATATAATAACCATATAATAACCTAGTAATATTATAACCATATAATACCCTAGTAATATAACCCGAATCTAATGGTCAAACCTAAAGAACCAACCAGTCTTTGGAGCAGTACCTTAGATGTTTTGTGTCCGATACCCAGGAAAAATAGGCAGAATTCTTGTCATTTACTGAATTCTCATACAATAACGCCATTAATTAATCTACTAAAGTATTTCCCATCTGGTGTAATCATGGGAAGCATCACAAATTTTCTTCTTTTTCTTCAGGTCTCTCTTTAGAATTACCAGCTCTCAAGGATATTTTCACTCATATGTTTCAAATCTGGCACCAGATGTTGAGCTACTGCTCAACAAAAAATATTTGACCATCATCATTTAAAGGAACCGGAATTCTGCACAAGAGATCTAGTCTTTATATCTACACAGCCAGATATATATATACAAAACCATCTGCAAAATTAGGTCCAAAGTACATTGGTCCATATCCTATTCTTCAAAAGATTAACAGAGTGTCCTATAAGGTAACGTTACCTCCATCATTTAAATGTGTTAAATATTATGAAGCCGTGATAAACCTATGCTTGTCCCAATTATTTGGAAAGAGATTACAGACATTTTTCAAGACTTAACATTCTCATTATTCCTATACCTCTTGCTATTTTGAAATTAATTTTTTTTTGTTTCTGACTAATATTAAACTCTGTTCAAAATGTACAAGAGAATTATGGTAATTCTTTCATTTCTGGCTTTTCTCTGAGAGGTTGAGATGAGCCTCTTTAGTTTTGTTGGGGGATTAAATCTCCAGCTGACAAATTGAGGAGGGTGGATGGATTTGTGAAAAGCCTATTTGTTCAATGTCTGCACACATTTCATTGGCTGCCAAGAAATGGTTATCACTATGCAAACAACTAACTAAACACACCTGGTTAAATTACTCTTTTAAACAATACGGTAACTACAGTAAAAGCAAGGGGAAAAGCCTAATATCAGCATGGTTACTCTGCATATGTTAAATCCATTAGTGAGCAGTTTTAGGCTTGTTAAGACTAGAGTTTTGAATCAAATCTGAGGGTAGATGATTTTCGAAAATTGACGATTTTCAAAAATTGAAAGTAGCCAATTTTTAAAAATTTAAAATAGACGATTTTCGAAAATTGAAAATAGACGATTTTCGAAAATCCAAAGTAGACGATTTTCAAAAATCGAAAGTAGACGATTTTCAAAAATTGAAAGTAGACAATTTTCGAAAATCGCAACTCAAACTTTCCAAAAATTTTGAAAATTTGAAAATTGAACGAAACTCAACAGTTTCGAACTTCTCTAGTCAAGACCCATTTAAACTGTATTATTTTAAACTTCATTTTTTTTTTGTACAAAACTAATCATCTGTTCTATTGCCCAAAACTAATCATCTAAGTATAGATGAGTAATGACTATGACTTATACATTTTGATGTCGGGTAAACTAATGCTTATGAAGAGAACATGTTAAATAGGTGCAGAATAATTTTTTTAAAAAATAAAATGGTGCATTGCACACTAAGGGGTTATATGTCTATAAAGGTTTCATCATATTAATATATGGTCAGACTAAACTGTATTCATTTAGTTATTTGAAGATGTTTTTCCAAAATGGTGGGGACATAACCAGAATATTTCTACAGGTATGTGTTAATTGTAAAGGTTCTATAACCAAGATGTGAAAGATCTAATCACCATGTGCAGTGGATCTCACATTTATATGGATGTGGAATTAACAGAGAGAGTAAGATGCTAAACAATATTGACGATGGTGGTGTCGATGGCTGTTGTTAGGGAAGTCTTTTTCTTCCAGTTTGATATAATAAACAGGGAGATTCAATAAAAGTTCTTATTGTTTAAATAGTGCTAATTTTGCCCCAACCAATCAATCGTATTTAACTTTGAAGCTCAGATCTGATTGGTTGGGGCAAAATTTGCACCATTTTAAAGGCTATGTCCACCCTAAAATAAATTTAATATCATGCTCCCCCATGTCCCCAGCCCAACCGCATGTTTTGTTTTTTTAAAAAGCCCCCCAAACTCTTACTTACCTCCCCTCGATCCTCCGCCCACTGCCGCCCTCTGCTTGCGAGAATGCAAGCAGAGGGGCGGGACCGGCAGTCTCGTCTGTGATTGGCTGAGCGGCAGCCAATCACAGACGCGGCTGCCGGTCATTCAGTGCAGCGGAGGAAAGCGGAGAGTTAAGTAGAGTTTGGGGAGCTTTTTAAAAAAAACAAACATGCGGTTGGGGCTGGGGGACATGGGGGAGCAGAATATTAGGGGGGTTTATGCTAGGGGGAGGGATAGTAGAACGGGAGGGAGAGGGAGGAGAGGGAGGAGGGAGGGGGGAGAAGGGCTGCAGCACGCATGGCAGGAATCTCCGGGAGGCCAGGTAGCAGGCAGTGTCCTTATGGACCTGCTAGCCTCCTGGTGGGCAGTTTTTGGAACTTTGGGGGGGGACTACAGGAGAACCAGATGGAGTTGGGATGGGAGGTAAGGATTAAACTACACTACATGGTGGGGCCAGTAGTTGGGGGGATTATAGTTTTGGGGGTGGACATGCCTTTAACAATCTAAACTTTTATTGAATAACACTGAAAGTCCTCTTTACTCCTTAAGAATATTGTAAAGAAAGCCACGTAGAAAAGTTTTAAAAATCCTGACAGCATCTAGAAAACAAGGCTCATAGCAGAGTTTTTTGGCCATAAAAGCAAGTACTATAGCGTTAGGAAGAATTGCTTTAATCTATATGGAAGGCATGATATGCAGCAATAAAAATAATTACAGAACTCACTTTGCTTCATGCCAGCACACCCCTGCTTACATTCCATTTTGTTAGTATTATAATTTATTATGCTTTTTTGTTCAACAATATCACAAAATAAAATGGTCAAAACTTCAGCTATAAGAAGCAAAACATACAGTAAAATTTGCATATAAAAGTGCTGCAATTTTTAAATGCAATAACAGGAGAACCAATGTAGTTCTACAGATTGTCCTTCATGACATTGCAAACAGTCTTCATTCCCATATACAGTACTTACAGAATAATAATTAAAGTCTCTGGTTTGGGATGCCATCCAACCACTGGTGCAAAATGCTATGTTTTTTTCTGTTCCAGTTGTCCTATATATCTAAAGTAATATGCACAACAGCACATTATTTGTATTTATATACATATATATATTGGGGGGGAAATTAAAAATATCCACTGTGGCATTGTGTTATGTCTACACATTTCCCGGTTACATATTTGGTTCTATTCCTATAGGTATTGCCATATAACAAGCCCTTTTTTCAACTTAGGAAAGAACAAAGAACAAGGCAGCTATCCATGGTGCTGTATTGCTCTTATTTACTTCAAATTTCATACTTAAAGTTCCCTTTCTCCCTTTAATCTAGAAGGATAATAACATACTTGTGACTGTTGTTTTAATTGATAATGAGAATCTTAACAAATTGTTTCCCATATATTATTAATGTTGGTTATGCTTTTAGAAGCTCTTGAACAAAACATTGTTTAGTTATGTCATTTATTATTTATAAGTACTAAAGATTATGCAGTACTATACAGCACACTACTAAGAAATTAACACACGAGGGACACAGAGTGAAAGACATCTATAAAGGGCTCCATCCAACATTTCGAGCTAAAGAAAGCTTGGCATCATTTCAAAGTAAGCAACAGTAGGGTGCAATTATGGAAAGACAAATGTTGCTTATCTCTGAAAATAATACATCATCTCATTGAAAAACACTATAGGAGGAACTGCAGATATAACGATTGTGCAACAAAATAAATTATAGATAGTCTGACATTCTTTTTAAATAATCTGATGTTAAAATCAGGATTAATAGATTATTTTTTTTGATTAAATGAATAAAACATTACCTTTTTTGTTTAAAGTGCATGTCCACCCCCAAAACTAAAATCTACCCACTAATGGCCCCACTGTGCAGTGCAGTAAAATCCTTACCTTACCTCTCTGCTCCAAATGTTTCTCCTGCAATGTCTGTCCAAAGTCCTAGATAGTAAAGAGTAGGAGACCTAGGGAGGGATCAAATATGGTGGTTGGGGGTAACATTTTTTACAAGAGGTGGAGATACCCAAAAGTACTATTTTTTATCTTCATTTAGTACATTTTATTTTATTCTTTAAAGGTTGGCTGCATACAAGCCATGCACAACTCTCATTTTCTGGCCAGGTATTAGAGATGAACGGACCGAAAAAAAATCAGAAAATAATCTACAGCTGCATTTAAATTAATGTAAATGTCAAATATTTCAGAAAATGTTTCTAGCAGAAAAATCCAAAAATCCGAGAGTTACGTTAGAACCGGGTTTCAGTCGGAACCAAACTTCATTCCTACAAGTAATAAATTATAGGAACATTTTTGGGTTTTTCTTTTTATTTCAACATGGTTTTTCACCACATCTCCATTCTCCTATTCTTTAAGTATAACCTTTTTAGAAGCATGTTTTTACTCTCAGTTCCAGTTTTTGACTTAATATAATTATACTTGTGTGATTTTCAGCTTTCTGTTGTGTGGCCTCTGCTTCTTAAGGGTTCATTGCTCCTCAAAAATCCCTGAATAAGAGAGAATAGACTACTATGAGGCTTTTACAGTAAACTGTAATTTTTTAAACTATTACTTACCAATCATGTGCCTTAGTATCATAAACTATTCTGTTGTATAGTTTTGCTGCAGCTAGAATGGTGATTACCACAATGTTTCTAAAAAATGCCTGGTCACCTCACCCATACCTATTCCCCATTCCTGTGGTTGCCTTTCTCCTCTGGGGCTTGAGTGCTTCTCCTTCTTAGTTTCCTGAGGTACCTGTTTCTACTTGCCTTAATTGGTTCCTTCTGTCCTGCTCCTAGTTTGCTGGTTTTGTTCTGCCCAACTTCTGTTTTAGATTGGGGTATCTGGACTGAAAGAGACACGGGATTGGGCAGAGCATTACACGGCTTACCTGATCATTCTCTAATGATATTACGGATATTGCAGGAACATTGCAGGTGAAACTGCTCATATCCGTTCAAAATTACAATTGTTTTTGTGTTTTATGTTGGACTGACACCAAATTGATCTAACATCGACCCAATATATGGCTAGTTTAGATTTATTCCTATTTTTGTGAGATGTATGTTAGCTGATTCGGACAACCTTTTTAGAATGTTGTGTGATTCGTATATTAAAAAATGAAATCCATAAAATATTGTGATACTATGACATCTGTTAAAATGGATAGTGCTAGAGTAAGTGTATGTACATGAAATTATTAGTCCCTTTCTGGGTTATATTTTGCATGTACACATATATTTATTAGAGATGGACAAAATTTTTTCAAATAGTTCTAAAACGAGTTCTGTTGTTTTATTGCTTATTTTTTAGCAACTGCAGCTTATTATCAAACCAGTTCCATTAATATGGAATACACATAGTGCTGTGTAAGAAATAGTCAGGTTAATGGAACTTCCAGAAGTAATGATGTTTGGCGAAAATTCTGGTAAAATTGCAAAAAATGCAACAAAAACAGAAAAGGTGTCAAAAAGGCGAAATTTCAAGTATTTTTAATAGCTTTAAATAAAAAAAATGCCAAAATAGCTCGATATTTCACCTTCTCTAGTATGGTATTTCCATTTTCACCACTATACAGACTTAAAGAATGTCCCCCACTCTAATCAAAAAAGCATATATAGTAGAATACCCACCAAAACCTAGAGTTCGTTTTATAAAACTTTTAAATCGGCTCACAGACTGAGTATTAACTTACATGCTCCTCCTCGCTCCACCACTGCGGCCAATCACTGCCTGCCATTCCTGGAGCAGTCTCCACTGCGGCTGCTCAAGAGCACAAAAGAACACAGAAGACGCAGTGAGACTGAGTGAGGAACTGGAAGCGGCGTGAGCGAGGAGCATGTAAGTATATAACTCTGTGTAGGAGCCGAATTAAAAGTTTTTTAAAAACGAACTCTAGGTTGTGGGGGTAATCTACAATATATGCTTTTTTGATTAGAGGGTGGACAGTCCCTTAACGCAATGAATAAGGCGATATCACCATCACACATTGCCAGAGCGTTACTTTTCCATGAAAGCAAAAACGAGTATTTTATAAAAAATATATCACTCTTTGTCACACGATCCTGCTTCGTTTTAAATATTACCCCTCGTGTTTATACGCATGTCCCTGGACTAGACTACGCTTCATATACTAGCTTAAAAACTGTCTGCCGTTGTGATCTGTAACCATCACAAAAGTCTGATAAGAAATATACTTCCAACCCCTGCTGATATTCTGTGAATTGAAAGAGACTTTAATATAAATCAAAAATATTGGCGTGTGATTCAAATAATCTTTTCCACTTTACTATATTTGTAATTGTCTTTTTTTCAATGTGTGGCAGTTTTTGGAGTTCCTTGTCCATGCGTACTTATTCACTAGTGTTTATCATCTTCACGGGCATGCTTTATAGATTGTGGTTGCTGGTTGATATATTAACAACAGTTATATATAAAGCCTGTTTAAATCAGACACAATTTCCTGCTTTGAGGAGGTACTTACCCTTTAACTCTTTACCTCCAGCCCATGCACACACTACCTTCCATTCGGCTAAAGAAAGCTTGGCATTTCATTTTCAAAGTAAGCAACAGTAGGGTTCAATTTATGGAAAGACAAATGTTGCTTTATCTCTGAAAATAATACAATCATCTCATTGAAAAACACTAAGGAGGAACTGCATATTAACGATTGTGCAACAAATAAATTATAGATAGTCGGACATTCTTTTTAAATAATCTGATGTTAAAATCAGATTAAGTAGATTATTGTATTTTGATTAAAAATGAATAAACATTACCTTTTTGTTTTAAAGTGCATGTCCCCACCAACCCAAACTAAATCTACCTCACTAATGGCCCCACTGTGCAGTGCAGTAAAATCCTTACCTTACCTCTCTGCTCCAAATGTTTCTCCTGCAATGTCTGTCCAAAGTCCTAGATAGTAAAGAGTAGGAGACCTAGGGAGGGATCAAATATGGTGGTTGGGGGTAACATTTTTTTACAAGAGGTGGAGATACCCATAAAGTAAAGTAGACGATTTTCAAAAATCGAAAGTAGACGATTTTCAAAAATTGAAAGTAGACAATTTTCGAAAATCGCAACTCAAACTTTCCAAAAATTTTGAAAATTTGAAAATTGAACGAAACTCAACAGTTTCGAACTTCTCTAGTCAAGACCCATTTAAACTGTATTATTTTAAACTTCATTTTTTTTTTTACAAAATTAATCATCTGTTCTATTGCCCAAAACTAATCATCTAAGTATAGATGAGTAATGACTATGACTTATACATTTTGATGTCGGGTAAACTAATGCTTATATGGAAGATGGAACATGTTAAATAGGTGCAGAATAATTTTTTTAAAAAATAAAATGGTGCATTGCACACTAAGGGGTTATATGTCATAAGGTTTTCATCATATTAATATATGGTCAGACTAAACTGTATTCATTTAGTTATTTGAAGATGTTTTTCCAAAATGGTGGGGACATAACCAGAATATTTCTACAGGTATGTGTTAATTGTAAAGGTTCTATAACCAGAGATGTGAAAGATCTAATCACCATGTGCAGTGGATCTCACATTTATATGGATGTGAATTAACAGAGAGAGTAAAGATGCTAAAACAATATTGACGATGGGTGGTGTCGATGGCTGGTTTAGGGAAGTCTTTTTCTTCCAGTTTGATATAAATAAACAGGGAGATTCAATAAAAGTTCTTATTGTTTAAAATGTGGCCTAATTTGCCCAACCAATCAGATCGTATTTACATTTGAAAGCTCAGATCTGATTGGTTGGGGCAATTTGCACCATTTAAAGGCTATGTCCACCCAAAATAAAATTTAATATCATGCTCCCCCATGTCCCCAGCCCCAACCGCATGTTTTGTTTTTTTAAAACAGCCCCAAACTCTTCTTACCTCCCCTCGATCCTCCGCCGCACTGCCGGCCCTCTGCTTGCGAGAATGCAAGCAGAGGGGCGGGACCGGCAGTCTCGTCTGTGATTGGCTGAGCGGCAGCCAATCACGACGCGGCTGCCGGTCATTCAGTGCAGCGGAGGAAAGCGGAGAGTTAAGTAAGAGTTTGGGACTTTTTAAAAAAAACAACATGCGGTTGGGGCTGGGGACATGGGGGAGCAGAATATTAGGGGGGTTTAATGCTAGGAGGGATGTAGAACGGAGGGGAGGGAGGGAGGGAGGAGAGGAGGGGGGAGAAGGGCTGCAGCACGCATGGCAGGAATCTCCGGAGGCCAGGTAGCAGGCAGTGTCCTATATGGACCTGCTAGCCTCCTGGTGGGCAGTTTTTGGAACTTTGGGGGGGGACTACAGGAGAACCAGATGGAGTTGGATGGGAGGTAAGGATTAAACTACACTACATGGTGGGGCCAGTAGTTGGGGGGATTATAGTTTTGGGGGTGGACATGCCCTTTAAACAATCTAAACTTTTATTGAATAACACTGAAAGTCTCTTTTACTCCTTAAGAATATTGTAAAGAAAGCCACGTAGAAAAGTTTTAAAAATCCTGACAGCATCTAGAAAACAAGGCTCATAGCAGAGTTTTTTGGCTCATAAAAGGCAAGTACTATAGCGTTAGGAAGAATTGCTTTAATCTATATGGAACGGCATGCTATATTGCAGCAATAAAATAAGTAATACAGAACTCACTTTGCTTCATGCCAGCACACCCCTGCTTACATTCCATTTTGTTAGTATTATAATTTATTATGCTTTTTTGTTCAACAATATCACAAAATAAAATGGTCAAAACTTCAGCTATAAGAAGCAAAACATACAGTAAAATTTGCATATAAAAGTGCTGCAATTTTTAAATGCAATAACAGGAGAACCAATGTAGTTCTACAGATTGTCCTTCATTGACATTGCAAACAGTCTTACATTCCCATATACAGTACTTACAGAATAATAATTAAAGTCTCTGGTTTGGGATGCCATCCAACCACTGGTGCAAAATGCTATGTTTTTTTCTGTTACAGTTGTCCTATATATCTAAAGTAATATGCACAACAGCACATTATTTGTATTTATATACATATATATATTGGGGGGGAAAATTAAAATATTCCACTGTGGCATTGTGTTATGTCTACCACATTTCCCGGTTACATATTTGGGTCTATGTCCTATAGGTATTGCCATATCACAAGCCCTTTTTTCAACTTAGGAAAGAACAAAGAACAAGGCAGCTATCCATGGTGCTGTATTGCTCTTATTTACTTCAAATTTCATACATTAAAGTTCCCTTTCTCCCTTTAATCTAGAAGGATAATAACATACTTGTGACTGTTGTTTTAATTGATAATGAGAATCTTAACAAATTGTTTCCCATATATTATTAATGTTGGTTATGCTTTTAGAAGCTCTTGAACAAAACATTGTTAGTTAATGTCATTTATTATTTATAAAGTACTAAAGATTATGCAGTACTATACAGCACAATCACTAAGAAATTAACACACGAGGGACACAGAGTGAAAGACGATCTATAAAGGGCTCCATCCAACATTTCGAGCTAAAGAAAGCTTGGCATTCATTTTCAAAGTAAGCAACAGTAGGGTGCAATTTATGGAAAGACAAATGTTGCTTATCTCTGAAAATAATACAATCATCTCATTGAAAAACACTATAGGAGGAACTGCAGATATAACGATTGTGCAACAAATAAAATTATAGATAGTCTGACATTCTTTTTAAAATAATCTGATGTTAAAATCAGGATTAAGTAGATTATTGTATTTTGATTAAAATGAATAAAACATTTACCTTTTTGTTTAAAGTGCATGTCCACCCCCAAAACTAAAATCTACCTCACTAATGGCCCCACTGTGCAGTGCAGTAAAATCCTTACCTTACCTCTCTGCTCCAAATGTTTCTCCTGCAATGTCTGTCCAAAGTCCTAGATAGTAAAGAGTAGGAGACTAGGGAGGGATCAAATATGGTGGTTGGGGGTAACATTTTTTACAAGAGGTGGAGATACCCATAAAGTACTATTTTTTATCTTCATTTAGTAACATTTTATTTTATTCTTTAAGGGTTGGCTGCATACAAGCCATGCACAACTCTCTATTTTCTGGCCAGGTAATTAGAGATGAACGGACCGAAAAAAAATCAGAAAATAATCTGACAGCTGCATTTAAATTTAATGTAAATGTCAAATATTTCAGAAAATGTTTCTAGCAGAAAAATCCAAAAATCCGAGAGTTACGTTAGAACCGGGTTTCAGTCGGAACCAAACTTCATTCCTACAAGTAATAAATATATAGGAACAATTTTTGGGTTTTTCTTTTTATTTCAACATGGTTTTTCACCAACATCTCCATTCTCCTATTCTTTAAGTATAACCTTTTTAGAAGCATGTTTTTACTCTTCAGTTCCAGTTTTTGACTTAATATAATTATACTTGTGTGATTTTCAGCTTTCTTGTTGTGTGGCCTCTGCTTCTTAAGGGTTCATTGCTCCTCAAAAATCCCTGAATAAAGAGAGAATAGACTACTATGAGGCTTTTACAGTAAACTGTAATTTTTTAAACTATTACTGTACCAATCATGTGCCTTAGTATCATAAACTATTCTGTTGTATAGTTTTGCTGCAGCTAGAATGGTGATTACCACAATGTTTCTAAAAAATGCCTGGTCACCTCACCCATACCTATTCCCCATTCCTGTGGGTTGCCTTTCTCCTCTGGGGCTTGAGTGCTTCTCCTTCTTAGTTTCCTGAGGTACCTGTTTCTACTTGCCTTAATTGGTTCCTGTACTGCTCCTAGTTTGCTGGTTTTGTTCTGCCCAACTTCTGTTTATAGATTGGGGTATCTGGACTGAAAGAGACACGGGATTGGGCAGAGCATTACACGGCTTACCTGATCATTCTCTGAATGATATTACGGATATTGCAGGAACATTGGCAGGTGAAACTGCTCATCCGTTCAAAATTACAATTGTTTTTGTGTTTTATGTTGGACTGACACCAAATTGATCTAACATCGACCCAATATATGGCTAGTTTAAGATTTATTCCTATATTTTGTGAGATGTATGTTTAGCTGATTCGGACAACCTTTTTAGAATGTTGTGTGATTCGTATATTAAAAAATGAAATCCATAAAATATTGTGATACTATGACAAATCTGTTAAAATGGATAGTGCTAGAGTAAGTGTATGTACATGAAAGTTATTAGTCCCCTTTCTGGGTTATATTTTGCATGTACACATATATTTATTAGAGATGGACAAAATTTTTTTCAAATAGTTCTAAAACGAGGTTCTGTTTGTTTATTGCTTATTTTTTAGCAAACTGCAGCTTATTATCAAACCAGTTACATTAATATGGGAACATACCATAGTGCTGTGTAAGAAATAGTCATGTTAATGGAACATTCCAGGAAGTAATGATGTTTGGCGAAAATTCTGGTAAAATTGCAAAAAATGCAACAAAAGTCAGAAAAGGTGTCAAAAAGGCGAAATTTCAAGTATTTTTTAAATAGCTTTAAATAAAAAAAATGCCAAAAATAGCTCTGATATTTCACCTTCTCTAGTATGGTATTTCCATTTTCACCACTATACCAGACTTAAAGGGAATGTCCACCACTCTAATCAAAAAAGCATATATAGTAGAATACCCACCAAAACCTAGAGTTCGTTTTATAGAAAACTTTTAAATCGGCTCACAGACTGAGTTATTAAACTTACATGCTCCTCCTCGCTCCACCACTGCGGCCAATCACTGCCTGCCATTCCTGGAGCAGTCTCCACTGCGGCTGCTCAAGAGCACAAAAAGAACACAGAAGACGCAGTGGAGACTGAGTGAGGAACCTGGAAGCGGCTGTGGAGCGAGGAGCATGTAAGTATAATAACTCTGTGTGGGAGCCGAATTAAAAGTTTTTTATAAAACGAACTCTAGGTTTTGGGGGGTAATCTACAATATATGCTTTTTTGATTAGAGGGGTGGACAGTCCCTTTAACGCAATGAATAAGGCGATATCACCATCACACATTGCCAGAGCGTTACTTTTCCATGAAAGCAAAAACGAGTATTTTATAAAAAAATATATCACTCTTTGTCACAGCGATGTCCTGCGTCGTTTATAAATATTACCCCTCGTGTTTATACGCATGTCCCTGGACTAGACTACGCTTCATATGACTAGCTTAAAAACTGTCTGCCGTTGTGATCTGTGAACCATCACAAAAGTCTGATAAAGAAATATACTTCCAAACCACTGCTGATATTCTGTGAATTGAAAGAGACTTTAATATAAATCAAAAAATATTGGCGTGTGATTCAAATAATCTTTTCCACTTTACTATATTTGTAATTGTCTTTTTTTCAATGTGTGGCAGTTTTTGGAGTTCCTTGTCCATGCGTACTTATTCACTAGTGTTTAATTCATCTTCACGGGCATGCTTTATAGATTTGTGGTTGCTGGTTGATATATTAACAACAGTTATATATAAAGCCTGTTATAATCAGACACAATTTCCTGCTTTGAGGAGGTACTTACCCTTTAACATCTTTACCTCCAGCCCCATGCACACACTACCTTCCATTTACTGGCTCTGCATTGATTTGCAATAAATAGCATATAAGAGCCTGGAAATGTGTTGCTTACATAATCTCTGGTAGCGGTTTATTCTTTGGCACCAGAAGTCAGCAAGTGTTTGATTGATGTCGTCATTTTCATTGCAGTAGATTGAACACAAAGTATTTTGCTTGGTCTTTTTAACTTTCCTTGCCAATATTTCCATTATAGCACTTTACATTCAACCCCAATAGACTGCATCCATTTAGCATTACTTCTGCAGCATGTAAAACCCACTAAACATTTTTATAAGATTTTCATATTTTACAGCCAGTAGTCTAAATACACTGTACACTTATTACACTTACACTAAACAACAGAGAAACAGACAACTTTCCCTGGTTCTTGGCCTATAAATTAAAGTACGCCACTGCAACAGGGCATTTATGAACAGCAGGTTTACAATATCTGGGGCGTAGAAGTTTGCCTGAACAGGGAATATTACACGCCCAACACGCCCCTTTTATGGGAGGTCCTATGCCTTTAAAATAAAGCACTGGGTGGATGGCCTCTTCCCTCATTTTAAAAAGCCAGAGGGCTGGGGGGAAGTGAGAAAGCCTGTTATATGGATTCAGTGCACAACTATGAGAAATGCAAAAGTTTGCTAATGGTAATTGAAGTAAAAAAAAAGGTTAGAAGTTAGGACCTTCCAGACTGTTACCTTGACGTGGTTGGAAGGCTTTTCATTCATGTGATCACAGTAATGTATAACAAAACCCTTTTGTTTATAAAGTATATCAGTGTGCAGATAATATGATATTGTATGGGGCCTAGGAATGTGCATTGATTATCTTCTATGTTCTATGATATATATATATATATAAAGTTCCAATAACGGGCTGAACTCCCACTCGTCTCAGTTAAACACCCAGGTGCTGTCCGTACTGGATAGACAAACATATATCGCGGGATTCACGGTGCACTCTTCGGGTTTTTTTTCTTTAAAATATAACCTTTATTTACCACATGTAAAAGAGTCAATGCATTTCGGCATTCATCTTGCTGTCATCAGTATACAACAGTATACTAACCAATCAGATTGTTTCTGAAAGAATCTCATTGTACTCAATTCTGATTGGAAAATAATCTGATTGGTATACCAATAAGATTCTTTCTAAAAAAAATTTAAAAATCTAAAAAGAATTTGATTGGTATGCTTTCTGGAAGAATCTAATTGTAACCAATCAGAATTATTTAGAAATAATCTGATTGGTATAGTAACCAATCAGATTAATTTCTAATCAGAATTGGTTTCAATCAGCTTATTTCAGAAAGAGTCTAATTGGTTAGTACACCAATCAGATTATTTCTAAAAAAATCTGATTGTAACTACAGTAATTCTTTCAGAAAGAATCTAATTGTCTTTTCCCCAGACCATTTTCCGGGTCCCAAAACTATTTACAGTAAGTTACTGGATAATTTTTACAAAATTTTCAAATATTCCTTGAAATTTTCAAAAGCGATTCGGAAAAACTGCAAAGCAGAATTCACGCAGAACCCTTGAATCACGGAAAACCGTTGCGGAACTGGGATGAGAGCCGGTCCATCTCTATTTTTGATCTATTTATTGTAACATTGTATAGAGTGTTATAGTTCAGTAAAAACATCACAGTGAATTACAACTGTTGTAGTGTTGTGCAGAGCTTGAATGAATCTTCCCCCTTAAATTCCCAAACAATAATAGAGCAATAGGAGATCCATTGGATCATTCTATAATTAATGTTATCAATTCTATTAGAGAGGGATCACTATTGGTAAATCTGAGGTCCTATAGAACCCAGACTATGCTGTCATGTTTCAATCATATTACATTTTATCAGTTCAGGACACAGGTTCATGGCTTCTATGGGGTCTATATCTTAAATAATGTAATAAACCATTAAAAACTCACTTCATTGTCTCAGAGGAATGGGCATGGAAATGTTTTCCTTTCAGTCCCCCTATCATATATAGCAGGTATAAGCAACCAGTAGATCTCCAGATGTTTGAAAACAACAACTCCCAGCATTCTTCTACAAGCACTCTGTAGTGAGGGAATTCCAACTACAACTCCCAGCATTCCTCTACAAGCACTCTGTAGTAAGGGAACTCTGGGAGATGTAGTTTCCAAACATCTGGAGATCTACTGGTTGCCTATCCCTGATCTATAGATATCCCTTCCTGTCCAGCAAACAGCAGCTCTCATTTTTATCTATTGAGAGGGGAGGGGTGAAGTGGAGTTATGTGAGAGTGAGAAGAATGTTTTTACTAAGACTGACACGTGTTTTACAAAGGAAGTGACATATCAGTCTTGCAACTTCCTACTAACACTTCCTACTTCCCTACTAACACTCAGAAAATGTTTTGGTTCACAAACACTGCTGTCAATCTAATATTAAGCACACCATTGGATACAATACTAAAAGGGAAGTGATAAATATGTTCCTTTTTAACCTTACATTGCCTCCATGTAAAACTTCCTGGGGTGTAGCTTAACACTCCATTTTGAAGATACCATTAAAAAACAGAAGTGGGGACTACACAAGTACTTTTATTTATATATTTTGCCTTATTTACATTTCTATATACTTTAATGTCATTACTACATATTTGTTACTATTAATATAACTAGGGATGGGCGGTTCGCGGATCCGAACCCGGATCCGCCGTGGATTTATCCCGTTCGCGAACAGCGGATTTTTCCGGATTTTCCGCCTTCCGAACTTCCGAACCGCAGATTTCTCGTATTTTCAAAAATTTTCGAAATTACGAGATTTCTCATAATTTCGGCAATACGTATTTTCGAAAATTTTCGAAATTACGTGGATGTCTCTTATTTTCGTAAATCCGTATTTTCGAAATTTTTTGAAATTACGAGGATTACTTGTATTTTCGAAAATTCTGTTTTTGAAAATTTTCGAAATTACGAGATTTCCCGTATTTTCGAAATTTTTTTTTCGAAAATACGAGAAATCTCGAAATTTTGAGAATACTTTTCATTTTAACGGGTCCATTCGCGGATTTTCGAATTTTTTCAGATTTGCGTTGGTGGCAGGCTTACAAATGTCTTATCCCTATCCTCTTTCCTTCCTAAGAAAGTCTGTTTTTATGTATACAAACTCAAACTGTATCTCAAATAGATTGTTTTTGACACCCCCATACAATCACTTATCAAAAATGCTGACCAAACACACAAACGAAGCACACACCCCCACACATCAAGCCACGCCCTCCCCTCCCTCCCACTTTCCGCGCTAGCCAGCGTGCTACACCCACCATCGCGCTTCCGTCCTTTTACGGAAGCAGCATTCTAAAATTCTTCAGGTGACAAAAACTAGGGACACTCCCGGTATGACTGGCCAGCTATAGATAACAGGGTTTGGTTGTTCTAATTTTTGCACTATTTTGTTACTAAGTGCTATTTTTGATAAGAAAGAGACAGGAAGAGCTTCATCAACAAGTTTTTTATAGGTTAAAATGGTGCTAATCGTTGTCCGGCCCCAACCAATCAGATCTTATTTAACATTTAAGAACGCACCTGAACATCTGATTTGCTGGGCAAATATTGACCCCATTTTAAAGATAAGAAAACTTTGATTGAATATCCCATGATGTGTGATCTTTACGGTGTGCCCGTTATGGTTTGCACAGCTGTTTCTGCGTTGTTTTAACATTGTTAATGTGGATGGAGGCACCCCTTTGGAAGGTATTACAAAAACCTGACGCTGTTTACTCCTCGCTATCTCTCTTGCTTGGGGAGTTGGTTCATACACTTTCGCAACACTGGACACCACATCGTATGCAGGAGTGCGCATCTTAGAAACAACAATGCACACCGAGTTGCATTCAGTGAGTGCACATAATTCAGGTACTGTCGCTAGCGGCTCTTAGATATGTCTGTTCTCCTCTCTGGTTAAGTGCAGATTGTTGCCACTTTTGTCAATCTGTAGATTTTGTTCTAGCTCCTGTTGCGCTTGGATTGCTGTTACCTACCACATGTTGCGCCTACCATTCTTTTGCCTGCTAATCCTGTATCCTCTGTGGGTGCTCCCTGGATTCGCCGTTGCCATCTACTTTGCTGGCTTCTGACCATTCTTCTACATGCTCATTCGGTTATTGCTGATGCTTCCGTTCCTGTTGCTAACTGACTGCTGTTCCTGCTGAATTTGTCTATTTGTCTATTAAATGATCAGAGAAGAAAGTGGGGCTACTTTATAGGGTTCATGTGACTATACCTGAAACATGATACCTAATACAGTAACTATGACCCCATCCCATGCCGCCTACTATGGCTATGTCAGCCACTCTTCTGCTTTCGGTCACAGATTTCAGCCCAACATGCCTCAGCTGCACACCAGTGCCAATTCATGTCAAACCCACCCTGATACGCCACGTCAGGAAGCTGTCAATAATCGAGCTTGAAACAGCAGTCAGAATAGGTGGCCCCCAAATGGTTGGATCTTTTTTTGGTAGGACATGCTCTTTTAAATAAAGGATGATAAGGCTTTGTTCATACTATAGAGCATTTGTGCGGTGAGATTTCGCAGATTAACATTGCAACAAAACACCTGCTCATGAGGACGTGAATTGTACCGTTCTCCCCTTTAGTATGTGCGTGATAAGTGTGTTTTGCGTGCAATGCCCACTGCATGCAGCATGTTTGTGCGTATACACCAACAGCAGACAAAGGCAGTGCCATTGGGAAAATCATGCTTTGCATTAATGCAACGGAAACATCACAGAAATCGACGAGACATGTTCTGATACGCTAAAATAACGCATAGTTGTGAAAGTAGCCTAAATCTCAGAAAGGCTATTTCCAATGGTAGTGAGGAAGGGACCTTTCATGGTAACAACCATGAATGGGATTTCTGTTTTAAAAATAAAAAAAGGATTGCTTAACCCATGCTCCTACAATACATGGCTCTACCCTGTTTCCATATTTCAACTGTCATCCTATGTATTCTCATAATTTGGTACGCATATCTAATCCAAGACTGGGTAATGTTATCTCTGAAACATTTTGTTAGTCCTGATGTACCAAATGTTGTGAAAAGGGTTCTAACATTAGTTAATTTTACCTCTGTCTACTTATCTATGAGTATTGTGTCGTGATGGATATTCCCTGATAGACCTTGTTGCACACAACTGAAGCATCTAAGTGAAATTGGAGTAGAAGGGAGTTCAACAGGAGATGACAAGTAAATCCATGACCTGACTTTAAACGTTTTTAAAACAAGGTATTAGAAGTGCTTCTGCTTATGTCTTATCTATCCCGGCTTGAGATGTCTGCACTTCGCAAAATCCAGCGTTCCGCTCGAGGAAAAATTCCAGTTCTTCGAAAACATGAGGATTTTCGAAAATCCGGAGAGGATTTTCGAAAAATACGAGGATTCTTCGAAAATACGACCCGAAAATGTGGGTTGCTCCGTCCAAACAAAAAATGTGAAAAATCGCGAAATTTTAATTTACGTGGATTTCGTGTATTTTAAGATTTTCAAAAATACGAGAAATCCTCGGGAATTTCAAAATTTTCGCAAAATGCGGTTCGGAAAGTTCGGAGTGAAGGCGGAAAACAGAAAAATCGCGATATACCCATGTTCAGCGGAAAGACGGTAAATCCGCCGCGGATCCGAACCGTGCCACACTACTCCCTGACTCAAAAATCCTTCCCATTCATTCCCTGAATATCCCTATTCGTCTTTAATCTCTGCCTCTCTTCTTCCATCCACATTACCAATATTCCTTCACACTATATCGCATTTACAACATACTGTTCCTTCACAAGTCCAAACACCCAGGAAAATTCAGTACAATCCTTAGCCCACCTCCACTCCGTTTATATTCTCCTTCTTGCTGTGGGGATATTGCTACAAGCCTGGAACCCTGCAACATTTCAATTCATGCCGTCATCCTCGCGTTTCGTTTCCCCCACTTACTCCTTTACAGGCCTCTAACTTTTCCAATTTCTTAAAACTGTCCCTAATCTTTCACCTTCGCTCTACCTGTCAACCTTTCATAAGAATAAAGCAGTAAAAAAGAACATTGAGAAATCAAAATAAACATAAACATAAACCATATGATTGCTAAAGTAAAGGTTGAACGAAACAAATAATATGTTTAATAATCTTTTTTGCCTCAGTGTTTAAAATGAGCCAAATGTCGAATACTTTCTCAGTTAGTTCGATTGGTTCCCTTCCAAAACAACATTTCCTTTGTTGACACATGATATTACAAACAAAATATTTAGACAAAGCTAAGGTAACAGAGCACAATATGGCGGTATAGTGATTAAGTCCTGGAGAGATTTCTAGCCGTACAATAATTGAATCAATTGTTTGGTAAAGGGTTATAGAAATGCTGGGAGAAAACCAGTATTACGAAAGAAGTAGCTTCCATACTTTTTAATATCTGTTGTATAAGGAAATCTTGGGACTACCTTTAAGCATTCTAATATTTACACAATGCGTACATTCTGAAGTGCGTCTCTATATATTGAGGTAAAAACATGTTGCAAAATTTGGAAAAGTAAATTGAAAGTTACACAATCAAAAATTTATTTTCTTTTGGCCAATCTTTAATTATTGTAGGTAGAAGTGATAATAAAGTAACAGTACATTGCTGCATTGCAATTGTATGATATACATCTTTTTTAAGTATATACAGAACATGTACATTATATGATTTGCACTTACCAAAATTTTGGGATGCATGTTGACTGATCTGAAGACTCATACCTTTGAGGAAACCCTGCCACCGGTGCATAAGATAGTTTCAGGAAAAATATTATCAGTCCTTTAGAGAAAATTATCTTGCTTTGTGCACAAGGCTTTAGGCTTCAAGGGAAATCTTTAGGCGGGGGGAAAATAGCAAACGGTTTTTACGTTTCCCTGGTGTCATTGAGAGCGAAAATAGCCTATGTGAAGTCACCAACAGGACCTTACCACAACCATATAATGGATCATAAGCGGGTATTTTCTGTGTCCCGGTAACCCATGACAACCAAGAAAAAGAGAGACAACCAGCCAGCTAGGCAGAGAAACTTCTGAATTAAGAACTCCCTTCATGGTGAACCAACTTACCTGCACTCCAGTCGCCCTTAAGCACGTAAAGGGAACAGGATTGTTAGCAGGGAGATAAAAAAACACACCCCCCTCACAATGAATAAAAAGACATTTTAAAATCAGTTCTAAGGAGCAGCACCTGTCATGACATATTTCCTTCAGAGCCTACTACCGAAAACAAAATGAGATAGCCAAGATAGTAAATGTAAATTTTTCTGTGGCCAAATGGCCAACAGGTATTCTTACCTTCCAACGTCCAGACATTTAGTAAAACTGGCTCAGCCTGGTTATTTACCACTCATGTAATGCCCTAATGTCAACTGCAACCAGATCTGGTGGACGCCACAGGAATGTTGTCAAAAAACTACGCACCCACATTATTACCCAATTGGACATTCGGTGTTAGATCAAAGTTTAATTTGTGTTGGAACGTTGGGTCAGTGTATGGCCAGCATTAGTTCACATGCAACTACAGACACCATTATTAAAAAGACCAATGCTGTCTCACACTAGTGACGATAAAATGTCAAAATCAGTGGTGTGTTCCAAAGTGGTGGTCCGGAATTTTCGAGTTTCTTTATATATTGTTAAAAATTGAAACATACCTATAGAAGTGAATGGGACAGACAAATCTGCTTTCTGTGTTTGATCAACTATTCAGCTTGTATAGAATGATTTCATGTCTGAAGCTGGAATATGGGACCATAACTCTGAATCCGTGGTAACCCACTTTGATATTTGGGTTGTTGCAGATACTGTCCTGCATTAGCATAGATAATAATTTTTTATGGGTGCTTCCTAGGATATGCATTGATTCTCTTCTTTTAAAATCGTTTGCTTTTCAGTGAGATTGCAACTAACATTGTTGATCTGATCTCTCCATACGTTAGTTCTTCCCCTAGGTACAGTACCTGTTCCCACACAGCAGTGATAGCCCCACAGTGTGGGGTATTGTAAGGCGATACTTCCAAAACAATAATGTGAATAGTATCAGCATGTGGTATGGGCCAAGCGAGGATTGATGAGTCCCAGTTATCTGTCTGTGGCTTACTATAACTGATGGTGACCCTAAACATATGTTTAGAACTTGGGGGCATGATAGTATATACTGTTGCTGGTTATTATATGGAGAGATTAGCAAAAGTGTAAGGTGAGCAGAATATCTTATTTCTAATGGATTTAACAAAATTACACTGGATTTTCCTGGGCAAATTAAATTAAAAACTGCTTTAAATCCGCTGTGATCCCATTACCAGTGTATTGATTATCTTCGTTACCTTCATGTTGATTGTTCATGCTTCTGAATCTTATTTAAATGGAAACAGCACTACTTGGAAGAATGATACCATTTGAGGGTACTAAGAGCCAGCAACACATCGAACGCTTCAGCAGTCCGGAGATAATGTAAGCTATTCAAGTAAAGTTGTATTCACACTGTTGATTTGAAGACGTGGTGTGTGTTTCTTTTCCGGTGTGCGCCAGTTGTTCTAGCTTTTGTGGGAAAGTTTGTGGGGTTGAGCGCAAAGCTCAAATGCCACCAGGGACTTGTTACATTATGTGATTAATTGCAACAAACTATATCATATAGAAACCATGTTTTAAGTTAAAAAGTCTTTCATACCTTAACCACTTGCTGAAATTTTCTATTACTACCATTGGTTTTCGAATTTTCATCGATTTCGAACAGTGAAAGCAGAAACTGTTCAATATGTTCAGTGATTAGCTCAAAGGAGTAGGCCCGCAGACAGAAGTGTCCACCTGCATTAAGACTGTTTTCACTTGTTTTTTTTTTTAACCCAAGGCAGAATAAGTAAATGAAATACATCATTCTGTTTCCATGTATGGTTTAGTTGAATTTCTGCGACACTTATGAACGGAAAGACCATGATAAGGTAATGGCAGATTGATCACCACAATCAGATATATAAGGGGATAATAACGCTACCACTAGGATATAGGGAATTCACGCACCAAGTGAGTTCCATTTCAACATACATCATTTGTTTCGGTGTCGCAGATTCTATAAATTCTGCGCAATTTAAAAATGTGTGGATCGGGCGTACCTTTGTGGACTTTTGTTTACAATACAGATGCTCAAAAATAAATTTTTAAAATTCAATTCTGTACGAATGTATTTTTATTAAACTTTTAGCATTGGAAAATGTTCCCTATGTCATTCCCAGGTCCCTGTGCAACTCTGTAAATTTGATTTTAGATTAAATAAAACCCACTTTTTTTTGGTTGGTTTGCGAGATTTCTGCTCTAAATTCTCAATTTTTCCAGTTTTGCAGAAACGTTCAACAATTCCAAAGGAAACTGGCGGCGGAACAACGCGTCTTCATTCACCTCATATTGCCCAAGTTGACTAGAACTCATTTTTTTTCCCAACAACGTTTCTATATAGTGAAAATCTGATGATCCATCCTAAGGAACACAGAATTCATTTTGTTGGGCAAAAGAGCATTAAAGGATGGTGAAAAAAAACCTTTTAAATGTGTTCAAGGCCCATGAAAGACTGATTCCAAGTAATGACAATGTGTATTTTAGAGGATTGGTCGAGAGGGCGTCCCATCAACATGCAGGAGAATTGCATAAAAACATGCATATGTTGCTAAACACCTGTTGCAACATAACAACTAATACCGCCCTAACGTGATTTTTGGAAATTTTTTAAGGCTATTGAACACTATCATTATTCATACAGGTGTCAATAAACAATCCCCACTTGTCTTCCTTTGTTTATACTTGTTTATTTCATGTAAGTATTATTTATTAATATATACAATATCCCTTTAAAAACACATTTAAGAGGAAGTTAAAAAAAAAGGTCATGGAATGAAGGAAGGAACATAAAATATGGACTATATGAGATAAAGTAGAGGAATATAGATAGATCTGGGGAATTAGTAGTTTGCACAATTAGATGGAGGAACAATCTGTATCTTGCTTCTGCACACAACACCACCGTGCGCGCACACACACACGCACACACACATATATACACTAAAACAGATAGGCAAACCAAGATCTCCAGATTTTTGAAACACTACAAAACTCCCAGCCATTCCCTAACTCCATAATCCTTATAGAGGAATGCTGGGTATTGTAATTGTTTATTACCCAAAACAATCTGGAAGATCTACTAGTTCCTATCCCTCACTAAAAAGATCATCATGCATTAGGGCATGTCCACCCCAAACTAAAAATGATACCTTCTACTGGCCCACTGTAGTTTTGTTTAAAATCCTTACCTGCTGCTCGCTCCTGCAAGTTGTTCAGAGTCCAGAAATTAAAAGTAGGAGCCATTTCTAGTGTAATTTGTTGCTGTCTGTAACGGTTCTAGGATGACTAGAACTCGAACTCAAGGCCCGAGTTCAAGCCGCAAACTTTAAGGAGTTTGAACAGACCGACTTCTGAAGCTAATCCCGACCCGGATTTCCGACTTCGATGTTCTGGACTTTTGTCGTAATTGATAATTATTGAATTTAGGATAATTTAATCGATTTATGGGCCGTTCAACTAACTTCTAGAAGTATGTAGGTGTAATGTTGAGGCGGAAAGTGCCAGTTGGTTAAAGGCACTGCCTTTGACAATGGAGAAACAGTGTTCGAATATTCTGGCTTCTGCTGGGCAGGCAGCTATCAGAGTGTTGGATTATTATAATACCCTAGTAATTAAAACCATATAATAACCTAGTAATATAATATTGTTATTATATTCTAGACATTAGCCTGTTACAATAACAGGCGCTAGAAGCCTAGAGTGCCTACACATCCCTCCATGTCCCAAGCCACAGTTCCTTCTGTGTCCCAGACCAAGGGCCCCCCTCTGTCTCACCCAGGGCCCCCCTCTGGTCCCAGACCCAGGGCCCCCCCTCTGTCCCAGACCCAGGCCCCCACTCTGTCCCAACCCCAGATTCCCTTATCTGTCCCCAGATCCAGGGCCCCCACAATCTGGTCCAGATTCCCTTATAATTTCTCAGACCCAGGGCCCCTCTGTTCTGCCCCAGACCCAGGGCCCCCTGTCCCGACCCAGGGCCCCCCACTACTTTCCCAGACCCAGGTCGACCCACCTCTGTCCCAGGGACCCAGCCCCCCTCTGCTCACAGATCCAGAGTCCCCAGCTCTGTCCCAGACCCATGGCCCCTCCTCTGCCATAGACCAGGGCCCTCCTCTGCCCCGACCCAGGGACCCCCTCGTCCCTCAGCCGCCCCCCTCTCTTCAGACCCAGGTCCCGCCCATCTTCAAAGACCCATGAGTCCCCTGTTTTTTCCTGTCCCAGACCCAGGGCCCCTACGGCACTGCCCCAGACCAGGCCCCCCCTGTCCAGACCAGGCCCCCCACTCTGGTCCAGACCCAGCCCCCCCTCTGTCACAGATCCAGAGTCCCCGTCTGTCCCAGACCATGGCCCTCCTCGTCCCTGGGGGGGGGAAAACCCAGGGGCCGCCCTCGGTCCCCAGACCCAGGGTTCCACTCTGCCCAGACCCAGGGCCCTCCCTCTCTTCCAGACCCCCGCCTACTGTTCCCAGACCCCAGAGGCCGCCCTATGTCCGACCCAGGGTATCACACTCTGGTCCCAGACCCAGGGCCCCCTCTGTCCCAGGTCCCGCCTCTGTCCCAGACCCAGCCCCCCTCTTGTCCCAGCCTAGGAGCCCCCTCTGTCCCAGAACCCAGGCCCCCCTCTTCCCAGAGCCCCCTGTCCTCGCCCGACCGCCCCCCCTCTGTGCCCAACCCAGGGCCCCCTCTGTGCTAGACGCCAGGGCCCCTGTCTGTCCCAGACCCAGGGCCCCTCCTCTGCCCCAGAACCAGGGCCCCCCACCACACTGGCCCAGACCCAGGGTCCCCCCCCTCTTGTCCCAACCCCCCCTCGTCACAGACCCAGGCCGCCCTCTGTCCTAGACCCAGGGCTCCTCCCTGCCCCAGCCACCACCCTCCCAGACCCAGGTGCTCCCCCACTCTGTCCCACGACCAGGGCTCCTCCTCTGTCCCAGCGACCCGCCCCCCTTTCCAGGACCCAGGGCCCCTCCTCTGGCCCCAGTACTCAGGGCCCCCCACACTGTCCCAGAACCAGGTCCCACCCCTCTGTCCCAACCCAAAAGCCCCCCCCCATCTGTCAGGGACTTGCTTTCACGCCAGCCTGACACTTTGGTTAATAGGAGGTAATGTAAGCATGGTGTCATGGCAGGTGAGCAGTTCTGACTCCCCCCACCCGCACCCCGACTTGATGTCTAGTGCAAACTCTCCTCACAACCCCCCACAGGGACACATGATAATATAATTGGGGTTCAAGGACAACACACACACACCACCACCCAGCTACCCCTGCCTCACTGTCCCGCACCCGAAGATTTAGAAATAACTTGTGTGATGTACAGTTTTATTGTGGTGTCAGAACCAGATGCAGCATGGACAGGAAATTTCACAGCTGTGAAGAGTAACTTAAGAAAATCACCCACCCAGAGCAGCCAGCAGCCCTCAGCAGCTCATTCCTGTCCCGTCCACCCCCAGTCGCTACCTAGCTGAGGGGAAGTGGCTCAGGCGTGTACAGTCACAGGGAAGTTGCCTTGCCGCACACTCCTCTCTCTCTGGCTTCTATGTCGTAAATGTCTAGGTCCCGGTCTGTGGTCCCACCCTAATGCAACTTGTGATCCGATTGGCTGTTGTGCTCTGCAAGGGAAAGAGCAGCCAATCAGTAGATTGGCTCTCTTTTACTCCAGAGCACCACACACACTGACCCAGGGACGCACACTTGGAATGGTTTTTATATAGGACTTAGGTTATCATTAGGTTATTATTTACTAGGTTATTATATGGTTATTATATACTAGGTGATTAAGTTATATATTACTGGTTATTATATTAGTAGGGTATTATAAATATAACCATAATAACCTAGTAATATAATAACCATATAAATACCCTAGTAATATAATAATCATATGATAACTCTAGTTGATATAAACCATATTATATTGCTAGGTATTTATGGTTATATATTACTAAGTTATTATTGTGTTATTATATTACAGGTTATTATAATAATCCAAATTTTAAGCTGCCCCCAGCCAGGTTGAACCCTGGTCTCCCACTGGTCAAAGGTGGTGGCCTTTAACCATTACAACTATCCAGCACCTACCTTATATGATTGATAATATTCTAGGTTATATAGTAATTATAACCAATATCATAAGCTATAATAATATCATCTATATAATGTGATGCTGGATATGAAACGGTTAAAGCGCACCACCTTTGACATGGGAGGACCAGGGGGGGGTTTGAATCCTGGGCTGGGCAGATTATACACATTTTTGGATTATTATAATACCCTAGTAATATAATAACCATTATAATCTAGTAATATAACAACCATAATAACCGGAAGTAATATAATAACCATTGATCTCGTAATATAAGTAACAATATTATATTAACTAGGTATTATATGGTTATTAGTATCTAGGTTTTTATAGGTGTTATTATACTTCCTGGGGTATTATAATACCAAAATTTGTTAATGCTGGCCCCCGACCAGATTTAAACCCAGGCTCCCATGTCAAAGCTGTTGCCTTTTACCAGTCACATCCAGCCCACTATATTATATGGAGATTTTCTTATATATAATAACAAGATATAATAACCGTAATGATAATCTTAATATATTATCCACAAATGTTAGGGCTGTTGTAGTGTCTGGTTAAGGCACCACCCTTTGACATTGGAGACCAGGTGTTGAATCCCGGCTGGGGGCAGCTATACACATTTTGGATTATTATAATACCCTAGTAATATATAACCATATGATAACCTAGATTAATACACAACCATAATAACCTAGGTAATATCATAAGCATATCATAACCATATAAACTTAGTAATATCATAACTATATGTCTAGTAAATAATACAAAATTATATTACAGGGTATTATATGGTTATTCATTATACTAGGTTTTTATATGTTTATTAATTTATGGGGTATATCTACTCACCTTGTCGGTCGGTCGCTCCGGCCCCCGTGGGTCGCTTGGGGGCCGTCGCCTTTTGGCTCTTCTCCCTCCCTCGTACTTTACCCCCTCCTCCCTCGTCCTCTTTCCCTCTCTCTGTCCTCTCGCGTCCTGGTCCTCCGCCCCCGTTTTGGGCGCTTCGTGTTTGTGTGCCCCCGGTCCCTCGGGCGCTTTTGTCCCTTTTCTGCACTTTCTACACTAAGCCCTCCTCCCCACTCCCCCACCACCCGTCTTTCTCCTCGTTGTCTCCTCCTTTCCCCCCCCCCCCCACCCCCCCCCACAAACACAGCACTCCCCTTCTATTTTCTACACCGCCCTCCCTCTCTCACAACCCCCCACAACTTCCGCTAACTACGAACCGGAGCACCAAACCACACTTTTCCCCTCCCTCTGTTATACACCCCCACCCCCCTGCGTCCCAACCCCTCAAAGTTGAACACGCTCTCCCCCACCCCCCACCCCTTGCAATCCACCACACCCACCCAAAACAGCACTTTCGACCACACAGCAAAACACCGGCCACACTCCGGCAACACCAAACCACCACACACACACACTAGACCACAGCCAAGCACCATAAATACGACTATTTCTCTTCCCCGACCACCGCCCACACCCTCTCTACCCCAACCCCTCTGCCCTTAGCGGTTCCCGTACCATTGCCCCGCAGAGCCTCTTTTCCAAGCTTCCCCGACGTCGTCCCCTCGTTGTCCCCCATCACACCAAACACCTCCCCGCCGGCCCCTCCAACTCCCCCCACACACAAAAACAGACTGGAACTTCCAGCAACGAAACATAACAATCCGGCTTCCCCCCCCCAACCCCAACCCCCACCCCAGCTAAACACAAAAATGACACCCACGGACTTCCAAACGCACACCCAACCCATACATCCAACCCCTTCCATTCCACACCACACCCACTCCCCCCCACCACAACAACGGAAAACCAACCACCAAACATCAAAAATTAACACACAAGAAAAACACCCTCCTCACTAACTATAGAGCGAAAAGACCACCCTCCACGTCTACAACAAACACACTCAGTGCCCCACCCCCACCCACACACACACAGCCGTCTCGTCAAGCACAAAAGAAATACCTCCAAAGCGACAAACTTCTTCTCACCCTAATCCGCGCCCACATCCTGATAGCTGAACGCCCCAGGTGCTCCGACGACCCAACCTCCACCCAAGACACCATCCGTTTTGAACCATGAGCGCGAGCCTTCCACACACCTTCCACGCATGCACCACACCCCCACTCAGCGCGCACAGACAAGGATCCAGACAATCCGAGCACTTTGTGACGCACCACCCAGTCTATTGAACAAGTCCCCCGCCCCACACAACCTTTCCGTGGAGGCCAAACCCAACGCGAACAAACCCATCGGCCAACTAATTACACCTACTGCCCCCCCCCTCCCCCCCCCCATGGTTCCTTATTTTTCACCACCTCCCGGTAATCAGCAAATGCACGGAGCCCCAAGCTCCTCCTGAACGGCCCTGGTCCTCCCTGCTATGTTCCCTCACCTAGTGCGCGTTTTCGGTTGTGAAGCCTAGCGTTTTGACTCCACATTGCGCGTGTGCTTTCGCCCCTGCCGCCTTTTTACCCTCCCGTCGCCCTTTTCCCCTGGCAACCGCGCTTTTCGCCCCTGCCGTCGGCCACGCCACCCAGCTTCCGGCCCCCAACCACGACCCTTTCTCGACCCAACCTCACAGGCACCCCCCGAGCCAGCCCCCTTACCCCGAACACCCCATGGCCCCCCTCGTCCGCTTTGCCCTCGCCACGACCCCCCCCCCCCCCCCCCCCCCCCTCCCCCCCACCCCACCACCCCACCCCCACCCCCCCGCCCCAAACCCCCACCCCCACCCCCCTATCTCTGCCCGCTTTTCGCCCCGCCCACGCCGACAGAGCCTCCAAGCGCACCCAACCCATCCGCCCACACCAAAACCCGCCCCTCCACGCCCGCTTTTCCCCTAACCAACCCCCACACCAACAATCCCTCACGAACGCTAGACCCCACCCAAACAAAAAACTAACACCCCAAGAACAACAAAACATCCGCCAAATCCCCCAAACATAGACCTTTCCCAAAAACACTCCTTAACGGAACATTAAACGACCACCCACACACACTGAGCCCCAGAAACAACTACAAACCAGCATTTTACCTCGACACCCGACACCTCCCGCTCCCCGACCATTTACACCTGTCTCTTTCAGTAAACTCTCTGTTATCAACATCATCTCTCATACCAAAATTCTTCCTCTATCTTACAACAATCTCTGTTCTATTGCCCCCCCAATCATTCGAGTATAGATGAGTAATGCTAGACTTTAGATCCTTTTGATGTCGGGGTAACACTAATGCTTCTCTGGAAAAGGTTAAATAGGTGAGCCGAATCATTTTTCACAAATTATTATAATGGTTTGCTTGTACCAAGGTTGCTATGTCTATAAAACCGGTTTTCATCATATTCGACTATGTCGAAAACGACTGTATCATCCACTTTAGTCTCCAGCCGATGTTTTATTCAACTGGGGCGGACATAACCCGAATATTTTACCGGTCTTTCTGTTAATTGCTAAAGGTTTCTTAACCAGAGATTTGAAAGATCTAATCACCCGGTGCAGTGGATCCACATTCTCTGGTGTCTCCGCGCGCGTCCCGGTCTCCCCCTCTTGCGCGGGTGGTGTTGGTGTCTTTTTTGCGTTTTTTGTTTCTCTCCCTACCGGGCGCTTTTCTTCCCTTTTTCTTTCCCTCTTGTCTTTTCCTTCTGTAATGTCCTCTCGTTCTCTCCCCCTGCCCTTTCCCGCGCTCTGCTTGGTTGGGGTCCCCCTTTGCGCCTTTTTCCCTTCTCTGTCCCCCCTCCCTTCTTGTTTGCTCCCTCTTTTGTTTCTCCCGCCCCTTCCTTCGTTTTTTTTCTCTTCTTTTTTTTTTTCTTTTTTTTTTGTTTTTTTTTTTTTTTTTTTTTTGCTTTTTTGTCTCTTTTTCTTTTTTTTTTCCTTTTTTTTTTTTTCTTTCTTTTTTCTTCCCTCTTTTTGTTCTTCTTTTCTCCCTCGATCATTTCTTCCCTTCTCCCCCCCCTTTTTGGCCACAACCCCCCCCCTCGTTTTCTTTTCTTTCACCATCCCTTTTTGAACCATCTTCTCCCCTTCCTTTTTCTTCTTTTTTTCCTTCCCCACCAACACACTTCCCACACCCCTCAACTACACCTCGCCCACCCCTCCCCACACACATCTCGCACACAACCCGGTCCAGACAAACACCCTCCCACCCGCGAGGGGCTCCTTCCACAAAACACACAAACAAAACCAAAAAACATAACCCACTCAACCCCGGCCCCGCCACACCCCCGAACCCCCCAGGCCACCCCCCCGAACGCCCCCCCACCCAACACGGCCAACCCCACCCCAGAAACACACACACATTCGGCACCCCACCCCCCCACCGCCCCCACAACCCCACCCCCCCCCCCCCCCCCTGTGCCACACTGATCGCGCCCCCGATAACCACCCACAACTTCGCGGTCCACCGCGGCCCGTCGTTGGCGTCAGTCCCGCACCAAACCACCTCGAAGAGCCCACACAGGCCGACGCACCACCCCACAACACCAACCCCCAACACACCCAAGCAGGCACAACCCACCAGCAGATCTTTACCCCTTCCCCCCCACCACTCAAAGCCCAAGCACACAAAAAACCCCCGACACGCATAACACAACCCCGCACAGTACACACCTTCCCAAGCACAACCGCTGTCACCTCTACCCGACCGCCAACAGGCCCCCGCACAGCCCGTACTTTATCCACCTTCTTAACTGCCCGCCTCTCGCACCCCCACCCCACCCCGACACCCAGCGAGCTCCCGTAGCCCGCGCTCACACTTACATCTTGAGAGTCCCCACCAATCAACTGGCCAGTACTCCTCCGCGATGAACGGCCTGCATTGCTAACTCTCTCAACTATCGACATCCAGACGACACCCGCTCTCGTCACTCTCTCTGCCCCCGCCCCCCTCCACCAACGTTCACACTAAGCCCATTGATTCCCTAGCCGCCCCCCCCCCATTGCCCATTCCCCCTCTCAGTTTAGTAAAACACAGACTACTAATTCCTACTTCTGTGTGTTCGTTCCCACCCACTCACACCCTCCCAACCACACTCCCACATGGTTCTACAAAATTCCAGCCACCCCCCGACCTCTACACTCATAAAATAGAACCACTTGAACAAATATCAACCACCCTCTACAGTTATAATTTTGCATATAAACCGCCTGCTTGCAATTTTTTGGTTTCTCAAATCTGCAATAAACAGAGAGAACCAATGTAGTTCTAACAGATGTCCTCATTGACATGCCAACAGTCTTACATTCCCATATACCATGCTGATAGCTTTTTGTGTGTCTTCCAGGAATAATAATTAAAGTCTAGGGTTTTTTTTATTCTTTCTGCGTCTGTGTGGGATGCAATCCACCACTGGCTTTTGCAATAAGCTAGTTTTTTTTCTGTACAGTGGTCGGACTATCTGACACTTTTTTTTTTTTTTTAAAGTATATGCACAACAGCACATATTATGGTATTTATACCATATATATATTGGGGGGGAAAATTTAAAATATTCAACGTGGCATTTTGTTATGGTCTACCACATTTCCCGGTTACATCATTTGGGTCTATGCCGATAGGTATTGCATATCACAGCCTTTTTTCAACTTAGGAAGAAAAAAGAACAAGGCAGCTATCATGGTGCTGTATTGCTATTATTACTTCAAATTTCATAAATTAAAAGTTAAAATTAGGTTTTTTTTTTTTTCTTTTTTCTTTATGTTTTATTTTTTTTTTCATTATTTTTGTTTTGTTGTTATTTTTTTTATGGTTTACGTTTTTTTGTTAAGGTGTTTGTTTGTGGGTGTTCTTTTTTGTTTGTTGTTTTATTTATTGTTTTTTGTTTCTCGTGTTTTTTTTTAGGTGTGGGTTGTTTTCATTCATATGGTGTTGTTTATTTTTTTGTCTTTGGTTTGTGTTATGTTTTGTGGGTTTTTTTTCTCTTTTTCTTTTTTTCTTTTTTTTTTTTTTTTCTGTTTTTCTTCTGTTTTTTTTTTTTTTTTTTTTTTTTTTTCTTCTTCTTTTTCTTCTTCCTTTTCTTTTTTTTGTCTTTTTTTGTTTTTTGTCTTCTCTGACCGCGAGGTGATTTTGTTTTTTTTACACTGCTTCTTTCCGTTTTTGTGTTTCCTTGTTTTTCACGCTTTTTGATATTGTTAGTTCGCTTTTTTGTGTTGGTGTGGTGTGGTGTGTGTTGGGGTCTGGTGGGTCGGGTGTGGGGTTTTGTGGTGGCGCTAAAGTGTGTGTTTTGTTGATGGTGTCTTTGTGATGAGTGTTGGTTGAGTTTCGGTGTTCGGTGTTTTCTTTCTTTTTTTTTTTTTTTTTTTTTTTTTCTTTTTTTTTTTGTTTCTTTTTTTTATTTTTTCTTTTTTTTTCTTTCTTCTTCTTTCTTTTTCTGACTCCGTTCCTTCCCTTTAATCTAGAAGGATAATAACATACTTGTGAATGTTGTTTTAATTGATAATGACGAATCTTAACAAATTGTTTCCCAATATATTAATGTGGTTATGCTTTTAGAAGCTTCTTGATACACAACTTGTTAGTTTAATGTCATTTATTAGTTATAAAGTACAGAAATGATTATGCAGTATAGACAGCAACAATCACTAAGCCAATTTAACACACGAGGGCACAGGTGAAGACGATCTATAAAGGGTCCATCCAATGCATTTCGAGCAGTAAGAGAAAGCTTGGGCATTACATTTTTCAAAGTAAGCACACGTAGGGTGCAATTTATGGAAAGACAAATGTTGCTTATCTCTGAAAAATAATACAATCCTCTCTTGAAAAAACACTATAGTGAAGGAACTGCAGATATAACGATGTGGCTGCAACAAATGAAGAGGAGAATCAGATAGTCTGACATTCCTTTATTCAAATAATCTGATGTTAAAAAATCGGAATTAAGTAAGATTTTGATTTGATCTTTAATGAATAAAACTTTACCTTTTTGTTTTAAAGTGCATGTCCACCCCCAAACTCTAAAATCTTTACCTCATCTAATTACTGGCCCACTTGTGCAGTGCAGAAAATCCTTACTCGTTAACCTCCTCTCTGCCTCAAATGTTTTCTCCTGACATGTCTGTCCAAAAGTCTAGATAGTAAGGAGGAGACTAGGGAGGATCAAATATGGTGGTTGGGGGTAACATTTTTTTACAAGAGGTGGAGATTACCCTAATATTTCTATTTTTTATCTTCATTTAGAAACATTTTATTTATTCTTTAAGGTTGGCTGAGATACAAGCCATGCACAACTCTCTATTTTCTGGCCAGGTAATTAGAGATGAACGGACCGAAAAAAAATCAGAAAATAATCTGAAAGCTGCATTTAAATTAATGTAAATGTCAAATATTTCAGAAAAGTGTTCTCGCAGAAAAACCAAAAATCCGAGAGTTACGTTAGAACCGGGTTTCAGTCGAACCAAACTTCATTCCTACAAGTAATAATATATAGGAACAATTTTTGGGTTTTTCTTTTTATTTCAACAGGTTTTTCACAACATCTCCATCTCCTATTCTTAAGTATAACCTTTTTAGAAGCATGTTTTTACTCTTCACGTTGCAGTTTTGACTTAATATAATTAATTATACTTGTGTGATTTTCAGCTTTCTGTGTGTGGCCTCTGCTTCTTAAGGTTCATTGCTCCTCAAAAATCCCTGAATAAAGAGGAGATAGACTACTATGAGGCTTTTACAGTAAACTTAATTTTTTAAAACTATTACTGTACCAATCATGTGCCTTATATCATAAAATAAACTTTCTGTTGTATAGTTTGCTGCAGCTAGAATGGTGATTACCACAATGTTTCTAAAAAATGCCTGGTCACCTCACCCATACCTATTCCCCATTCCTGGTGGGTTGCCTTTTCCTTGGGGCTTGAGTGCTTTCTTCCTTCTTAGTTCCTGAGGTACCTGTTTCTACTTGCCTTAATTGGTTCATGCCTCTTCCTAGTTTGCTGGTTTTTCTGCCCAATTCTGTTTATAGATTGGGGGATTATGGACTGAAGAGACACGGGATGGGCAGAGCATTACACGGCTTACCTGTCATTCTTGAATGATATTACGGATATTGCAGGAACATTGGCAGGTGAAACTGAATTCATCCGTTCAAAATACAATTGTTTTTGTGTTTTTATGTGGGACTGACACCAAATTGATCTAAACATCGACCCCAATATATGGCTATGTTAAGATTTTATTCCTATATTTGTGAGATGTATGTTAGCTGATTCGGACAACCTTTTTAGAATGGTTGTGTGATTATATTAAAAAATGAAATCCATAAAATATTGTGATACTATGACAAATCTGTTTAAAATGGATAGTGCTAGAGTAAGTGTATGTACAGAAGTTATTAGTCCCCTTTCTGGGGTTATATTTTGCATGTTACACATATATTTATTAGAGATGGAAAATTTTTTTCAAATAGTTCTAAACGAAGTTCTGTTTGTTTATTGCTTATTTTTTAGCAAACTGCAGCTTATTATCAAACCAGTTACATTAATATGGGAACATACCATAGTGCTGTGTAAGAAAAGTCATGTTATGGAAATTCCAGGAGTAATGATGTTTGGCGAAAATTCTGGTAAAATTGCAAAAAATGCAACAAAAGACAGAAAAGAGTGCAAAAAGGCGAAATTTCAAGTATTTTTAAATAGCTTTAAATAAAAAAAATGCCAAAAATAGCTTTCACCTTCTCTAGTATGGTATTTCCATTTTCACCACTATACAGAGCTTAAGGGAATGTCCACCACTCTAATCAAAAAAGCATATATAGTAGAATACCCACCAAACCTAGAGTTCGTTTTATAGAAAAACTTTTAAATCGGCTCACAGATGAGATATATACTTACATGCTCCTCCTCGCTCCACCACTGCGGCAATCACTGCCTGCCATTCTGGAGCAGTCTCCACTGCGGCTTCTCAGAGCACAAAAAGAACACAGAAGCGCAGTGGGAGACTGAGTGAGGAACCTGGAAGCGGCTGTGGAGCGAGGAGCATGTAGTATTAATAACTCGTGTGGGGCCGAATAAGTTTTTTATAAAAGAACTCTAGGTTTTGGGGGGGGTAATCTACAATATATGCTTTTGATTAGAGGGGGGACAGTCCCTTTAACGCAATGATAAGGCGATATCACCATACACATTGCCCAGAGCGTACTTTTCCATGAAAGCAAAAACGAGTATTTTATAAAAAATATATCACTCTTTGTCTGAGATGTCCTGCGGTCTTTATAAATATTACCCCTCGTGTTTATACACATGTCCCTGGACTAGACTACGCTTCATATGACTAGCTTAAAAACTGTCTGCGTTGTGATCTGTGAACCATCACAAAGTCTGATAAAGAAATATACTTCCAAACACTGCTGATATTCTGTGAAATTGAAAGAGACTTTAATATAAATCAAAAAATATTGGCGTGTGATTCAAATAATCTTTTCCACTTTACTATATTTGTAATTGTCTTTTTTTCAAGTTGTGGCAGTTTTTGGAGGTTCCTGTCCATGCGTATTATTCACTAGTGTTTAATCATCTTCACGGGCATGTTTATAGATTTGGTTGCTGGTTGATATATTAACAACGTTTTATATAAAGCCTGTTATAATCAGACACAATTTCCTGCTTTGAGGAGGTACTTACCCTTAACATCTTTACCTCCACCCCCATGCACACACTACCTTCCATTTACTGGCTCTGCATTGATTGCAATAAATGCATATAAGAGCCTGGAAATGTGTTGCTTAACATATCTCTGGTAGCGGTTATTCTTTGGCACCAGAAGTCAGCAAGTGTTGAGTGATTATGTCGTCATTTTCATTGCAGTAGATTGAAACACCAAGTATTTTGCTTGGTCTTTTTAACTTTCCTTGCCAATTTCATTATAGCACTTTACATTCAACCCCAATAGACTGCATCCATTTAGCATTACTTCTGCGCATGTAAACCCACTAAACATTTTATAAGATTTTCATATTTTACAGCCAGTAGTCTAAATACACTGTACACTATAACACTAACACTAAACAACAGAGAAACAGACAACTTTCCCTGGTTCTTGGCCTATAAATTAAAGTACCCACTGCAACAGAGGCATTTATGAACAGCAGGTTTACAATATCTGGGGCGTAGAAGTTTGCCTGAACAGGGAATATTACACGCCCAACAAGCCCTTTATGGGAGGTCCTATTGCCTTTAAAATAAAGCACTGGGTGGATGCCTCTTCCCTCATTTAAAAAGCCAGAGGGCTGGGGAAGTGAGAAAGCCTGTTATATGGATTCAGTGCACAACTATGAGAAATGCAAACGTTTGCTAATGGTAATTGAAGTAAAAAAAAAGGTTAGAGTTAGGACCTTCCAGACTGGGTTACCTGAAGTGGTTGGAAGGCTTTCATTCATGTGATCACAGAGAAGTATAACAAAACCCTTTTGTTTATAAAGTATGTCAGTGTGCAGATAATATGATATTGTATGGGGCCTAGAATGTGCATTATTATCTTCTATGTTCTATGATATTATATATATATAAATTCCAAAAACGGGCTGCACTCCCACTCGTCTCAGTTAAACACCCAGGTGCTGTCCGTACTGGATAGACAAAAATATATCGCGGGATTCACGGTGCACTCTTCGGGTTTTTTTTCTTTAATATAACCTTTATTTACCACATGTAAAAGAGTCAATGCATTCGGCATTCATCTTGCTGTCATCAGTATACAACAGTATACTAACCAATCAGATTGTTTCTGAAAGAATCTCATTGTACTCAATTCTGATTGGAAAAATCTGATTGGTATACCAATAAGATTCTTTCTAAAAAAAATTTAAAAATCTAAACAGGAATTTGATTGGTAGCTTTCTTGGAAGAATCTAATTGTAACCAATCAGAATTATTTAAATAATCTGATTGGTATAGTAACCAATCAGATTAATTTCTAATCAGAATTGGTTTCAATCAGCTTATTTCAGAAAGAGTCTAATTGGTTAGTACACCAATCAGATTATTTCTAAAAAAATCTGATTGTAACTACAGTAATTCTTCAGAAAGAATCTAATTGTCTTTTCCCCAGACCATTTTCCGGGTCCCAAAACTATTTACAGTAAGTTACTGGATAATTTTACAAAATTTTCAAATTCCTTGAAATTTTCAAAAGCGATTCGGAAAAATGCAAAGCAGAATTCACGCAGAACCCTGAATCACGGAAAACCGTTGCGGAACTGGATGAGAGCCGGTCCCTCTCTATTTTGATCTATTTATTGTAACATTGTATAGAGTGTTATAGTTCAGTAAAAACATCACAGTGAATTACAACTGTTGTAGTGTTGTGCAGAGCTTGAATGAATCTTCCCCCTTAAATTCCCAAACAATATAGAGCAATAGGAGATCCATTGGATCATTCTATAATTAATGTTATCAATTCTATAGAGAGGGATCACTATTGGTAAATCTGAGGTCCTATAGAACCCGACTATCTGTCATGTTTCATATATTACATTTTATCAGTTCAGGAACAGGTTCATGGCTTCTATGGGGTCTATATCTTAAATAATTAATAAACCATTAAAAACTCACTTCATTGTCTCAGAGGAATGGGCATGGAAATGTTTTCCTTCAGTCCCCCATCATATATAGCAGGTATAAGCAACAGTAGATCTCCAGATGTTTGAAACTACAACTCCCAGCATTCTTCTACAAGCACTCGTAGTGTAGGGAATTCCAACTACAACTCCCAGCATTCCTCTACAAGCACTCTGTAGTAAGGGAACTCTGGGAGATGTAGTTCCAAACATCTGGAGATCTACTGGTTGCCTATCCTGATCATAGATATCCCTTCCGTCCAGCAAACAGCAGCTCTCATTTTGTCTATTGAGAGGGGAGGGGTGGGGTGGAGTTATGTGAGAGTGAGAAGAATGTTTTTACTAAGACTGACACGTGTTTTACAAAGGAAGTGACATATCAGTCTTGCAACTTCTACTAACAATTCCTACTTCCCTAAACACTCAGAAAATGTTTTGGTTTCACAACACTGCCTGTCAATCATATTACAGCACACCATTGGATACACACTAAAAGGGAAGTGATAAAATGTTCCTTTTAACCTTACATTGCCTCCATGTAAAACTTCGCTGGGGTGTAGCTTAACACCCATTTTGAAGATAACATTAAAAAAACAGATAGGGGACTACACAAGTACTTTTATTATATATTTGCCTTTACATTTCTATATACTTTAATGTCATTACTACATATTTGTTACTATTGATATAACTAGGGATGGGCGGTTCGCGGATCCGAACCCGGATTCGCCGTGGATTTATCCCGTTCGCGAACGGCGGATTTTTCCGGATTTTCCGCCTTCCGAACTTCCGAACCGCAGATTTCTCGTATTTTCAAAAATTTTCAAAATTACGAGATTTCTCGTAATTTCGGCAATACGTATTTTCGAAAATTTTCGAAATTACGTGGATGTCTCTTATTTTCGTAAATCCGTATTTTCGAAATTTTTTGAAATTACGAGGATTACTTGTATTTTCGAAAATTCTGTTTTCGAAAATTTTCGAAATTACGAGATTTCCCGTATTTTCGAAAATTTTTGAAATTTTCGAAAATACAAGAAATCTCGAAATTTTGAGAATACTTTTTCATTTTAACGGGTCCATTCGCGGATTTTAGAATTTTTTCAGAAATTCGCGGATTCTCGAGCGGACCGGATTTTGCGAACTATACATTTAGTGCTTAAACAACACATAAACACTGTCCCTATGTATATTACTTTTCTAAGCCCCACCAACATAGTACCTCTGAAAAACCCAATGTATTCCCCATGATATTATAAATGTATTTATATAATATAAGGGATATATATATAATATAAATTAATCAGAATGAGAAAGTCAATACTTGGTTCTCAAACAATGCAGTTTTGGACAGAGAGGACAAATGTTTTTTAAGAGGAGTAAATAAGGCATCTATGCAAAATTGGGGAAGCCACTATTTCAACAACCCCTTTCATTCAACCCCAGCAGAGCAATCCACACCTATGTAACATAAACAAATAACTGTGAGTTTAATTTCATTTGGTGGCCTAATTGTACCTCCAGTTATGTAAAATGGACAACTAACATTAACTGTATCAAATATGTAGAGGAATGCCCATTCCGTTGAAATGAAGAAGCCACTTGGATGAGTGATGAATAAAATTAAAATAAATGCACAGTTGAATTTGACATAATATTCAATATACAATGACCTGCATAACCAAAAACCTTCATAGACACTTACAAAAAACAAATAGCTGTCTGTGTGCAGGATGGCCATGCAAACTGCAAAGAGGAAAATTCACATGGCAACCCCAGATTTATCAACGTTTCGGTTTATTAGGATTATGTAATTCTGATGAAGGTGCAATTCAAACTGAAATGTTATGCTTTAATAAATCTGCAAGGCTGGAGATGAGGTGTACATATTACTCTATAAAAATTAACAACAGTAAATCAATCAACAATATCAATATTAATGCAGGTCTCTTGCAGAATCATCTTTAAATTTATAGATGTCATAAATTACAAATTCCACAAAGCAATATAATATGACTTGGAATATGGTTTGTAAACATTTAACCCAATTTTCCAAGGTATTTCCTGTAAGCCAGTATCATAGACAGCATGTCAAGTTACATCCATCAAGTTAATGGGAATCTGAAAAATATTTCCCACCCTAAGTATTACTCTGTGTATTATACTATGTTTCAATGCATTGTATGTTGGATAATTATTTGCTACCTAGCAGCTTGGATATTTCTATCAAAGTTCAGCAATAAGCAGGCTTTTACAAATGGCTTCTGAAGGAAGAAATTTGAAACAATCCTGAAACCTTATTTGATTTGTTTCTCAAGCATTCCAATAAAACTGTAGGTTTAGATTTCCCTGGCAGATCTGTGCATTATTGGATTTGACACACGCACTAGTAATTTAATAAGGATGCCATTTTATGCTAGAATATGCAGTGTTATTTTTCTGGTAAAAAGCAACATTGCTCTGATGGGATTAACAATGCTGCCATTTCACAGCACAGACAATAGCTGGAGATGTGATGATATTGGCATCTAAGAAAAAATACAATATAGGTAGGGGCCTTATGTATTATTCATTAGGATTAACTCAGTGTCTGATTCTGTCTCCTTCCTTTCTTGTTTGTTTTCCTCACTACCTTCATAACATGCATCTTATTATCACCATCTCCTTTATGTTTCTATTCTCCATTCTTTTATATGTCTAGGAACTAGAGATGTAATGTGGGTTCGAATAGAACCTGGTTTCGAAGTCCCAATGAAACTTTCACGGAACCCGGATTTTCTGAATTTTCGATTTTTATCGAAATCGAAAATAGACGATTATCAAAATCGAAAATTGAAACGAAAGTAATGATCGATTTCGGTAACCCTTGAAAGTAATGATCGATTTTGGTACCCCTCGAAAGTAATGATCGATTTCGGTAACCCTCGCAAGTAATGATCGATTTTGGTAACCCTTGAAAGTAATGATCGATTTCGGTAACCATCGAATTTGTAATATCAATTACCCTCGAAAGTAGCGCTTGATTTCGATGATTCTTGAAAATAGAACGTGGAAGCTCGAAAACAGCGCGATCGTGAGGAAAGATAGTTTTAAAATAAGTTTGAGTTATATTTACAAGTTCCACAGACCATTCCCCAGGCCTCTGTGTCATTTACAGTAACCTACTATTACTATTTGGCCCTTAAAATGGACAGAAACTTTCAAAAAAAAAATTCCCTCATAGACTTCTATGGGTTCGTTTTTGAGTTTCAAAAATGTAGAAAATTCGAAAATGGAACGAACATAGCAACATTATTTTAACCTTAAACATTAAAGCAGCAGTGCATAATGTGTACTATACCATATTAATGGTAACAGTCCACTACAAAATCTGAAAGTAAAAATGAGCATTCATTTTTTTCTTTTTTTCTTTACAAACACTGGTTAAGTAAACAGTAGTGACCAATGACATGTTCGCTTTTATTGTGAGACATTGTGTCTCAGCCAATCACTGACAAAGCTGAGGGCACGGAACAGCAGCAGCAGAATGCCAAGGGAACGAGTCATGTGAGAACTAGGTTTGGGGGGTAATTATGTAAAGTTTCAAGTTTAGTTTTGGGGGGTGGACATGCCCTTTAAACATATTATTATACATCTTTACAAAGTACTGGTAAGGCCTTATTTGAAAGACAAACTAAATTGTCACAGAACCACCAGCCTTAAGTTAAAATTAAGGGGGATACAATGGCAGGTGGCTATAAAAAAGAAAAAAGTTAAAAACGTCCAGCTGTCAGCCTCAGCAAGAGCGGTATTTTGACAGTTCACAGCTCATGCATGCTGCTACCCAGGAAGGGAGGAATAGTTTTTTCTACGTCCATGGTATAGGGAGTTTTTCAAAGTTTTTTGGGGGGCAGAAAAGGGCATGATTATATAAATTGTTGGCCATTTTTTGATTTTCTGCTGGTAATTCCATTCCAATTCACTTTGTATATACAAATAAGGCATTACCAGAATCTAAATCCCATTTATACCCCTTGAAGTCTGTTTCTTCTTGGCATTGTTTGCTACTAATTGACTATGTTATCTACTAGAATCTACTAGAGTTTCTCTAAGCACAGACCCATTTACAGTATAAGCAGCAAAGGGATTTAACCCTCCTCATGCATCAACCTATATTTGTCTACATTAAATCTCTTCTGCCACGTTGCTGCAAATTCTTATACACTGTCTAGATTTGCCTGCAACATATCAGATGTAGTTTTCAATGCCCTACATATTTCAGTATCAACAGCAAACACACAGCCCTTGTTTTCAATAACCACTTCTAAATCATTGATTTACAGATTAAATAAAAGTAGCTCTAATACATAACCTTGTGATACACCACTTAAAACTTTAGTACACCTATACAAAGATTCATTGAAACTACTTCTATTTGTACACATTTGAAGACTGTATCTGCACAGATGTGTTAAGTCCAACAGACATAGTAACACAGTAATACATCAAGTTCAACCCCTTGATGCATGCTCCCCCGTACACCAATCTAAACAATGACATAACCAATCAAGCATAATTATGTATACAATGCCAATCCAACAAGACATCTAAGATTCCTTTGAATGTGTTCAGCCAATACATGTTTAGAACATTCCACAACCTTAAATGCCTTCAAAGTGAAAAATACATACCTTTTCTTAGACCTTAGTTTATACATGAGTCATGTATGTGGCACAGTAACATATTTACTTCTAGTTCTAATACATATGCACATAAGATGGAAGTATGTTAATCAAGATTTATTTCTCATAAATCAATGTTAATTATTACTTTTATGGTAAGCCCGTGAGACTTCCCCATCCCTGATGTTTAATATGCAGGAATACAATGACCAGACTGGGAACATATAACCTACATATTCTAATATGTATTCCAAAGGAAAAAAACTAGTTCAGTGTGTTTGCCTTCCCAGTATCCTCCATAACCACCTAACTCCACATCCTATTTACTAATTTCTTAACTTTTAAGCACTTCTTGGTGTATGCCTTGTGTTGTTTAGCTTGCCTTAATTTATGTTCTATTTCAGCTAGTTAAATTGGTTTATTACAATCCTTATTACAGTTGTTATAGTTTCTAATGGACTTTTCTGGGTTTTTTTTTTCTATTTCAGTTGTTCTGTTTAGCTCAAAATATTTCCAAATAGAGTTGGACCTAATCTTTTTACATTTATTAAAGTGCTGCTAAGTAGTGCAAAAATGAATGTTTTCTTTGTTTTCTCATCAGCCGCCTGTGCCAACATCTGTTAACAAAAAAACAGTTCAGGTCCCAAAAATTATTATTTGAACCCACACTATCTCATAATTATATTTATTTATTTTTTTGTATTAGGAAATGTGGATTTAGCTGGGGTTTTTTTTTGCCCTCTATGGCCAATATTGAATCTCACTTTTATTATTAGTTATGATATATTTTAGTTTGTATTATCCTCTCCATACAATTTTTTTTATTGTATTTGCTCCAAAATTGCATATTACTGTATCTATAGCACATCACCAGAATTTTGGAAGAATTAATCCTGAATTTTTACAAACAGGGCCGTTTCTAGCCATTTTGGTGGCCTAGCATGATCAGTTCGACAGTAGTGTAGTGCCAGCACTATCCCAGAGTATTGCCATTAACACTTTCAGTGCCAGCAGAGTATTATCATTAAAGGAATAGTTCACTCGAAAAGTCTTGATTGAAGCCCGGGAGGTTAAGGAGCTATGCCTTAGCTCCTGTTCTTTAATCAACTAAGCAGGAGCCATGGATGCCTTATAGTGGATTAGACCTAGGAAGCAGTCAGAGATTTTCATCTCTGCATCGGTGGATCACGCGAAAGGTAAATATACTTATGCTTGTGAAGGTTCTCATTCATCCAGGTCATGGTATATTGGTTGTATTCAATTTGATCAACTGTACTTGAAGTTTAGTTTTTGAAGACGTTTCGCTAGTCATCCGACTGGCTTTCTCAATTCAGAATGACTTGTACAAGAATCTTTGGCAATTATGTACCCTGGAAAATACCAATTAGCATATCACAGCCAAGTGTTAAGGGCGTGATTGGATAGTGGCTAGAACTAAAGAACTAAACTTCAAGTCCAGTTGATCTAATTGAATACAACAGATAAATATACTTACCTTTGTCCCTGGCTCCTGCTCAATTGAAGAACAGGCGGAAAGGCATGGCTCTTTTGAGTGAACTATACATTTAACCCTTCAGTGCCAGCACTTTCCCAGAGTATTGCCATTAACACTTTCAGTGCCAGCAGAGTATTACCTTTAAAGGGTATGTCCACCCTTAAACCTATTTTTTAATATAGCCTTCCCCCTGGTCCCCCAGCCCCAACCGCATTATTTTTATTTTTAGAAAGCCCCCCAAACTCTACTTACCTCCCCTCTTTTCCTGCAAGGAAATGCAAGCAGAGGGGCGGGACGGCAGTCGCGTTGTGATTGGCTGAGCAGCAGCCAATCACGGACGCGGTGCGGCAGCTCACTTCGGCGGGAGGAAAGAGGAGAGGTAAGTAAGTTTGGGAGCTTTCTAAAAATAAAAATCATGCAGTGGGGCTGGGGGCCAGGGGGATTACTATATAAAGGGGATGGAGAGGGAGGGGGAGGGAAGGGAGGGGAAGGGAGGGGGAGGGAGGGGGAGAAGGGGTGCACGTACGCATGCCAAACTTCTCCCGGAGGCCAGGTAGGAGGCAAAGTCCTATATGGACTCTGCTAGCCTCTGGGGGCAGTTTTTGGGACTTTGGGGGGGGACTACAGGAGAACCCTATGGAGCTGGGATGTAAGGTAAGGATTAAACTACACTACATGGTGGGGCCAGTAGTTGGGGGATTATAGTTTTGGGGGTGGACATGCCCTTTAATCCTTTTACCTGCTATCATTAACATGATATACAGTATGTACCTGCTTTCCATGTCCCCTCCATTGAATTGTTCGCTCCTCACCTACTCTAAGTTCTAATTTGATGTAGTTGGGTGGAAGGAAGATAGAGGCAGGGATAGTGATCTCATGGCTGCTAGTCACAGGGGCCACTGTTAAAAAAGTCTGCAGCAGCTCTTACTTGACAGAACTGTTCTCCTCAGTTATCTTAGCTAAACTCTATCTGACCCGCTCCAGTGCAGACTTCACTGACAGTCTCTGAAGCGTCCTTGCTCCTTCGCACTGTGTGCGCATGTGTGCACCGTGCAAAGTACTGGAGATGCGTCGGAGGCGTCAGGGATTTCGGGACTGGAGCGGGTCGGCAGGTAAGTGTCTCCTCCTCTCCTGTAGGATTTACTGAAGAACAGTATATCAGTTAGAAACAAACTTACATTTTTGCTGGACATACCCTTTAACCTTTGTTTACTAGTGGTCAACTTCCATAATCCCCTTCTTTGTTTTGGTCAACAAAAACAAAGAGTGTTTATCAGTAAAATCAGCTGACTATTTTATATTACTCCTGGTAGGCTGTCTGCAATTGATGCTGGCTGGAAAAATAAACTGTTGGGTAACTAGCAGTGCATAGTGGGCTAACAAGACTCTTTATAAAAAATACATTGGCTGTGAGTTAAACTGGCAACAACTTGGAAGACTTCTTAGTCAAAAAAAACTACTTCTTAAATGTACGAAGTATCACACAATGCAGATGTTTTGGGGAGAGAAGCTTTAACATTATGACATAATGAGCTACTTCAAAAAGATTTCATTTGTGTCCTTTTGTTTTGAACATTAAAACATGTAGCTGGTAATTTTAAACAAATGTGGCTCTCTTATGACTTGTGAAGATGTGTGCAGTTAATCATGATTGGGCAGCCTTAACATGCAGGGTATTTCTAGCTCTAAAATAATGCGCCTACAATAAAAATGCTGCTGGAATAACTAACTTGCCAAAATGGAATAAAATGTTGTTTAATTTTTCTTATTTATTTAGAGCAGGTTTACCTCAGGTTGGGGGCTGAGATAACAGTGACAGCACACAGTGGCCAGGCTGCTAATGTGAGTCCACCCCAACCTGCCAAAGCTCTGTCCCCATACTAACTCTAGTCATATTTACCCTTAACCTTGTCTCCAATTGTCTGTAGACTTCAGTAGATCAATTTGACCATTGTTGTATTTCTTCTGGCACTTAAAATACACAATTTATAAATGGTAAGAAATTTTTACTCACACTTCTAATCTGCTCCTTATTTTGTGACAAATACACTAATGCAAATTTTGCATTTGTGATCATTTACTATTACTTTTACTTTTCTGCATAAACCAAATTATTTGAAATAGACTCACTGTGCATAACATTGGTCTGACATTCATAAACAGCAGGAGCAAAACAAAGTTTTTTTAAAGGGGAAGTTCACTTAATCTGCCAATTCAGCATTTTGTCTGTGTATAATAAATGAAACCAAAATACTGACTTCATGTTTTCAGGACCCCTAATAGAGACTGTTATGATCTTGCTCTTGACCCAGCGCCTGGGTTGATTCATTTGCTTAGTAGAGATCTGAGCATGTTTGACCCATCCAACAGCCAATCAGTAGAAATTACTGTTAGGGACATTCCAAGGATGTGGTGCATCCTGAGAAGAAGAAGGACCGTTAGAACCTGCAATGTCAGCTCACTAATGTCAACAGCAGGGAATAACAAAGGGTATGAAATCAACTGATTTTTTCAAAATAGGAGAAATTATGTAGAATAACTAAGTATGCATTACCAAAACTAACAATTTAACAAATATTGATCATTTCCACTGAACTGTCCCTTTAAGGCACAAGCAATGCAAGGAAGATATGAAGTCATTGACAGACCACATCGGAAGGTTTGGGCATTTAAGAGCCATTGTGACACATGGTATATCAACCAATATGATTTTTAAATCAACCCAACCGAACAATATAGTGATCTACTTACCTTATTGCCTTTGTTGTTTCTAACACATATGTTGTTCTTTGATCAGAAGGAAACATTTCAGAAGGAATTTCTATTAGGTCACCAAAATGTAGAAAATTATAGACAGGAGCAGACAAAGTACTTAAACACAATCCGTAATGATTTCTTGAACTAGTAATTGTAAATGATGATTCACTTTCCTTGGTAGCTTTACAGTACTTGATATATTTTGCTTTGTAGCTGTTTACTACACTGGCTTAAAAACTTATTAGGAAAAAAACCCAATTTTTATTTTGATAAACTGATTAATAGAGGCACACACAGAATGCTTTCCAAAGTTGGTTATTTAGCATAATGTCCCATCTGAAATTTGGTGACAAACTACACCATATCTATCACACAAATGTTCCTGTTCAGATCAGTGAAATGTTCTTGCAGTATTTTTATCTCAGCTTCATAGATTGAAGACGTTGATAAATGACTCAGCATCCCGGCCTTGCATTATTGTTTAGTAAGTGATGACACTGCACCTCCCTTTGTTCTTTTGCCTTCCAGTAAACAATTCCGGAATGTTCCTAAGTAATATTAACACAATTTTACTCTGTATTCAATATCTGCAGGCATTTGTTGATTGTACGTCTCAGGTATTCAATCAAGAATTCTTAAAATCAGCTCGCGAGATTATGAAGTAGCAGTAAGCATGCCAAATCTTTTGTATTCAAAAATAGTAAGATTTGTGATATGCTCAAATTAAAACATAATAATTCAAATTTAATGGCTTATTGACCCCCCTACTAGAGCTTCTAATAGTGCAACACGGTCTTATTACTCAGTTTCATTGGTGGCTGGGGGGACTTTATTAAGTGCACAACAGTTTTAGAAGGCTAACAGGCAGAGAAGGAACTCACAGGTGTATGTTAATAGGCTGGGGTTCAAATAGCTCCTAGCCACCACACCAGAGCCTTTATGTCAATGGTAAGTGCAACACAGTCTTATTACTTAGGTATAATTCTGGGGGACTTGATTTTGAATGCACTACACCTTTAGAATGCTGATAGGCAGAGTAGGACTCGCATTAAGTGAGGACCCTTGACGTGGCATGTGGGCTTACATATATTTTAGCCAAAGTGTGATACTAACACCTCATTATTATTTAAATTATTTTATAGATAATCTGTGCACTGGCAATTTCCCCTTCTTTTTATATGTACAAATAATGACTTTTTATCAGTTCTAGCAGCTGGTCAACTCCACATTATGGGTTAGACAGAGCACTGGCACTATGGTGCTTCTAGCAGCTGGTCAACACCGCAGCGTGGGTTAGACCAAGCACTGGTGATTTTATCTGTGTAATGTGGGAGATTTTTATTAGTTAGGTAATGGTTCCATTTGTTTCCCTATCATCCTCTGTAATGTCAAACGTCTTTGTTAACATCAAATTTTTCAGAAAGAAATGTTTCTTTAAAGGGCATGTCCACCCCCAAAACTATAGAATTCTTAGAAAGTGCCCCGATAGCTACTTACCTTTCCTCTATCCTCCGACATTCTGGCCAGCCGCGTCCCTGATTGGCTGCCTCTCAGCCAATCAGGGACGCGGCTGCCGGTCCCGCCCCCTGCTTGCATTTCCGTGCAGAGCAGCGGAGGAAAGAGGGAAAGTAAGTAACTATCGGAGCACTTTCTAAGAATTCTATTACGGCGGTTGGGGCTGAGGGACCAATATCTATAACATATAAAAAGTTGAAAAAAGGGCTGGACATGCCCTTTAAATTTAGGAACTATACTAGATCTAGACCTTTGAGTTAAAAATGTCAACAGTGAATTTACTGTTTTGCTTAAAAAAATATTAAAAAAACAAACAATAGTACTATTGCATACTGTCTGCCAATTACAGGCAAAAACTGTTTCTTCATTTTTTATGAGCTAGACAACCCCAACATCTTATTCTTATCAGGGATATAGCTCCCCGGTAGCCCTTGTAGTATGTAGCTGTTTGCATATATTTATATAAACATAAAGTTGACATTTTTAAAAAATGATTATCTCTCATTGTCATTATTAGACAGCATTCTTCCAAATGTGAATCAAAATGATCATGCAGTACCTATATATAATACTGTGTGCGCGTGCCCTTATGACGTCAGATACAAAAAAGGCAGGTCTCATACTTTTGGAGGAGAGTAGGCTGCCCAAGACTGCCTGATTCCTACACATAGCTCGGGCATTCTCCTCCAAAAACGCGAGAGGAAGGTGCGACATCTGCCTGTTTTGTATCTGGTGCGTGATGACGGGCCAATGTGATCGGACAAGCAAACGCACACACCGCGCTAGTCAAAATGATGCAATTTCTGGGGTGAAGTCTGTGATGCTGCTTTGCAAACATCGTAGGGGCAGTCCTTACAAAAGTATTAGACAGGAGAACAGAGACAGCAACAGGACATGTCCACCTCCAAAACTAAAATGTAAACTTCTACTGGCCCCACTATGTAGTGTTTAAAAATCCTTAACTTACTGCTCAGCACCTTATGGTTCTCCTGCAATGTCTGTTCAAAGTCCAAGAAATTAAAGAGTAGGAACCATTTCTAGTGTAATTTGTTGCTGCCTGTAACTGTTCTTCATCCAGGTTTGCAAGCATGCTCAGTAATTACTATGAGGCAACATTGATAGATGGAATTTCAGATAGTTCAGATTGGATATCTAAAGATAACTATTGTTTCAGTATTGATGCCCTTTTATACTTGTTACCTATACCTGTGAATGTGCAGAAAATGCTTGCAATAAACTATGATTTTTGTTGCAGCATTTGAAAGGTCTTTTTACTTATGTGCATCGTGACATGGGAATGGCGGCAACTCAAGAGTTACTATGTTGGGGGGGGGGTTCCTGATGCCTGGAATCCCCCCTTTCTGTCTGCTTAGTGCAGTCTGCTGTTCTACTTCTCCCGGTGTCCATAGACTGTTATATATATTGATATATAGATTGTTACATTGTTAATTGAACTGTGAGTGATAAGCAGCATTTTTTGTGATTGACAGCAGCATAGAGATCTGTATTAACATTTAACCTGCAGCTTGAGGTGATTGCTAAGACTGGGTCTATATGCAGAATAATATACGGATATTACTTCACCTCTGAGTTCCCTGACCTGTATAAAAGCATATAAAAAGTGTTTTAAAAGCGTATTATCCCTCATATATTATATAGATACAGGAATGCTTTTCCATATATTCTTTATACAGAATGATTGTTCAATGTGCCCTTAAATTTTATTTTCTCTAGAAGCGATCAAAAGGTATCACAGCTCTACTTCTCTTCTCTTACTTATGGCTAACAAGGTACAAACCTCAACTATTGCATTATTTCAGTGTCAAAGATTCCCCTGAACTTCCTTACCTGACCAGGTCCCTCGTCGCTCCTACTGCTGACAGCCTCCCTAATTCCTGGTTGCGGCTGTCAGTAAATCCAACACGTGACGTCAATAACCTAAAACCAAGATCATAAAAATGATTAAAATGAGCCATCTCTCACCTCTCTATGTGTTTGGGGTTATGTGATATCTATAGAAAAGAGTGTGCTGTTTATAATGAAGTCACACCCTTTTGCACTGCTGGACAATCTCACTTTAGCATTAATCACATTGAATTAAAGGGTAACTTTGGCCTCCATATAACAGCTAAGACAGTGCTCTAAACAACACTGGGAGAAGGATTTCCTGCAGCACCTACAGTAGCAATGGGTGTTCTTATACAGATGGGTTGCAAAACTAAATAACAGTTAAATTAAACAGATGAAATCATAAGCCAATCTTCATAGTAAGACATCAATTAAGACACCTGTTACCTCTCTCAACAATCATCTAAATAAAACTTTACGTACCCATCATTTTATATATATATATCTGTTTGGTTTAAAAGGGCTGAATTGGCTAACCACACTATACTGTACCTATTGATTCATTATAATAGTGCAGACTTAGCACTGCAGCATTGACAGTGATGACCAGATCTTAAACCTGACTCAGTCATAGCTGCTTGCACACAGCAGGACACGTCTTCAAAGTTGATTTTATGTCTCCTCTGCAGCTGGTTTGTTGGCAATATAAGTACCCTTGAAAGTCCCACTTAGCATATGACAGACAGGTGTTAGGGACCTTCTGAATGCAAAGTGTGGATGCATTGAGGCTAAGCCCTCGGGGCGAAGGGGCGGGGCAGAAGTGATGTCACTCAACCTACTGGAAATAGGAAGCTTGAACATTCACCCCAATATAATTTCTAACAGGCTGCAGGCAGAGATGTGATTGTCAGCTCATTTTCAAGGTTTTCAATTAACCCTAACTTGTTTGGAGACCACAGTTGCCCTTTAAGTAAATCTTCCCTTTTATACCACAGATATTAGCAGAAAGGAACCCCTTTGAATTTTTATTTTAGGTAAAACCTTTTTGTATTAATTAAAGGGCATTTATTTTGGGAAAATTAACTTTTTTTTTTCTTTTCTTCCTTGTGTTCTATAATTCCCCCCAACCCCCAGAGGGTCTTCACTTTCTTCAGTTTCCCTCTCTGTCCTGATATACACTAATTAAAAGAAGACGTGATTGCATTCCTCTACTCCTACTTGTGCTGTCAATCAAATCCTTGTGACTTGATCCTCTTCCCTGCTCAAGTTACTCCCTTCTCCCTGCTCTGTTACAAACTTAAGATAAGAGCATTAGCTGGGGGAGAGAGGTAGCTTTGACTACAGAGATAAGGCTGCACTTCTTGATAGCTTTCACTGATTGATGATGGTTTATAAAGAGAGAGATCGTATTGCAGCAGCTTGCTTTCTATTGGCCTCTGTGCGTGGGTGTGTATTTCAGGATGTTGAACTTTTAACTCCTGCTGCACATGATAAGCATGACGGGCAGATGGTGCTTAGACATGGAGGAGGTAACAGAGGGGAGGGGGAAGGGGGAGTGCTGCAGAGAGATCTGACACCATGGAAAAACAGAGTCACTGACAGAGGTAGGAGGAAGGCAGCACAGAGAACATGAATTTAACTTTGCAATGGGGCAATTTATGTTTTTCACTATAGATGCCCTTTAATTAGGACATATATATATGGTCTCTGCTCTTCTCCTGACTTCTCTTCAATCTTCTTCCCTGCTTCTCCTATATTCTATTCTCCATATTTTTCTTCTCCAGCTCATGATTACAATGATAATAATCTCTGCTCTTTGGTCACTGTTCTCCTCCACTTCTGTCTTAACTTTTTTTTTTGTTTTATTATATTTTGGGGTAATTTTTTAATTGGTTGTACTTGCTTCTAAAGTGTTTTGTTCTTTTTTTATTGTTAATTATTGGTATATATGGAGCACGATTTTATTACAACATTTCTTTCTTCTCTGCTCTTCTAATCTTCTTTTGGTTCCACTTTATTTGAATTTTTAATATATATTTTGGGGAACATTTTTTGTATTTCTTTGTGTACGTTTTGTAGTCTTACTTTTCTGTACCTTTGGAGGAGGATTTTGTTATACATATATTGTTTATTTTTGGCCATTTTTCTTTTTTGTACTTTTATGTGTATATTGTTGTTTTATACCGTACATTTTATAGGAGAATTAATTGGAGAAACATTTTATTATAACATTTCAGAAAATAATGCAGCAATGCTGGCCATTTTTTCTTCCAGAATTAGTAATTTTTTCAGCAGTTATTGATTTTGTTCCATCCTTTCTGATTCTTCTAATGTTTGCTTTTTACTCTCATCTTCATTTGTTTCTACATAATTATCTTCCTTTGTTTCTACATTATTATCTTCTTTTGTTTCTTCTTCCTTATTCCATACTGGCCTCATCCATTATCTCTCTCTATTTCTTCATCACTATCTTCTCTGTGTCTTCATCATCTCCTAGTTTGGAAAAAGTTCACACTACATTAACATTGTTTTTTAAATTAGCAATTAAAGGTATTTTATCTAAACAAGTTATTGTTATTTTAACAGTGTTATTTTTCATAAGGGTGCATATTCTTCAATTTTTTTTACCTCGTATTGCCTTAATAACTTTAAAAAACTCTGTTATTTCATTTGGACTAAGGATGCGTTCTGTGCTCCATTATGAATTTATGCTCTAAGAGGTCTTTAGCTGCTGAGCTCGATCTTCTGGATTTATCATGAAGCACCAATCCAAGAACGTTATTAATTCATTAGACCTGGAGAGAAAAACATTTGTGTCAAAACAATAATTGTCAAAACTATTAATTGGTTAATTTATTTCTAAGGCAGACTGCTAAATATCAAATTAAACAACATAGATATATTACCATATTTTCATAACATGTTCATTTAAAAACTTTTGTTTCATAAGAGAAAAACATATATAGCATCAGCCTGGCATCTTTTTGTTGAAAACAAAGAACGCATTTCATGGGTTTATCATTTAGGTTCAGATTTCTATTTCATTAGACGTACGCTGGATACACTGGAATTCCATTTGATGTGTGTTATAGAGATGTCAAGTGAGACATGATACATTTAGATTATAATATATGATAGATCTAGAAAATAGGTCTAAAAATAACTCACCATAAATCAGGCTCTAGCTTAGCTTGGTCCATCCTTGAAATAGGTGAAGTATCTCCAGTAAATAATATCATTGTAGGCTAGGGATATAAAATAATAGAAACTGTAAACAATAGATGATAATCTTTAAATTGTTTACTTATGTGAGAAAAAAAGACTAAAATATATTGTGCTGGTATAAATTTAATTACATGCCTGCGTACTTCCTACACCCATTGCAGTGAATGGAAATCAATTCTTTCTTAATATGGGTAATAATGACATCTCAATGCATGAACCCACTAGGCGTTTGGGTAAACCATACATCTGAAGTTGAGACCTTTTCAAAAAAGAAACTCACTGGGTCAATAAGTGAAATAAATGCCATGCACACCGACTTGCAGTCTTACATCAAAGTTTTTTCGGTACAACATTGTACCTTCTTCAGACAAAACTGTAAGAAAGATACAATATTGTACTGAAACATCACTTTTATGTTCCGTGTATAATTTAATAAAGTACACAGGACTGCAAGTCTGGGTGTGCATGGCATTTATCTCACTTATTGTTACATTTACTGTCTTTTGCCTCAGTCTGCCATTTGCACCTAGCACAAACGACCAACTATTCACTACAGGTTTGTGCAGGTTTCCTCGCCTGGTTTCTAACTTACTGGATCAGCTACTCCCACGGACACAGTACAATAATGAACTTTACTTACGTTCGTTTTTCCTTTGGCCATTTCAAATATCACGATCCCCAATGACCAGATGTCACTCTGAAAAGAGAAATAGAACATTTGCTGTAAAAGCCAACATAACAAGTGCAACAAGTTTTTTTAGAAGTACAAGGAAAAACGATTTCCCCCCATTCTTAACATGTATATACAATGAGAGAAAGGTGACATAAAATAAAAATAAAATGTTAGATTGTTCTTAACTATTAAAACTGCCAAAGAGGAATCGTGAAGAGTCCTAGTCAGAAATCTTTTTGTGTTTAAAGGATGGGACGAGTGGTTTGGACCAGAGAAAATCTTGAAGGACAATTATACCCTTTCCACTTCCATACTGTATAGTACCAATGGTGAGAACCTAATCACTAAGCCCTCAACCCTGGGTACTTAACCTAACAGCTTTTATGCCTATTTAAAGTTTTTTCGATGCTCTATTCCATTATAACCCTCTGCCACTGTCATTGACAGTCTACGATGTACCTAATTGGAAATATGCTTATTTGCAAAAGTAATAATCAACAGTGTGTTGAGGCACAGGACTTAGTATAGTTCCAAGTGGGCAATAGTGCAGAAACTAATAAATATATTATTGAAAAACAACAAAGAGAATAGGAAAGTACCACACTCATAATTAGATAAATACATAAAAACCCTTTAATGCATAAGTATAAACACTGGGGTATGCACAGGACAAATAGCAAAAAACAAAAAACTTAAAATCCTATATACATATGAGTACCTATGTCCCCTACTGCCATTGCTTCCAAAGCAAGTGGAACCCCTTCCCCAGGGAATTAAGTAAGTGCTGGTAATAATTTAGTCATACACTTATCTGTCAGAGTCAAGCTTCAGCTGAAAATCACCAAAGGGGGTCCAACATTGGCTCCCTCTTTTTGTCCCCTGCTCGAGCTCTTTACTCATTGGCTCCCTCTTTTTGACTTCTGACAGATAGTGTATGACTGCTATTATTACCAGCACTTACTTAATTCCCTGGGGGAAGGCTGCACTTGCTTTGGACGCCATGGCAGTGGAGGCAAGATACTCAAATGTATATAGGATTTTAAGTGTTTTTATTTTGCTATTTTCCTGTGCTATACCCCAGTGTTTATACTTTGCTAATAAAGGTTTTCATATATTTATCTAATAATGAGTGCGGTACTTTCCTATTCTCTTTGTTGTCTTCTCATTGGGTACATCACAGATTGCGGGAAAGTGTGAACAGCTGCTATGCAACTTTGGAAGAAGAGGAGTAAGTAGGAGAGTGAGTTTAACTATCATTTAAGATAGCAATAAAATGATACCCGATATCTCTGGTATATAAGAATCATCTGAATACAGCTTTTCATTAATAACTGTCAACATAGAAAATAATGTGACTATAGCTCAGAAAAACAGGGCCAGCAATATAATAAGTAAACATATATCATACCTTGGCATTGTATCCATCATTCTGTCCTAAACTGCAGAGGTGGACCTCAGGTGCAGATAATACATGGAACCTCTGCAGTTTTCTGTTTTGTCCTCAGTCCTATGTAGTGACGGCCACACCGAAATCAGCTGTAATGGCAATTGTACTTATAAATAATTGTTTAGTTTTGGATAGAGAATTAAGGCAAATTAGTAAAATCTACAATAAATGTAGAAACATACAAATATTTAGGTGTTAAAAAAGTAAATCAGCATATAAATGTTTCTTCTCTTTTTAAAAATGATTTAAAAATGTTATCAAATAAAAAGAGACAACCTGTAACATTCACCTCAGTTGACACAATTCTGCCCCACTAGCTGCATGTTTCTGTGTGGGGAGACTGTGGGGTGAGGACAACAGAAGAGCTAGGGGCATCTCATCATGGAAGACACTGATCCTAGAAATGCTGCTATATAAGTCCCACTAACATGCAATGTTACGTTTCTGATTAGTCACTTATCCTGTTCTCTTCAAAGCTTCCTGCCATCTGTTTTTATAATAAACTAAATTTTCCTTACCAATTTTGACTTGACCATCCTCTGAGAAAATTATATTTTCTGGCTTTATGTCTTGGTGGATAATTCCAGATTGTTGCAGTAATACATCCCTGGGGAGGATAATAGCATTCATTTTAAAGTTTAGTTTTCTAAATTTGATTATTCAACATTGTCCCTTTCATTCCAATAAGAATTTCGAATATCAAATTATTATATTATTGTACATATTCTGGTTGAAAACATATAGTTTACCAGTCCTACCTGCAATATCTCTTTTGCAATTATTGGATCCATTGCCATGCAGATAACAAGTGTACACATGGAAATGCATATTGATAAGATCATACAGTGATCCACTGCCACAAAACTCCATGATTATCTACAATACAAATAAAATAATTTATGTTATATTGTTGCTATTGTCATATATGTTTATCCAGCTGTATTTTAATTCTGTCATATCATTAATTTATATATTACAATATAAGTTATAAAAACTTACCCATAATTGCTCATTTCCTGGGTGGATCTGGTGTACACAGGCATCGTAACAATAAACAATATTTTTTGTGCTTTAATTTTTGAAGGATAAGGATCTCCTGCAATTGATCCTCCTTTTCATCCTGATATATATAACAAAAAAACATGAACACCCAGAATGGCAATTTAAATCAAAATATTTCACTGTCAGTGTTAAAGGAGTTCACAATACTAGAAAACCAAATCACATACTTAGAGGGTAACCGTGGTCTCCAATTCTTCCAAACTAGTAAGAACCATATAAAAAGCCTTGCATCATACCTTCAAAATAAAACCTAAATCACATCTCTAGGTGCATTATAGGCTCCTCTTCTCAACTGTCAATTTTTCCCCAGGTACTTCCTGATTTCCCCAGCTTAAGTCTTTATTGAGCATGCTTCTCCCCCGGGGCAGAGGGGCTAGCAGAGGTAAGGTGATGTCACTAAAGCTACTGGAAGCAGGAAGTTTGAACATTCAGCCCAATATCATTTCTCACAGCTGAATTCAGAGATGTGATTGTCGCTCATTATAAAGGAAATACGGCAGGCTTTCATTAACCCTAACTTGTTTGGAGACCACAGTTGCCCTTTAAATTAATCAGTATTTAAAACAGATAAGCCTTTAATACATAAAAGGACATACAATGTTTTCATATGGTTGTCTGTTTCTAGGTAGTTGTGAGTATAGCCCATATATATCATGATATCCATACATTGCCAATTGCTAATTTCTCTTTATCCCAGTTATTAGTAAATATATGGCTGTTTAGATGAGAGCATCTTTGCAATTTTCATTAAACTACAGAATTCAAATGAAAAGTTGTGCATTACCTCTTCAACATCTACCACTTTGAGGCAACTTCCAAGTTTTGATGCCTTAGTCGACTCTTTAAACAAAACAGAATAGTTTTTGTTATAAGTTTAAGACTGAACCCAGAAAATATAATTTAGAAAACAGGAATGTTAATATTTGAGTCAGATATTCCCATATATAACTTACCTGATATACTTTCCCGAATGCACCTGCGCCGATGATCTTAAATCCCTCAAATCTATGTGCAGGATTCTAGAACAGTGATAACAAGGGCATGATTGACTTCCTCCACAGATTTTAAAGTCTTTTATTTAAACAATTTAAATAATTACATTTGCAATGTCTTTCTTTCTGTCAACTAGGAAAGTTTATCATATGAAATAGGCTGGGTAATGACTTTTAGAATATGAAATATAAATCAGTGTGGTGCACTATTATTCAGGAAGTTAAGTGAGGGTAATCATGGGGATAAAAAAGACATAAAAAAGAACACGAAAGTATCCCCTCAGTGATACCCTCTTGGTTATGGCAAACCAAGGTTAGTGAGAATTAAAATGTCAAAACTTTTTAGATATACATTAAAAGTTACAAAATAGTAAACAAAAGTTGAAATCCAAAGGAGAGTGCTCTTATTTAGATATACACCAGATAGTGGTAGGAGATGGACTTACTCTCAGACCCACTAAATCCTACCAAATGTAGATAGAGTGGGGAATTCTCTCCACTACAACGTCCATCCGTGTACAGAGGCACTCAATAAATCAATAGGCTACATAGCCTCACACGATATGGTGAACTGGATCCTGTATGGATTTATTGGGTGCCTCTGTACACAGATGGAGTTGTAGTGGAGAGAATTCTCCCATCTATACTATTTGTAGGATTTAGAGGACTGAGCGTAAGTCCATCTCCTACCACTATCTGGTGTATCTGGAATAAGAGCACTCTCCTTTTGGATTTTAACTTTTTGTTCTAGTTTGTAAATGTTATGTATCCCTAATAAAATTTGTACATTTAATTCTCACTAACCTTGGTTTGCCATAACCGAGAGGGTATCACTGAGAGGGGATATTTTCGTGTTTCTATTATGTCTATTTTAGAATATTGACAAGCCTATGAATGTGCTGGTAATAGAAGTCACCTTAAAAAAGATTCAACTATGGCTACCACCCCAGTGGCATAACTAGGAATCATTGGGCCCCCTTGCAAAACTGGCCACTATCAGTGTTTCATCCACAGTGGTTTTCTGGAAAAGCTATATCTGTCATATATCTCCCCGCTTCCCTGGTAGTTACACCCCTGCTACCACTGGTGTCTAATATGAAAACTTGCAGCCACCAATCCCTTCTTAATTCATCCTAACCCATTGTTAATAGAGAAAACAGTGCAGCACAATTCCTGAATTCCCTGTGTGTTTTAATGTGAACTTTTGTACTTACGAAAGATACCACTGGGATGTCATCTTGTTCCTTAAAAATAAAAAAAGTGTTACCAATTTCATTTATAAAAATACCAAAACTTGTACTTTTAACTGTTGACTTGTTGTGAAATTAACCACTATTACAAATATGATCTACTTTATTTTCTACTTACTGTATCATTAGAAGGGGTCTGGTGTTTGGATATCCTAAAGGGAAAAACAATATTATGAGTTGTGTGTTATCATGTAAAAGGCATTATATAACATCCTAATTACATAGTCAAACACATATCTTCATTCATCATACCCAGGTGTATTACCAGTATACTACCATGGCCACTGACCCTATACACATTGTTAAATGGTTGTGGAACTCATTTGTATAAATACTGCTCCTGATCACTCGCAGAACACCTTACTTGGGACAAGATTTTTTTTTTCAAAAGGAAACGATCAAATCAGATTGATCAATTGGTAAATGGCATGACAAGTGAAATATAAAAGCATATAAAGGGTGGCATTAAACATGGTGTTGATTAGTTTATGGGCTGGGTACCAAATCAATTACCTCTAAAACAGCTATGCTCTAATCACTACAATGTTTTCACTGTTCTATTGTATCTTTTCTTCTACTTACATCAAATCCAGATGGTAATTCCAGCTCGTGCTAAAGGAAAAGACAATCATGATTATTTTTTTTTATTAAAGAATTGCCAGCCAATTTAACATTGAATTAGATATAAAACAAATTTGTTTTTCACCTGTTAACAATCATGTATAGTATCTTTAAAGGGCATGTCTACCCCCAAACTAAAAAACTTGCCCAACTGCTGGCCCCACTGGATAGTGTAAAAAAAAAATACCTTACCGTACCTTAATCTTTACTCCATATGGTTTTCATGCAGTGCCTTGTGAAAATCCAGGCAACTGAAGATAGGCTGTCTGTGTGTAAAATAGTTTGGCCTCCTTCTTTGTCCTCTAAGAGGACTCTGGCATGTGTGGGGGACTCTCTTGCTCGCTCTCCTCTCCATCCCTTTGTGTCCCTCTGTGCTGTGATTTCCTTTTTTTTTTTTAATGCCTACACTGTATGGACCACCCACCTAATCTTAAACCCATATTTACATGTGTAAAATTAGACCAGAACTGTACTTGCGCTCCTTTATTCCTCAGATCCTCTGAAGACCGCCAGCCACATCCTTGATTGGTTGGTTTCCAGTCAATCACAGACAAGGCTGCTGGTCACTCCCTTCTGAGCTTCCATTCCCAGAAGAAACAGAAGAGCTTAGCCGAGGAAACAAAGGTGGGTAAATACAATTCTGGTCCGATTTTAAGACTATGGTGTTTTAGAGTTAGGGGGTCCCCACAGTGAGGGCATTTCTTGATTTGAACATCCTTTTAAATAACCATTGTTCATCATCTGTACTCATAGGAATAGATCGACCTGTACCCTGAAATTATGTGTGTAATGGTGATATGGTGTGTCCACTAAAGGAAAGTTGCAGAAATCCCTGTTTTATGCAAACAGGTATTCATTTTGGGTGGGTTTCAATCAAGTGGACTTTTTTATACTAGCAAATGCTGGACCATACCTCTATGTTACTAATGATTTAATCAAAATAATAAATATTTCCCATTGTAGCAGAAACAGCGTATCAGGCCCATAGAAGAGAAAAGGACTGGTGTGAATAAGGCAGTCCACACTCCGTGGATGAACGGTATAGCCCATGAGGTATAAAAAAAACATGTTTTGGTTCTATTTTAAAATTTATTCTCTTAAAAGTTTACCGAAAGGCTGAGCTCCAAAGTAAAAGTAAAATTTTGCCTTGAGTATCTTACCAAGAGAGATGTTTCCATTTTCATTCTGTTTCCAAAGCTTGGCTACCCACTATTGTAGACGGACAAGAGAAAAAAAAAAGATAATAAGAATGCACCAACAGATATAAAAATACAACATATTTCCATATAGAGATGAATATTCTTACCATATAGAGGTGTCACTACCATCATATGCCCCAATGCATTGATACTTCTATTGGAGACTAAAAAAAAAGAACAGGTAGGTATAAGATTACAAGAAATTACTAATATATATTTTAAATGATATATAAGATTATATATAATATATAATCTTATATATCTATATAAAAATAAATAGGCTTACCAGAGAGGTGTTTACACTTTCATTCTGTTCCAAAGCTGGCTACCCACTATTGTGACTGAACAGAGAAATAAAAAAAGATGATAAGAAGGCACCAACAGTATAAAAAATACAACATTTTCCATATAGAGATGATATTCTACCATAGAGGTGTCACTACCATCAATATGCCCCAATGCATTGATATCTTCTATTGGAACTAAAAAAAGAACAGGTAGTATAAGATTACAAAATATGTACTAATATATATTTAAATGATATATAAGAATTATATATAATGATATAACACTTATATATCTATATAAATAAATGAGGCTTACCAGAGAGTTTGTTTCCACTTACATCTGTCCCATGAATTGCCATCTATATTGCAGCTGGAAAAGTAAAGGATAAACAAAATTGAAAGAAATGCACTGATCTTGCTCCCAAACCTGTCACTGTTTGTTTGCTTGAAGTACTGATAAAAAGGATTACATGACTGATTACACATTTACAATCACTGTAATACAATGTAGGATTATTAACCATAGAACAATATGGGAGACAGTCAATTGGAGTATATGTAAAATATATGAAACCACCAAGTAGAGATAGGCATGTAAGGGGCTATTTTAAAGCAATTTATGATTTAGACGGTTTTACATTATATTCTTTATGCTCATATATTCATTCAAAAATTTAACATACAAAATTTAAAGTCTTACTCTCCGTATGCAGCCAAAAATATTAAAGCAGCAAACGCCTTCTTAAATCCTTTTTTGAATCTTCCAACCCATATTGCTGGTTAACAAGCTATCATCAAGTTAAAATCACAACAAATAATTAGTTCTATGTTTAGTCAATATTCTTTAAAAATCATTTTAAAATTGTTTTATAGACAATCTGGAAAAACATTTTAATATCTCATCTTATGGTGAAATAAAACATGCAAATATAAGGATTGTATTGGATTAGATTAGACCTAAGGGAGAAGACAAAATAAATGATATGCTGGATGTTGTTGTCTTGTATCTAGCCTATATCAAAGCACATGCTTGTGTTAAACTGGATAGGTTAATCAAGATTTTTTTTTTGGCAGAAACCTTAAATATCTATTAAATGATAGCCTGGAATACATATAAAAGAAATCGTCACTTTAAAATTCTTTTTGTCAACTCTAATGATAAACTAATACACTATTTGTGTGGAAATACTGAAATTGAGAAGAACGAAAAAATCTACTGACCTCTCCAGAATCAAAAAGACAACTGTTAAATTGTACCAGGGTTGTTGTTATAAAGTGTTGTTTATGGAAACCTACTATGACATCACAATGCAACATTGCTGAGCACTGGCATGAACTTAAAGAGAAAATATAACCTGTTTATATGTATTAGTTATTTTTTACTTGCTAGCTACTCCTAAACTGAGAAGAATGGGATAAAGAAAATAATATAAAATCTACTTGAATCTGGTAACTGAAACAAATGTGACAAACAGTGGAAAGACCTAGTACTGTCATATATCAGTAGGTGTCCTTTATCCAATGGCCCCTAAACCTTACTATCACCTTTTGTCCTGCTTTATACCTGCTTGCATTAGTGACCTACCCTATATCAGATAGTATACATCACACTGATAAAAATCCTCCATCATTTACACTGATAAAAATGACTCCTCCTTTATTTCATATATCTATTGATCTATATGCTATTGTAAGCTCTACGGGCAGGGACCTCCTTTCCTCTTGTGGCTAAGCTCTAGCACTTATATAGTATATTTTATATTTATAAATTTATATATTTATGTACCGAACAATTTATGTATTTGCCCCCCTTGTATGACTTTTTTGTATTTGTTATTGTACAGCACTGCATCCCAAAGTGGCGCATTATAATAAAGTGTTCATATATATATTCATATACAGATCTGGGGCCCAGCATACAGCTCAGCAATTTATTTTAATATCTGGGTACTTATTTATCTCTTTACTCTTATCTGGATATTTTTATTGTACTGCTCCGTAAAAGGATATCTATACCCAGCCCCAAATAAAAAGTCACCTGGGGCTGGGAAGTAGGACTCACTTATTGTTACATTTACTGTCTTTTGCCTCAGTCTGCCATTTGTACCCAGCACAAACAACCAACTATTCACTACAGGTTTGTGCAGGTTTCCTCGCCTGGTTTCTAACTTACTGGATCAGTTACTCCCACGGACACAGTACTATAATGAACTTTCTTACTTCCGTTTTCCTTTGGCCATTTCAAATATCACGATCCCCAATGACCAATGTCACTCTGAAAAAGAGAATAGAACATTTGCTGTAAAAGCCAACATAACAAGTGCTTTTTTAGAAGTAACAAGGGAAAACGATTTCCCCCCATTCTTAACTGTATATACAATGAGGAGAAAGGGTTACATAAAATAAAATAAAATGTTAGATTGCTCTTTAACTATTGAACTGCCAAAGAGGAATCGTGAAGAGTCCTAGTCAGAAATCTTTTTGTGTTTAAAGGATGGGACCGAGTGGTTTGGACCAGAGAAATCTTGAAGGACAATTATACCCTTTCCACTTCCATAGCTGTATAGTACCAATGGTGAGAACCTAAATCACTAAGCCTCAACCCTGGGTACTTAACCTAACAGCTTTTATGCCTATTTAAAGTTTTTTCGATGCTCTATTCCATTATAACCCTCTGCCACTGTCATTGACAGTCTACGATGTACCTAATTGGAAAATAGCTTATTTGCAGAAAGTAATAATCAAACAGTGTTTTGAGGCACAGGACATTAGTATAGTTCCAAGTGGGCAATAGTGCGAAACTAATAAATATATTATTGAAAAACAACAAAGAGAAAGGAAAGTACCACACTCATAATTAGATAATACATAAAAACCCTTTATTAGCATAAGTATAAACACTGGGGTATAGCACAGGACAATAATCAAAAACAAAAACTTAAAATCCTATATACATATGAGTACCTATGTCCCCTCTGCCATTGCTTCCAAACACAGTGGAACCCCTTCCCCAGGGAATTAATAAATGCTGGTAAATATTAGTCATACACTTATCTGTCAAAGTCAGCTTCAGCTGAAAAGTCACCAAAGGGGGTCCAACATTGGCTCCCTCTTTTTGTCCCCTGCTCGAGCTCTTTACTCATTGGCTCCCTCTTTTTGCTTCTGACAGATAAGTGTATGACTGCTATTATTACCAGCACTTACTTAATTCCCTCTGGGGAAGGCTGCACTTGCTTTGGACGCCATGGCATGGAGGACAAAGATACTCAAATGTATATAGGATTTTAAGTTTTATTTTTGCTATTTGTCCTGTGCTATACCCCAGTGTTTTATACTATGCTAATAAAGGGTTTTTCTATATTTATCTAATAATGAGTGCGGTACTTTCCTATTTCTTTGTTGTCTTCTCATTGGGTACATCACCAGATGGCGGGAAAGTGTGAACAGCTGCTATGCAACTTTGGAAGAAGAGGAGTAAGTAGGAGGAGTGAGTTTAACTATCATTTAAAATAGCAATTAAATGATACCCGATATCTCTGGTATATAAGAATCATCTGAATACAGCTTTCTATTAATAACTGTCAACATAGAAAATAATAGTGACTATAGCTCAGAAAAACAGGGCAGCAATATAATAAGTAAACATATATCATACCTTGGCATTGTATCCATCATTCTGTCCTAAACTGCAGAGGTGGACCTCAGGTGCTAGATAATACATGGAACCTCTGCAGTTTTCTTTTTTGTCCTCAGTCCTATGTAGTTGAACGGCCACACCGAAATCAGCTGTAATGGCAGATTGTACTTATAAATAATTGTTTAAGTTTTGGATAGAGAATTAAGGCAAAATAGTAAAATCTACAAATAAATGTAGAAAACATACAAATAATTTAGGTGTTAAAAAAGTAAATCAGGCATATAAATGTTTCTTCTCTTTTTAAAAATGATTTAAAAATGTTATCAAATAAAAAGAGACAACCTGTAACATTCACCTCAGTTGACACAATTCTGCCCCACTGAGCTGCATTTTTTCTGTGTGTGGAGACGTGGGGTGAGGAACAGAAAGAGCTAGGGGCATCTCATCATGGAAGACACTGATCCTAGAAATGCTGCTATAAAGCCACTAACATGCAATGTTACGTTTCGATTAGTCACTTATCCTGTTCTCTTCATAAGCTTCCTGCCATCTGTTTATTATAATAAACTAAATTTTCCTTACCAATTTTGACTTGACCATCCTCTGAGAAAATTATATTTTCTGGCTTTATGTCTTGGTGGATAATTCCAGATTGGTGCAGATATCGACAGTCCCTGGGGAGGATAATAGCATTCATTTTAAAGTTTTAGTTTTCTAAATTTGATTATTCACATTGTCCCTTTCATTCCAATAAGAATTTCGAATATCAAATTATTATATTATTGTACATATTCTGGATTGAAAAACATATAGTTTACCAGTCCTACCTGCAATATCTCTTTTGCAATATATTGGATCCATTGCTCATGCAGATAACAAGTTACACATGGAAATGCATATTGATGATCATAACAGTGATCCACTGCCGCACAAAACTCCATGATTATCTACAATACAAATAAATATTTATGTTATATTGTTTTTGTATTGTCATATATGTTTCATCCAGCTGTATTTTATTTCTGTCATATCCATTAATTTATATATTACAATATAAGTAATATAAAAACTTACCCATATTGCTCATTTCCTGGGTGGATCTGGTGTACACGGCATCGTAACAATAAACAATATTCTGTGCTTTAATTTTTGAAGGATAAGGATCCCTGCAATTGATCCTCTTTTCATCCTGAATATATATAACAAAAAAACATGAACACCCAGAATGGCAATTTAAATCAAATATTTCACTGTCAGTGTTAAAGGAGTTCACAATACTAGAAAACCAAATCACATACTTAAGAGGTAACCGTGGTCTCCAATTCTTCCAAACTAGTAAGAACCATATAAAAAGCCTTGCATCATACCTTCAAAATAAAACCTAAATCACATCTCTAGGTGCATTAATAGGCTCCTCTTCTCAACTGTCAATTTTTTCCCCAGGTACTTCCTGATTTCCCCACTTAAGTCTTTATTGAGCATGCTTCTCCCCCGGGGCAGAGGGGCTAGCAGAGGTAAGGTGATGTCACTAAAGTACTGGAAGCAGGATTTTTGAACATTCAGCCCAATATCATTTCTCACAGGCTGAAGTCAGAGATGTGATTGTCGGCTCATATAAAGGAAATACTGCAGGCTTTCATTTAACCCTAACTTGTTTGGAGACCACAGTTGCCCTTTAAATTAATCAGTATTTAAAACAGATAAAGCCTTTAATACATAAAAGGACATACAATGTATTTCATATGGTTGTCTGTATCTAGGTAGTTGTGAGTATAGCCCATATTATCATGATATCCATACATGTACCAATTGCTAATTTCTCTTTTCCCAGTTATTAGTAAATATATGACTTTTAGATGAGAGCATCTTTGCATTTTCATTAAACTACAGAATTCAAATGAAAAGTTGTGCATTACTCTTCAACATCTACACTTTGATGGCAACTTCCAAGTTTTGATGCCTTAGTCGACTCTTTAACAAAACAGAATAGGTTTGTTATAAGTTTAAGACTGAACCCAGAAAATAAATTTGAAAACAGGAATGTTAATATTTGAGTCAGATATTCCCATATAAACTTACCTGATATCTTTCCCTTCCGATGCACCTGCGCCGATGATCTTAAATCCCTCAAATCTTGTGCAGGATTCTAGAACGTGATAACAAGGGCATGATTGCACTTCCTCCCACAGATTTTAAAGTCTTTTTATTTAAACAATTTAAATAATTACATTTCATGTCTTTCCTTTCTGTCAACTAGGAAAAGTTTATCATATGAAATAGGACTGGGTATGACGTTTAGAATATGTAGAAATATAAATCAAGTGTGGTGCACTATTATTCAGGAAGTTAAGTGAGGGTAATCATGGGGATAAAGAGACATAAAAAAGAACACGAAGTATCCCTCATGATACCCTCTTGGTTATGGCAAACCAAGGTTAGTGAGAATTAAAATTACAAACTTTATAGATACATTAAAAGTTCAAAATAGTAACTAAAAGTTGAAATCCAAAAGGAGAGTGCTCTTATTTCAGATGTACACCAGATAGTGGTAGGAATAGACTTACTCTCAGACCCACTAAATCCTACAAATAGTATAGAGTGGGAGAATTCTCTCCACTACAACGTCCATCCGTGTACAGAGGCACTCAATAAATCAATAGAGCTAGCATAGCCTCACACGATATGGTGAACTGGATCCTGTATTGATTATTGGGTGCCTCTGTACACAGATGGATGTTGTAGTGGAGAGATTCTCCCACTCTATCTATTTGATAGGATTTAGAGAGACTGAGCGTAAGTCCATCTCTCACCACTATCTGGTGTATATCTGGAATAAGAGCACTCTCCTTTGGATTTTAACTTTTTGTTACTAGTTTGAATGTAATGTATACCTAATAAAATTTGTACATTTTAATTCTCACTAACCTTGGTTTGCCATAACCGAGGAGGTATCACTGGGGGGATATTTTTCGTGTTCTTTATTATGTCTGATTTTAGTAATTGTGACAAGCCTATGCATGTGCTGGTAATAGTCCCTTACCTTAAAAGATGCAACTATGGCTACCACCCCGTGGCATAACTAGGAATCATTGGGCCCCCTTGCAAAACTGGGCACTCTCAGTGTTTCATCCACAGGGTTTTCTGGAAAAGGCTATATCTGTCATATATCTCCCCAGCTTCCCTGGTAGTTACACACCCCTGCTACCACTGGTGTCTATTGAATACTTGCAGCCACCAATCCCTTCTTAAAGTCATACTAACCCATTGTAATAGAGAAAACAGTGCAGCACAAATTCCTGAATTCCCTGTGTGTTTTAATGTGAACTTTTGTACTTACGAAAGATACCACTGGGATGTCATCTTGTTCCTTAAAATAAAAAAAAGTGTTACCAATTTATTATAAAATCAAAACTTGTACTTTTAACTTGTTGACTTGTTGTGAAATTAAACCACTATTACAAATATGATCTACTTTATTTTCTACTTACTGTATCATTAGAAGAGGGGTCTGGTGTTTGGATATCTAAGGAAACAATATTATGAGTTGGTGTTATCAGGTAAAAGGCATTATATAACATCCTAATTACATAGTCAAACACATATCTTCATTCATCATACCCAGGTTTATTACCAGTAATATACCATGGCCACTGACCCTGGATCACAGGGTTGTTAAATGGTTGTGGAACTCATTTGTATAAATACTGCTCCTGATCACTCAGCAGAACACCTTACTTTGGACAAGAATTTTTTTTCAAAAGGAAACGATCAAATCAGATTGATCGATTGGTAAATGGCATGACAAGCTGTGAAATATAAAAGCATATAAAGGGTGGCATTAAACATGGTGTTGATTAGTTTATGGGCTGGGTACCAAATCAATTACCCATAAAACAGCTAGCTCTATCACTACAATGTTTTCACTGTTCTATTATTGTATCTTTTCTCTACTTACATCAAATCCAGATGGTAATTCCAGCTCGTGCTAAGGAAAGACAATCATGATTTTTTTTTTTATTAAAGAATTGCCAGCCAATTTAACATTGAATTAGATATAAAACAAATTTGTTTTTCACCTGTATACAATCATGTATAGTATCTTTAAAGGGCATGTCTCACCCCCAAACTAAAAACTTGCCCACTGCTGGCCCCACTGGATAGTGTAAAAAAAATACCTAACCGTACCTTATCTTTACTCCATATGGTTTTCATGCAGTGCCTTGTGAAAATCCAGGCAACTGAAGAGTAGGGAGCTGTCTGTGTGTAAAATAGTTTTGGCCTCCTTCTTGTCTCTCTAGAGGACTCTGGCATGTGATGGGGGACTCTCTTTGCTCTCTCCTCCATCCCTCTTTGTGTCCCTCTGTGCTGTGATTTCCTTTTTTTTTTTAATGCCTACACTGTATGGACCACCCCCTAATCTTAAACGCCATATTTACATGTGTAAAATTAGACCAGAACTGTACTTGCGCTCCTTTATTCCCTCAGATCCTCTGAAGACCGCCAGCCACATCCGTGATTGGTTGGTTTCCAGTCAATCCACAGACAAGGCTGCTGTCACTCCTCTTCTGAGCTTCCATTCCCAGAAGAAACAGAAGAGGCTTAGGCCGGAAACAAGGTGGGTAAATAACAATTCTGGTCCGATTTTAAGACTATGGTGTTTAGAGTTAGGGGTGTCCTACAGTGAGGGCTTTTCTTGATTTGAACATGCCTTTTAAATAACATTGTTCATCATCTGTACTCAATAGAATAGATCGACTGTACCCTGAAATTATGGTGTAATGGTGATATGGTGTGTCCCACTAAAGGAAAGTTGCAGAAATCCCTGTTTTATGCAAACAGGTATTCATTTTGGTGGGTTTCAATCAAGTGGATTTTTTTATACTAGCAAATGCGGACCATAGCCTCTATGTTACTAATGATTTAATCAAAATATTAATATTTCCCATTGTACAGAAACAGCAGTATCAGGCCCAATAGAAGAGAAAAGGACTGGTGTGAATAAGGCAGTCCAACTCCAGTGGATGACAGGTATAAGCCCTAAGGTAAAAAAAACATGTTTTGGTTCTATTTTAAAATTTAGTTTCTTCTTAAAAGTTTACCGAAAGGCTGAGCTCCAAATAAAGTAAAATTTTGCCTTGAGTATCTTACCAGAGAGATGTTTCCATTTTCATTCTGTTTCCAAAACTTGGCTACCCACTATTGTAGACTGAACAGGAGAAATAAAAAAGATAATAAGAAATGCACCAACAGATATAAAAATACAACATATTTCCATATAGAGATGAATATTCTTACCATAGAGGTGTCACTACCATCAATATGCCCCAATGCATTGATATCTTCTATTGGAGACTAAAAAAAAGAACAGGTAGGTATAAGATTACAAGAAATTTACTAATATATATTTTAAATGATATATAAGATTATATATAATGATATAATCTTATATATCTATATAAAAATGAATATCTTACCAGAGAGGTGTTTACACTTTCATTCTGTTCCAAAGCTTGGCTACCCACTATTGTAGACTGAACAAGAGAAATAAAAAAAGATGATAAGAAATGCACCAACAGATATAAAAATACAACATATTTCCATATAGAGATGAATATTCTTACCATAGAGGTGTCACTACCATCAATATGCCCCAATGCAATGATATCTTCTATTGGAGACTAAAAAAAAGAACAGGTAGGTATAAGATTACAAGAAATGTACTAATATATATTTTAAATGATATATAAGATTATATATAATGATATAAACTTATATATCTATATAAAAATGAATAGGCTTACCAGAGAGTTGTTTCCACTTACATCTGTCCCCTGAATTGCCATCTAATATTGCGAGCTGGAAAGTAAGGATAAACATAAAATTGAAGAAATGCACTGATAGAATGATAGAAAGAATATTAAAAATATATACTCTAATCATCGTGTGTATATTATATATATATATATATATATATCTATATTATTTATTTATTTATATATATATTATATTATTATATATATATAAGCTTACCAGAGTGGACCGCCTTCCTCTGCATCCTCTGCCCAAAACTTCACTTTTTTGTTTTGAAGACTGAAAAAAGGATTACATGACTGATTACACATTATACAATCACTGTAATACAATGTAGGATATTAACCATAGAACAATATGGGAGACAGTCAATTGGAGTATATGTAAAATATATGAAACCCACCAATGTATGAGATAGGCATGTAAGGGGCTATTTAAAGCATGTATGAGATTTAGACAGGTTTTACATTATATAGTCTTTATGCTCATATATTACATTCAAAATTTACATTACAAAATTTAAAGTCTTACCTTCCGTATGCAGCCAAAAATATTAAAGCAGCAAAAACGCCTTCTTAAATCCTTTTTGAATCCTTCCAACCCATATTGCTGTTTAACAAGCTATCAATCAAGTTAAATACAAACAAATAATTAGTTCTATGTTTAGTCAATATTCTTTAAAATCATTTTAAAATTGTTTTATAGACAATCTGGAAAAACATTTTAATATCTCATCTATGGTGAATAAAAACATCAAATATAAAGGATTGTATTGGATTAGATTAACCTAAGGGAGAAGACAAAATAAATGATATGCTGGATGTTTGGTCTTGTATCTAGCCTTATTCAAAGCACATGCTTGTGTTAAACTGGATAGGTTAATCAAGATTTTTTTTTTGGCAGAAACCTTAATATCTATATAAATGATAGCCGGAATACATATAAAAAGAAATGTCACTTTAAAATTCTTTTTGTCAACTCTAATGATAAACTAATACACTATTTGTGTGGAAATACTGAAATTGAGAAGAACGAAAAAATCTACTGACCTCTCCAGAATCAAAAAGACAACTGATTAAATTGTACCAGGGTTTGTTGTTATAAAGTGTATGTTGCTATGGAAACCTACTATGACATCACATGCAACATTGCTGAGCACTGACATGAACTTAAAGAGAAAATATAACCTGTTTATATGTATTAGTTATTTTTTTACTTGCTAGCTACTCCTAAACTGAGAAGAATGGGATAAAGAAAATAAATATAAAATCTACTTGAATCTGGTAACTGAAACAAATGTGACAAACAGTGCAAGACCTAGTACTGTCATATACAGTAGTGTCCTATTATCCATGGCCCTAAACCTTACTATCACTTTTGTCCTGCTATATAACTCGCTTGCATTAGTGACCTACCCTTATATCAGACTAGTATACATTCACACTGATAAAAATCCTCCATCATTTACACTGATAAAAATATGACTCCTCCTTTATTCATATATGCTATTGATCTATATGCTATTGTAAGCTCTACGGGCAGGGACCTCCTTTCCTCTTGTGGCTAAGCTCTAGCACTTATATAGTTATATTTATATTTTATAAATTTATATATTTATGTACCGAACATTTATGTATTTGCCCCCCTTGTATGACTTTTTTTTTTGTTATTGTACAGCACTGCATCCCAAGTGGCGCATTATAAATAAAGTGTTCATATATATATTCATATACAGATCTGGGGCCCAGCATACAGCTCAGCAATTTAATTTTAATATCTGGGTACTTATTTATCTCTTTACTCTTATCTGGATATAATTTTATTGTACTGCTGCTCCGTAAAAGGATATCTATACCCAGCCCCAAATAGAAAGTACCTGGGGCTGGGAAGTAGGATTGATTTTTCTACCTCACAATATCATTTCATTAAGGGCTACCAGCACTAACATTTTCATTTGCTGGACAGGGCCGGCCTTTGATATGAGCAATCTGTTGCACTGCACAGGTTGTATTATCAGGGGGGGCGCCAGGGGGGAGTCTTGTGCATCAGTGCTACAGCCCCTCCAGTATGATCCTGCAGATCAAACATATCAGCCCCCCCCCCACAGACAAAGCCGCACACACATCAGCCTCACTTGTGTCCTGTATACTGTGTCTTTCTGTCTGGCATTTAGTGGCGTTACGTGTTATGTAATGATATGCGCACAATATACAAACACAAATATATACAAAGTTACTGAAAATCAGTAATGTGCAGGGGGAACTTGATTTGAAGCAGGCCAAGGCAAGCAGCATTCAGCATATTGTGTTGTCCCGGGGGGTTTTCGAGAGGTGCTAGGCGCCAGCAGACCAAATCTACATAGGGTGCCATATAATCCTAAGGCCGCGCCTGGTCTCTGGACTATTCCTATTAAAGATAGTGCTGAAGCCATGAGGAAAACTGGCATAATCAGTTAGGAACTTACAAATCCTAATTCCTGTCCCATGTACTTTTTTCAGTTCTGTTTTTTTAAATAAACTCTATCCACAATAGTTATCCTTTAATGCCCATTTTCAGTTTACTACTTTTTTGACAGTTGGACTCCCACATGACTAAGTTGTACCATTTTACAGAATATTTCTCTTCAGTAACCTTACATGTACACACTTCTTAATAACTCCTGTTGTATCTATCTATTATATCACAATGGTGTGCTGGCCTTTTGTATCTGTATAGCTTTTGTTTATTCTGTATATGGCCTTTACGCAAGTGTTGTTAAAAATCATTTGAATAAAAAGTGTTCACATTTTATGTTCAATGGTTGATTTTAAGGACATTTCTACAATTAAAAAATCTTATTTTGCCAGAAAGCCTCCAATTAATAACGGATTATTTGGAGAATGTTTTAGGTGTAATCAGCATTTTAAAAAATTCTTTGTCATTTATATATTTACTGAATCTCTACTCTCTTATATGTGTGTGTGTGGAAATACTGAAATTAAGGAGAAAATAAAATATGTACTAACCTCTTCCTGGTTCAAAGGCTACTGATAAAAACCAGGATTGTTGTTCTGAAGTGTGTGTTGCCATGGAAACCTTATTATGACATCATGATATAATACTCTTGTACTTCATAAATTAAAACACAAGCAATTTTAGCACATCTTATTGCTCCGCCCCTGTCTGTGAAATATGGGCAATGTAACATTAAACATATCTTTTCAAGGGCATGTTTAAGGGGAGGGGGGTTCCTGGTGCCTGGAATCCCCCTTTCTGCCTGCTCAGTGCATGTCTGCTGGTCCACTTCTCAGGCTGTCCATAGACTGTTATATATATTATATATAGATTGTTACTTGTTATATTGACTGTGAGTGAGAGCAGAATTTTTTGTGATTGACACAGTCATAGAGATCTGTATTAACATTTAACCTGCAGCTTGAGTGATTGCTAAGACTGGGTCTATATACAGAATAATATATAGTATAAAAGCATATAAATACTATGGCTATAATATATAGTATAAAGCATATAAAAATATATTAAAAGCGTATTATCCCTCATATATTATAAGATACAGGAATGCTTTTCCATTATTCTTTATACAGAATGATGTTCATGTGCCCTTAAATGTCTGATTTTATCAGCTCTCTCTACTTTAGTAAAGGAAACTGGTAATGGAATTTTGTGTCTTGCCCGATAGGTTCCGATACCAACATATCATGCAAATTCATAAGATTCCACCGTCAGTGTCACAGCTCTGACTTTAAAGACACTAATGGTAAAGTAGTGGCAAATGTGGATTTCCTCAGTAAACAGAACATTAAGTCTGGGTACACACGGACAAATATTTCAATCTATATCTTTCATGGCCGGGACGAGCACTGTTGTTTGTCAGCAAAAGGCACCACACGTTCGACATGATTTCTCGATCCAGGCAAATGACAACTGACATATCATTCACCCCGCAGACGAAAATCACCTCAGATTTATATCGTCCCAACCAATACATAAAGAATTGCTCGGTTGTGCCTGAAAAATCTGTTTGTGTGTACCCCAACCATATAAATATACTTGATAAATAAGTAAAGGAATATCTGTATTGGCCAGCTGTGACAGAATCATGGCAATCAGAGATTGTATAGTAGAATGTACCCCTTACTGGGTAAATTATAAAAGATATTAGATGTTAGCGAAGAGTACACCAGCGACCATATTGCAAGATAATAATCTCTGTTCCCCTTTGGTCAATGTTCTCCTCCACTTATACTGAACGTTTTTTTTTTTATTAGTATTTTGGGGGTAATTTTTAATGTTTGTACTTGCTTTTCGAAAGTGTGTTTTTTATTGTAATTATGGTATATATGAGCGGATTTATTACAACATTCGTTCTTATATGCTTTCTAATCTTCTTTTTGGTTTCACTTATTTTAATTTTTAAGTAAAATATATTTTTGGGGAACCCTTTTTGTATTCTTTGTGTACGTTTTGTAGTCTCCTTTCGTACCTTTGGAGAGGATTGTTATACAATATGTGTTTTTTGGCCCATTTTTATGTTTTTGTACTTTATGTGTATGTGTTGTTTTATTCCGTACATTTATAGGAGAATTATTGGAGAAGAAGAAGAAACATTATATGATAAAATTCAGAAACATAATGCAGCATCCTGGTAATTTTTTCTTCCGAATAGTCATTTTCAGCAGTTATGATTTGTTCAATCTTTCCAAAGATAATAATCTCTGCTCTTTGGTCACTGTTCTCCTCCACTTCTGTCTTAACTTTTTTTTTTGTTTTATTATTTTTTGGGGTAATTTTTTAATTGTTTGTACTTGCTTCTAAAGTGTTTTGTTGTTTTTTTATTGTTAATTATTGGTATATATGGAGCAGGATTTTATTACAACATTTCTTTCTTCTCTGCTCTTCTAATCTTCTTTTGGTTTCACTTTATTTGAATTTTTAAAATATATTTTGGGGAACATTTTTTGTATTTCTTTGTGTACGTTTTGTAGTCTTACTTTTCTGTACCTTTGGAGAAGGATTGTTTTACACATATATTGTTCATTTTTGGCCATTTTTCTTTTTTTGTACTTTTATGTGTATATTGTTGTTTTATACCGTACATTTTATAGGAGAATTAATTGGAGAAACATTTTATTATAACATTTCAGAAAATAATGCAGCTATCCTGGCAATTTTTTCTTCCAGAATTAGCCATTTTTTCAGCAGTTATTGATTTTGTTCCATCCTTTCTTATTCTTCTAATGTTTTCTTTTTGCTCTCATCTTCATTTGTTTCTACATAATTATCTTCATTTGTTTCTACATAATTATCTTCATTTGTTTCTTCTTCCTTATTCTCATCTTTGCCTTCATCCTTATCTCCCTCTATTTCTTCATCACTATCTTCCTCTGTGTCTTCATCATCTCCTAGTTTTGGAAAAAGATCACACTACATTAACATTGTTTTTTAGTATAGAGATGTCAAGTGAGACATGATACATTTAGATTATAATATATGAATAGATCTAGAAAATAGGTCTAAAAAATAACTCACCATAAATCAGGCTCTAGCTTAGCTTGGTCCATCCTTGAAATAGGTGAAGATATCTCCAGTAAATTAATATCATTGTAGGCTAAGGGATATAAAATAATAGAAACTGTAAACAATAGATGATAATCTTTAAATTGTTTACTTAATGGAGAAAAAAAGACTAAAATATATTTGTGCTGGTATAAATTTAATTACATGCCTGCGTACTTCCTACACCCATTGCAGTGAATGGAAATCAATTCTTTCTTAATATGGGTAATAATGACATCTCAAATGCATGAACCCACTAGGCGTTTGGGTAAACCATACATCTGAAGTTGAGACCTTTTCAAAAAAGAAACTCACTGGGTCAATAAGTGAAATAAATGCCATGCACACCGACTTGCAGTCTTACATCAAAGTTTTTTCGGTACAACATTGTACCTTCTTCAGACAAAACTGTAAGAAAGATACAATATTGTACTGAAACATCACTTTTATGTTCCGTGTATAATTTAATAAAGTACACAGGACTGCAAGTCTGGGTGTGCATGGCATTTATCTCACTTATTGTTACATTTACTGTCTTTTGCCTCAGTCTGCCATTTGCACCTAGCACAAACGACCAACTATTCACTACAGGTTTGTGCAGGTTTCCTCGCCTGGTTTCTAACTTACTGGATCAGCTACTCCCACGGACACAGTACAATAATGAACTTTACTTACGTTCGTTTTTCCTTTGGCCATTTCAAATATCACGATCCCCAATGACCAGATGTCACTCTGAAAAGAGAAATAGAACATTTGCTGTAAAAGCCAACATAACAAGTGCAACAAGTTTTTTTAGAAGTACAAGGAAAAACGATTTCCCCCCATTCTTAACATGTATATACAATGAGAGAAAGGTGACATAAAATAAAAATAAAATGTTAGATTGTTCTTAACTATTAAAACTGCCAAAGAGGAATCGTGAAGAGTCCTAGTCAGAAATCTTTTTGTGTTTAAAGGATGGGACGAGTGGTTTGGACCAGAGAAAATCTTGAAGGACAATTATACCCTTTCCACTTCCATACTGTATAGTACCAATGGTGAGAACCTAATCACTAAGCCCTCAACCCTGGGTACTTAACCTAACACTTTTATGCCTATTTAAAGTTTTTTCGATGCTCTATTCCATTATAACCCTCTGCCACTGTCATTGACAGTCTACGATGTACCTAATTGGAAATATGCTTATTTGCAGAAAGTAATAATCAACAGTGTGTTGAGGCACAGGACTTAGTATAGTTCCAAGTGGGCAATAGTGCAGAAACTAATAAATATATTATTGAAAAACAACAAAGAGAATAGGAAAGTACCACACTCATAATTAGATAAATACATAAAAACCCTTTAATGCATAAGTATAAACACTGGGGTATGCACAGGACAAATAGCAAAAAACAAAAAACTTAAAATCCTATATACATATGAGTACCTATGTCCCCTACTGCCATTGCTTCCAAAGCAAGTGGAACCCCTTCCCCAGGGAATTAAGTAAGTGCTGGTAATAATTTAGTCATACACTTATCTGTCAGAGTCAAGCTTCAGCTGAAAATCACCAAAGGGGGTCCAACATTGGCTCCCTCTTTTTGTCCCCTGCTCGAGCTCTTTACTCATTGGCTCCCTCTTTTTGACTTCTGACAGATAGTGTATGACTGCTATTATTACCACACTTACTTAATTCCCTGGGGGAAGGCTGCACTTGCTTTGGACGCCATGGCAGTGGAGGACAAAGATACTCAAATGTATATAGGATTTTAAGTGTTTTTATTTTGCTATTTGTCCTGTGCTATACCCCAGTGTTTATACTTATGCTAATAAAGGGTTTTCATATATTTATCTAATAATGAGTGCGGTACTTTCCTATTCTCTTTGTTGTCTTCTCATTGGGTACATCACAGATTGCGGGAAAGTGTGAACAGCTGCTATGCAACTTTGGAAGAAGAGGAGTAAGTAGGAGAGTGAGTTTAACTATCATTTAAGATAGCAATAAAATGATACCCGATATCTCTGGTATATAAGAATCATCTGAATACAGCTTTTCATTAATAACTGTCAACATAGAAAAATAATGTGACTATAGCTCAGAAAAACAGGGCCAGCAATATAATAAGTAAACATATATCATACCTTGGCATTGTATCCATCATTCTGTCCTAAACTGCAGAGGTGGACCTCAGGTGCAGATAATACATGGAACCTCTGCAGTTTTCTGTTTTGTCCTCAGTCCTATGTAGTGACGGCCACACCGAAATCAGCTGTAATGGCAATTGTACTTATAAATAATTGTTTAGTTTTGGATAGAGAATTAAGGCAAATTAGTAAAATCACAAATAAATGTAGAAACATACAAATATTTAGGTGTTAAAAAAGTAAATCAGCATAAAATGTTTCTTCTCTTTTTAAAAATGATTTAAAAATGTTATCAAATAAAAAGAGACAACCTGTAACATTCACCTCAGTTGACACAATTCTGCCCCACTAGCTGCATGTTTCTGTGTGGGGAGACTGTGGGGTGAGGACAAAGAAGAGCTAGGGGCATCTCATCATGGAAGACACTGATCCTAGAAATGCTGCTATATAAGTCCACTAACATGCAATGTTACGTTTCTGATTAGTCACTTATCCTGTTCTCTTCAAAGCTTCCTGCCATCTGTTTTTATAATAAACTAAATTTTCCTTACCAATTTTGACTTGACCATCCTCTGAGAAAATTATATTTTCTGGCTTTATGTCTTGGTGGATAATTCCAGATTGTTGCAGAATACATCCCTGGGGAGGATAATAGCATTCATTTTAAAGTTGTAGTTTTCTAAATTTGATTATTCAACATTGTCCCTTTCATTCCAATAAGAATTTCGAATATCAAATTATTATATTATTGTACATATTCTGGTTGAAAACATATAGTTTACCAGTCCTACCTGCAATATCTCTTTTGCAATTATTGGATCCATTGCCATGCAGATAACAAGTGTACACATGGAAATGCATATTGATAAGATCATACAGTGATCCACTGCCACAAAACTCCATGATTATCTACAATACAAATAAAATAATTTATGTTATATTGTTGCTATTGTCATATATGTTTATCCAGCTGTATTTTAATTCTGTCATATCATTAATTTATATATTACAATATAAGTTATAAAAACTTACCCATAATTGCTCATTTCCTGGGTGGATCTGGTGTACACAGGCATCGTAACAATAAACAATATTTTTTGTGCTTTAATTTTTGAAGGATAAGGATCTCCTGCAATTGATCCTCCTTTTCATCCTGATATATATAACAAAAAAACATGAACACCCAGAATGGCAATTTAAATCAAAATATTTCACTGTCAGTGTTAAAGGAGTTCACAATACTAGAAAACCAAATCACATACTTAGAGGGTAACCGTGGTCTCCAATTCTTCCAAACTAGTAAGAACCATATAAAAAGCCTTGCATCATACCTTCAAAATAAAACCTAAATCACATCTCTAGGTGCATTATAGGCTCCTCTTCTCAACTGTCAATTTTTCCCCAGGTACTTCCTGATTTCCCCAGCTTAAGTCTTTATTGAGCATGCTTCTCCCCCGGGGCAGAGGGGCTAGCAGAGGTAAGGTGATGTCACTAAAGCTACTGGAAGCAGGAAGTTTGAACATTCAGCCCAATATCATTTCTCACAGCTGAAGTTCAGAGATGTGATTGTCGCTCATTATAAAGGAAATACGGCAGGCTTTCATTAACCCTAACTTGTTTGGAGACCACAGTTGCCCTTTAAATTAATCAGTATTTAAAACAGATAAGCCTTTAATACATAAAAGGACATACAATGTTTTCATATGGTTGTCTGTTTCTAGGTAGTTGTGAGTATAGCCCATATATATCATGATATCCATACATTGCCAATTGCTAATTTCTCTTTATCCCAGTTATTAGTAAATATATGGCTGTTTAGATGAGAGCATCTTTGCAATTTTCATTAAACTACAGAATTCAAATGAAAAGTTGTGCATTACCTCTTCAACATCTACCACTTTGACGGCAACTTCCAAGTTTTGATGCCTTAGTCGACTCTTTAAACAAAACAGAATAGGTTTTTGTTATAAGTTTAAGACTGAACCCAGAAAATATAATTTAGAAAACAGGAATGTTAATATTTGAGTCAGATATTCCCATATATAACTTACCTGATATACTTTCCCGAATGCACCTGCGCCGATGATCTTAAATCCCTCAAATCTATGTGCAGGATTCTAGAACAGTGATAACAAGGGCATGATTGACTTCCTCCACAGATTTTAAAGTCTTTTATTTAAACAATTTAAATAATTACATTTGCAATGTCTTTCTTTCTGTCAACTAGGAAAGTTTATCATATGAAATAGGCTGGGTAATGACTTTTAGAATATGAAATATAAATCAGTGTGGTGCACTATTATTCAGGAAGTTAAGTGAGGGTAATCATGGGGATAAAAAAGACATAAAAAAGAACACGAAAGTATCCCCTCAGTGATACCCTCTTGGTTATGGCAAACCAAGGTTAGTGAGAATTAAAATGTCAAAACTTTTTAGATATACATTAAAAGTTACAAAATAGTAAACAAAAGTTGAAATCCAAAGGAGAGTGCTCTTATTTCAGATATACACCAGATAGTGGTAGGAGATGGACTTACTCTCAGACCCACTAAATCCTACCAAATGTAGATAGAGTGGGGAATTCTCTCCACTACAACGTCCATCCGTGTACAGAGGCACTCAATAAATCAATAGAGCTACATAGCCTCACACGATATGGTGAACTGGATCCTGTATGGATTTATTGGGTGCCTCTGTACACAGATGGAGTTGTAGTGGAGAGAATTCTCCCATCTATACTATTTGTAGGATTTAGAGGACTGAGCGTAAGTCCATCTCCTACCACTATCTGGTGTATCTGGAATAAGAGCACTCTCCTTTTGGATTTTAACTTTTTGTTCTAGTTTGTAAATGTTATGTATCCCTAATAAAATTTGTACATTTAATTCTCACTAACCTTGGTTTGCCATAACCGAGAGGGTATCACTGAGAGGGGATATTTTCGTGTTTCTATTATGTCTATTTTAGAATATGTGACAAGCCTATGAATGTGCTGGTAATAGAAGTCACCTTAAAAAAGATTCAACTATGGCTACCACCCCAGTGGCATAACTAGGAATCATTGGGCCCCCTTGCAAAACTGGCCACTATCAGTGTTTCATCCACAGTGGTTTTCTGGAAAAGCTATATCTGTCATATATCTCCCCGCTTCCCTGGTAGTTACACCCCTGCTACCACTGGTGTCTAATATGAAAACTTGCAGCCACCAATCCCTTCTTAATATCATCCTAACCCATTGTTAATAGAGAAAACAGTGCAGCACAATTCCTGAATTCCCTGTGTGTTTTAATGTGAACTTTTGTACTTACGAAAGATACCACTGGGATGTCATCTTGTTCCTTAAAAATAAAAAAAGTGTTACCAATTTCATTTATAAAAATACCAAAACTTGTACTTTTAACTGTTGACTTGTTGTGAAATTAACCACTATTACAAATATGATCTACTTTATTTTCTACTTACTGTATCATTAGAAGGGGTCTGGTGTTTGGATATCCTAAAGGGAAAAACAATATTATGAGTTGTGTGTTATCATGTAAAAGGCATTATATAACATCCTAATTACATAGTCAAACACATATCTTCATTCATCATACCCAGGTGTATTACCAGTATACTACCATGGCCACTGACCCTATACACATTGTTAAATGGTTGTGGAACTCATTTGTATAAATACTGCTCCTGATCACTCGCAGAACACCTTACTTGGGACAAGATTTTTTTTTTCAAAAGGAAACGATCAAATCAGATTGATCAATTGGTAAATGGCATGACAAGTGAAATATAAAAGCATATAAAGGGTGGCATTAAACATGGTGTTGATTAGTTTATGGGCTGGGTACCAAATCAATTACCTCTAAAACAGCTATGCTCTAATCACTACAATGTTTTCACTGTTCTATTGTATCTTTTCTTCTACTTACATCAAATCCAGATGGTAATTCCAGCTCGTGCTAAAGGAAAAGACAATCATGATTATTTTTTTTTATTAAAGAATTGCCAGCCAATTTAACATTGAATTAGATATAAAACAAATTTGTTTTTCACCTGTTAACAATCATGTATAGTATCTTTAAAGGGCATGTCTACCCCCAAACTAAAAAACTTGCCCAACTGCTGGCCCCACTGGATAGTGTAAAAAAAAAATACCTTACCGTACCTTAATCTTTACTCCATATGGTTTTCATGCAGTGCCTTGTGAAAATCCAGGCAACTGAAGATAGCTGTCTGTGTGTAAAATAGTTTGGCCTCCTTCTTTGTCCTCTAAGAGGACTCTGGCATGTGTGGGGGACTCTCTTGCTCGCTCTCCTCTCCATCCCTTTGTGTCCCTCTGTGCTGTGATTTCCTTTTTTTTTTTTAATGCCTACACTGTATGGACCACCCACCTAATCTTAAACCCATATTTACATGTGTAAAATTAGACCAGAACTGTACTTGCGCTCCTTTATTCCTCAGATCCTCTGAAGACCGCCAGCCACATCCTTGATTGGTTGGTTTCCAGTCAATCACAGACAAGGCTGCTGGTCACTCCCTTCTGAGCTTCCATTCCCAGAAGAAACAGAAGAGCTTAGCCGAGGAAACAAAGGTGGGTAAATACAATTCTGGTCCGATTTTAAGACTATGGTGTTTTAGAGTTAGGGGGTCCCCACAGTGAGGGCATTTCTTGATTTGAACATCCTTTTAAATAACCATTGTTCATCATCTGTACTCATAGGAATAGATCGACCTGTACCCTGAAATTATGTGTGTAATGGTGATATGGTGTGTCCACTAAAGGAAAGTTGCAGAAATCCCTGTTTTATGCAAACAGGTATTCATTTTGGGTGGGTTTCAATCAAGTGGACTTTTTTATACTAGCAAATGCTGGACCATACCTCTATGTTACTAATGATTTAATCAAAATAATAAATATTTCCCATTGTAGCAGAAACAGCGTATCAGGCCCAATAGAAGAGAAAAGGACTGGTGTGAATAAGGCAGTCCACACTCCGTGGATGAACGGTATAGCCCATGAGGTATAAAAAAAACATGTTTTGGTTCTATTTTAAAATTTATTCTCTTAAAAGTTTACCGAAAGGCTGAGCTCCAAAGTAAAAGTAAAATTTTGCCTTGAGTATCTTACCAAGAGAGATGTTTCCATTTTCATTCTGTTTCCAAAGCTTGGCTACCCACTATTGTAGACGGACAAGAGAAAAAAAAAAGATAATAAGAATGCACCAACAGATATAAAAATACAACATATTTCCATATAGAGATGAATATTCTTACCATATAGAGGTGTCACTACCATCATATGCCCCAATGCATTGATACTTCTATTGGAGACTAAAAAAAAAGAACAGGTAGGTATAAGATTACAAGAAATTACTAATATATATTTTAAATGATATATAAGATTATATATAATGATATAATCTTATATATCTATATAAAAATAAATAGGCTTACCAGAGAGGTGTTTACACTTTCATTCTGTTCCAAAGCTGGCTACCCACTATTGTGACTGAACAGAGAAATAAAAAAAGATGATAAGAAGGCACCAACAGATATAAAAAATACAACATTTTCCATATAGAGATGATATTCTACCATAGAGGTGTCACTACCATCAATATGCCCCAATGCATTGATATCTTCTATTGGAACTAAAAAAAGAACAGGTAGTATAAGATTACAAAATATGTACTAATATATATTTAAATGATATATATAGAATTATATATAAGATATAACACTTATATATCTATATAAATAAATGAGGCTTACCAGAGAGTTTGTTTCCACTTACATCTGTCCCAATGAATTGCCATCTATATTGCAGCTGGAAAAGTAAAGGATAAACAAAATTGAAAGAAATGCACTGATCTTGCTCCCAAACCTGTCACTGTTTGTTTGCTTGAAGTACTGAAAAAAGGATTACATGACTGATTACACATTTACAATCACTGTAATACAATGTAGGATTATTAACCATAGAACAATATGGGAGACAGTCAATTGGAGTATATGTAAAATATATGAAACCACCAAGTAGTAGATAGGCATGTAAGGGGCTATTTAAAGCAATTTATGATTTAGACGGTTTTACATTATATTCTTTATGCTCATATATTCATTCAAAATTTACATTACAAAATTTAAAGTCTTACTCTCCGTATGCAGCCAAAAATATTAAAGCAGCAAACGCCTTCTTAAATCCTTTTTTGAATCCTTCCAACCCATATTGCTGGTTTAACAAGCTATCAATCAAGTTAAAATCACAACAAATAATTAGTTCTATGTTTAGTCAATATTCTTTAAAAATCATTTTAAAATTGTTTTATAGACAATCTGGAAAAACATTTTAATATCTCATCTTATGTGAAATAAAACATGCAAAATATAAGGATTGTATTGGATTAGATTAGACCTAAGGGAGAAGACAAAATAAATGATATGCTGGATGTTGTTGTCTTGTATCTAGCCTATATCAAAGCACATGCTTGTGTTAAACTGGATAGGTTAATCAAGATTTTTTTTTTGGCAGAAACCTTAAATATCTATTAAATGATAGCCTGGAATACATATAAAAGAAATCGTCACTTTAAAATTCTTTTTGTCAACTCTAATGATAAACTAATACACTATTTGTGTGGAAATACTGAAATTGAGAAGAACGAAAAAATCTACTGACCTCTCCAGAATCAAAAAGACAACTGTTAAATTGTACCAGGGTTGTTGTTATAAAGTGTGTGTTTATGGAAACCTACTATGACATCACAATGCAACATTGCTGAGCACTGGCCATGAACTTAAAGAGAAAATATAACCTGTTTATATGTATTAGTTATTTTTTACTTGCTAGCTACTCCTAAACTGAGAAGAATGGGATAAAGAAAATAATATAAAATCTACTTGAATCTGGTAACTGAAACAAATGTGACAAACAGTGGACAAGACCTAGTACTGTCATATATCAGTAGGTGTCCTTTATCCAATGGCCCCTAAACCTTACTATCACCTTTTGTCCTGCTTTATACCTGCTTGCATTAGTGACCTACCCTATATCAGATAGTATACATCACACTGATAAAAATCCTCATCATTTACACTGATAAAAATGACTCCTCCTTTATTTCATATATCTATTGATCTATATGCTATTGTAAGCTCTACGGGCAGGGACCTCCTTTCCTCTTGTGGCTAAGCTCTAGCACTTATATAGTATATTTTATATTTATAAATTTATATATTTATGTACCGAACAATTTATGTATTTGCCCCCCTTGTATGACTTTTTTGTATTTGTTATTGTACAGCACTGCATCCCAAGTGGCGCATTATAATAAAGTGTTCATATATATATTCATATACAGATCTGGGGCCCAGCATACAGCTCAGCAATTTATTTTAATATCTGGGTACTTATTTATCTCTTTACTCTTATCTGGATATTTTTATTGTACTGCTCCGTAAAAGGATATCTATACCCAGCCCCAAATAAAAGTCACCTGGGGCTGGGAAGTAGGACTGGGTCAATAAGTGAAATAAATGCCATGCACACCAGACTTGCAGTCTTACATCAAAGTTATGTTTCGGTACAACATTGTACCTTCTTCAGACAAAACTGTAAGAAAGATACAATATTGTACTGAAACATCACTTTTATGTTCCTGTGTATAATTTAATAAAGTACACAGGACTGCAAGTCTGGGGGTGTGCATGGCATTTATCTCACTTATTGTTACATTTACTGTTTTTGCCTCAGTCTGCCATTTGCACCTCAGCACAAACGACCAACTATTCACTACAGGTTTGTGCAGGTTTCCTCGCCTGGTTTCTAACTTACTGGATCAGCTACTCCCACGGACACAGTACAATAATGAACTTTACTACTTCGTCGTTTTCCTTTGGGCCATTTCAAATATCACGATCCCCAATGACCAGATGTCACTCTGAAAAGAGAAATAGAACATTTGCTGTAAAAGCCAACATAACAAGTGCAACAAGTCTTTTTTAGAAGTACAAGGAAAAACGATTTCCCCCCATTCTTAACATGTATATACAATGGAGAAAGGTGACATAAAATAAAAATAAAATGTTAGATTGTTCTTAACTATTAAAACTGCCAAAGAGGAATCGTGAAGAGTCCTAGTCAGAAATCTTTTTGTGTTTAAAGGATGGGACGAGTGGTTTGGACCAGAGAAAATCTTGAAGGACAATTATACCCTTTCCACTTCCATACTGTATAGTACCAATGGTGAGAACCTAAATCACTAAGCCCTCAACCCTGGGTACTTAACCTAACACTTTTATGCCTATTTAAAGTTTTTTCGATGCTCTATTCCATTATAACCCTCTGCCACTGTCATTGACAGTCTACGATGTACCTAATTGGAAATATGCTTATTTGCAAAAGTAATAATCAACAGTGTGTTGAGGCACAGGACTTAGTATAGTTCCAAGTGGGCAATAGTGCAGAAACTAATAAATATATTATTGAAAAACAACAAAGAGAATAGGAAAGTACCACACTCATAATTAGATAAATACATAAAAACCCTTTAATGCATAAGTATAAACACTGGGGTATGCACAGGACAAATAGCAAAAAACAAAAAACTTAAAATCCTATATACATATGAGTACCTATGTCCCCTACTTGCCATTGCTTCCAAAGCAAGTGGAACCCCTTCCCCAGGGAATTAAGTAAGTGCTGGTAATAATTTAGTCATACACTTATCTGTCAGAGTCAAGCTTCAGCTGAAAATCACCAAAGGGGGTCCAACATTGGCTCCCTCTTTTTGTCCCCTGCTCGAGCTCTTTACTCATTGGCTCCCTCTTTTTGACTTCTGACAGATAGTGTATGACTGCTATTATTACCACACTTACTTAATTCCCTGGGGGAAGGCTGCACTTGCTTTGGACGCCATGGCAGTGGAGGAAGATACTCAAATGTATATAGGATTTTAAGTGTTTTTATTTTGCTATTTTCCTGTGCTATACCCCAGTGTTTATACTTTGCTAATAAAGGTTTTCATATATTTATCTAATAATGAGTGCGGTACTTTCCTATTCTCTTTGTTGTCTTCTCATTGGGTACATCACAGATTGCGGGAAAGTGTGAACAGCTGCTATGCAACTTTGGAAGAAGAGGAGTAAGTAGGAAGAGTGAGTTTAACTATCATTTAAGATAGCAATAAAATGATACCCGATATCTCTGGTATATAAGAATCATCTGAATACAGCTTTTCATTAATAACTGTCAACATAGAAAATAATGTGACTATAGCTCGAAAAACAGGGCCAGCAATATAATAAGTAAACATATATCATACCTTGGCATTGTATCCATCATTCTGTCCTAAACTGCAGAGGTGGACCTCAGGTGCAGATAATACATGGAACCTCTGCAGTTTTCTGTTTTGTCCTCAGTCCTATGTAGTGACGGCCACACCGAAATCAGCTGTAATGGCAATTGTACTTATAAATAATTGTTTAGTTTTGGATAGAGAATTAAGGCAAATTAGTAAAATCACAATAAATGTAGAAACATACAAATATTTAGGTGTTAAAAAAGTAAATCAGCATAAAATGTTTCTTCTCTTTTTAAAAATGATTTAAAAATGTTATCAAATAAAAAGAGACAACCTGTAACATTCACCTCAGTTGACACAATTCTGCCCCACTAGCTGCATGTTTCTGTGTGGGGAGACTGTGGGGTGAGGACAACAGAAGAGCTAGGGGCATCTCATCATGGAAGACACTGATCCTAGAAATGCTGCTATTAAAGTCCCACTAACATGCAATGTTACGTTTCTGATTAGTCACTTATCCTGTTCTCTTCAAAGCTTCCTGCCATCTGTTTTTATAATAAACTAAATTTTCCTTACCAATTTTGACTTGACCATCCTCTGAGAAAATTATATTTTCTGGCTTTATGTCTTGGTGGATAATTCCAGATTGTTGCAGAATACATCCCTGGGGAGGATAATAGCATTCATTTTAAAGTTGTAGTTTTCTAAATTTGATTATTCAACATTGTCCCTTTCATTCCAATAAGAATTTCGAATTCAAATTATTATATTATTGTACATATTCTGGATTGAAAACATATAGTTTACCAGTCCTACCTGCAATATCTCTTTTGCAATTATTGGATCCATTGCTCATGCAGATAACAAGTGTACACATGGAAATGCATATTGATAAGATCATACAGTGATCCACTGCCACAAAACTCCATGATTATCTACAATACAAATAAAATAATTTATGTTATATTGTTGCTATTGTCATATATGTTTATCCAGCTGTATTTTAATTCTGTCATATCATTAATTTATATATTACAATATAAGTTATAAAAACTTACCCATAATTGCTCATTTCCTGGGTGGATCTGGTGTACACAGGCATCGTAACAATAAACAATATTCTTGTGCTTTAATTTTTGAAGGATAAGGATCTCCTGCAATTGATCCTCCTTTTCATCCTGATATATATAACAAAAAAACATGAACACCCAGAATGGCAATTTAAATCAAAATATTTCACTGTCAGTGTTAAAGGAGTTCACAATACTAGAAAACCAAATCACATACTTAGAGGGTAACCGTGGTCTCCAATTCTTCCAAACTAGTAAGAACCATATAAAAAGCCTTGCATCATACCTTCAAAATAAAACCTAAATCACATCTCTAGGTGCATTAATAGGCTCCTCTTCTCAACTGTCAATTTTTCCCCAGGTACTTCCTGATTTCCCCAGCTTTAAGTCTTTATTGAGCATGCTTCTCCCCCGGGGCAGAGGGGCTAGCAGAGGTAAGGTGATGTCACTAAAGCTACTGGAAGCAGGAAGTTTGAACATTCAGCCCAATATCATTTCTCACAGGCTGAAGTCAGAGATGTGATTGTCGGCTCATTATAAAGGAAATACTGCAGGCTTTCATTTAACCCTAACTTGTTTGGAGACCACAGTTGCCCTTTAAATTAATCAGTATTTAAAACAGATAAGCCTTTAATACATAAAAGGACATACAATGTTTTCATATGGTTGTCTGTTTCTAGGTAGTTGTGAGTATAGCCCATATATATCATGATATCCATACATTGCCAATTGCTAATTTCTCTTTATCCCAGTTATTAGTAAATATATGGCTGTTTAGATGAGAGCATCTTTGCAATTTTCATTAAACTACAGAATTCAAATGAAAAGTTGTGCATTACCTCTTCAACATCTACCACTTTGACGGCAACTTCCAAGTTTTGATGCCTTAGTCGACTCTTTAAACAAAACAGAATAGGTTTTTGTTATAAGTTTAAGACTGAACCCAGAAAATATAATTTAGAAAACAGGAATGTTAATATTTGAGTCAGATATTCCCATATATAACTTACCTGATATACTTTCCCGAATGCACCTGCGCCGATGATCTTAAATCCCTCAAATCTATGTGCAGGATTCTAGAACAGTGATAACAAGGGCATGATTGACTTCCTCCACAGATTTTAAAGTCTTTTATTTAAACAATTTAAATAATTACATTTGCAATGTCTTTCTTTCTGTCAACTAGGAAAGTTTATCATATGAAATAGGACTGGGTAATGACATTTTAGAATATGAAAATAAATCAGTGTGGTGCACTATTATTCAGGAAGTTAAGTGAGGGTAATCATGGGGATAAAAAAGACATAAAAAAGAACACGAAAGTATCCCCTCAGTGATACCCTCTTGGTTATGGCAAACCAAGGTTAGTGAGAATTAAAATGTCAAACTTTTTAGATATACATTAAAAGTTACAAAATAGTAAACAAAAGTTGAAATCCAAAGGAGAGTGCTCTTATTTCAGATATACACCAGATAGTGGTAGGAGATGGACTTACTCTCAGACCCACTAAATCCTACCAAATGTAGATAGAGTGGGAGAATTCTCTCCACTACAACGTCCATCCGTGTACAGAGGCACTCAATAAATCAATAGAGCTACATAGCCTCACACGATATGGTGAACTGGATCCTGTATGGATTTATTGGGTGCCTCTGTACACAGATGGAGTTGTAGTGGAGAGAATTCTCCCATCTATACTATTTGTAGGATTTAGAGGACTGAGCGTAAGTCCATCTCCTACCACTATCTGGTGTATCCTGGAATAAGAGCACTCTCCTTTTGGATTTTAACTTTTTGTTTAGTTTGTAAATGTTATGTATCCCTAATAAAATTTGTACATTTAATTCTCACTAACCTTGGTTTGCCATAACCGAGAGGGTATCACTGTGAGGGGATATTTTCGTGTTCTATTATGTCTATTTTAGAATATTGACAAGCCTATGATGTGCTGGTAATAGAAGTCACCTTAAAAAGATTCAACTATGGCTACCACCCCAGTGGCATAACTAGGAATCATTGGGCCCCCTTGCAAAACTGGCCACTATCAGTGTTTCATCCACGTGGTTTTCTGGAAAAGCTATATCTGTCATATATCTCCCCTGCTTCCCTGGTAGTTACACCCCTGCTACCACTGGTGTCTAATATGAAAACTTGCAGCCACCAATCCCTTCTTAAATCATCCTAACCCATTGTTAATAGAGAAAACAGTGCAGCACAATTCCTGAATTCCCTGTGTGTTTTAATGTGAACTTTTGTACTTACGAAAGATACCACTGGGATGTCATCTTGTTCCTTAAAAATAAAAAAAGTGTTACCAATTTCATTTATAAAAATACCAAAACTTGTACTTTTAACTGTTGACTTGTTGTGAAATTAACCACTATTACAAATATGATCTACTTTATTTTCTACTTACTGTATCATTAGAAGGGGTCTGGTGTTTGGATATCCTAAAGGGAAAAACAATATTATGAGTTGTGTGTTATCATGTAAAAGGCATTATATAACATCCTAATTACATAGTCAAACACATATCTTCATTCATCATACCCAGGTGTATTACCAGTATACTACCATGGCCACTGACCCTATACACATTGTTAAATGGTTGTGGAACTCATTTGTATAAATACTGCTCCTGATCACTCAGCAGAACACCTTACTTGGGACAAGATTTTTTTTTTCAAAAGGAAACGATCAAATCAGATTGATCAATTGGTAAATGGCATGACAAGTGAAATATAAAAGCATATAAAGGGTGGCATTAAACATGGTGTTGATTAGTTTATGGGCTGGGTACCAAATCAATTACCCTAAAACAGCTATGCTCTAATCACTACAATTGTTTTCACTGTTCTATTGTATCTTTTCTTCTACTTACATCAAATCCAGATGGTAATTCCAGCTCGTGCTAAAGGAAAAGACAATCATGATTATTTTTTTTTATTAAAGAATTGCCAGCCAATTTAACATTGAATTAGATATAAAACAAATTTGTTTTTCACCTGTTAACAATCATGTATAGTATCTTTAAAGGGCATGTCTACCCCCAAACTAAAAAACTTGCCCACTGCTGGCCCCACTGGATAGTGTAAAAAAAAAATACCTTACCGTACCTTAATCTTTACTCCATATGGTTTTCATGCAGTGCCTTGTGAAAATCCAGGCAACTGAAGATAGGCTGTCTGTGTGTAAAATAGTTTGGCCTCCTTCTTTGTCCTCTAAGGGACTCTGGCATGTGTGGGGGACTCTCTTGCTCCCGCTCTCCTCTCCCATCCCTTTGTGTCCCTCTGTGCTGTGATTTCCTTTTTTTTTTTAATGCCTACCACTGTATGGACCACCCACCTAATCTTAAACCCATATTTACATGTGTAAAATTAGACCAGAACTGTACTTGCGCTCCTTTATTCCTCAGATCCTCTGAAGACCGCCAGCCACATCCTTGATTGGTTGGTTTCCAGTCAATCACAGACAAGGCTGCTGGTCACTCCCTTCTGAGCTTCCATTCCCAGAAGAAACAGAAGAGCTTAGCCGAGGAAACAAGGTGGGTAAATACAATTCTGGTCCGATTTTAAGACTATGGTGTTTTAGAGTTAGGGGGTCCCCACAGTGAGGGCATTTCTTGATTTGAACATCCTTTTAAATAACCATTGTTCATCATCTGTACTCATAGGAATAGATCGACCCTGTACCCTGAAATTATGTGTGTAATGGTGATATGGTGTGTCCACTAAAGGAAAGTTGCAGAAATCCCTGTTTTATGCAAACAGGTATTCATTTTGGGTGGGTTTCAATCAAGTGGACTTTTTTATACTAGCAAAATGCTGGACCATACCTCTATGTTACTAATGATTTAATCAAAATAATAAATATTTCCCATTGTAGCAGAAACAGCGTATCAGGCCCATAGAAAGAGAAAAGGACTGGTGTGAATAAGGCAGTCCACACTCCGTGGATGAACGGTATAGCCCATGAGGTATAAAAAAAACATGTTTTGGTTCTATTTTAAAATTTATTCTCTTAAAAGTTTACCGAAAGGCTGAGCCTCCAAAGTAAAGTAAAATTTTGCCTTGAGTATCTTACCAAGAGAGATGTTTCCATTTTCATTCTGTTTCCAAAGCTTGGCTACCCACTATTGTAGACGACAAGGAGAAAAAAAAAGATAATAAGAATGCACCAACAGATATAAAAACTACAACATATTTCCATATAGAGATGAATATTCTTACCATATAGAGGTGTCACTACCATCATATGCCCCAATGCATTGATATCTTCTATTGGAGACTAAAAAAAAAGAACAGGTAGGTATAAGATTACAAGAAATTACTAATATATATTTTAAATGATATATAAGATTATATATAATATATAATCTTAATATCTATATAAAAATAAATAGGCTTACCAGAGAGGTGTTTACACTTTCATTCTGTTCCAACAAGCTGGCTACCCACTATTGTAGACTGAACAGAGAAATAAAAAAAGATGATAAGAAGAGCACCAACAGTATAAAAAATACAACATATTTCCATATAGAGATGATATTCTTACCATAGAGGTGTCACTACCATCAATATGCCCCAATGCATTGATATCTTCTATTGGAGACTAAAAAAAGAACAGGTAGTATAAGATTACAAAATATGTACTAATATATATTTAAATGATATATAAGAATTATATATAATGATATAACACTTATATATCTATATAAATAAATGAGGCTTACCAGAGAGTTGTTTCCACTTACATCTGTCCCAATGAATTGCCATCTATATTGCAGCTGGAAAAGTAAAGGATAAACAAAATTGAAAGAAATGCACTGATCTTGCTCCCAAACTCTGTCACTGTTTGTTTGCTTGAAGTACTGATAAAAAGGATTACATGACTGATTACACATTATACAATCACTGTAATACAATGTAGGATTATTAACCATAGAACAATATGGGAGACAGTCAATTGGAGTATATGTAAAATATATGAAACCACCAAGTAGTAGATAGGCATGTAAGGGGCTATTTTAAAGCAATTTATGATTTAGACGGTTTTTACATTATATATCTTTATGCTCATATATTCATTCAAAATTTAACATTACAAAATTTAAAGTCTTACTCTCCGTATGCAGCCAAAAATATTAAAGCAGCACAACGCCTTCTTAAATCCTTTTTTGAATCCTTCCAACCCATATTGCTGGTTAACAAGCTATCATCAAGTTAAAATACAACAAATAATTAGTTCTATGTTTAGTCAATATTCTTTAAAAATCATTTTAAAATTGTTTTATAGACAATCTGGAAAAACATTTTAATATCTCATCTTATGGTGAAATAAAACATGCAAATATAAGGATTGTATTGGATTAGATTAGACCTAAGGGAGAAGACAAAATAAATGATATGCTGGATGTTTTGTCTTGTATCTAGCCTATATCAAAGCACATGCTTGTGTTAAACTGGATAGGTTAATCAAGATTTTTTTTTTGGCAGAAACCTTAAATATCTATTAAATGATAGCCTGGAATACATATAAAAGAAATCGTCACTTTAAAATTCTTTTTGTCAACTCTAATGATAAACTAATACACTATTTGTGTGGAAATACTGAAATTGAGAAGAACGAAAAAATCTACTGACCTCTCCAGAATCAAAAAGACAACTGTTAAATTGTACCAGGGTTGTTGTTATAAAGTGTATGTTTATGGAAACCTACTATGACATCACAATGCAACATTGCTGAGCACTGGCATGAACTAAAGAGAAAATATAACCTGTTTATATGTATTAGTTATTTTTTTACTTGCTAGCTACTCCTAAACTGAGAAGAATGGGATAAAGAAAATAATATAAAATCTACTTGAATCTGGTAACTGAAACAAATGTGACAAACAGTGGCAAGACCTAGTACTGTCATATATCAGTAGGTGTCCTATTATCCAATGGCCCCTAAACCTTACTATCACCTTTTGTCCTGCTTGTATACCTGCTTGCATTAGTGACCTACCCTATATCAGATAGTATACATTCACACTGATAAAAATCCTCATCATTTACACTGATAAAAATGACTCCTCCTTTATTTCATATATTGCTATTGATCTATATGCTATTGTAAGCTCTACGGGCAGGGACCTCCTTTCCTCTTGTGGCTAAGCTCTAGCACTTATATAGTTATATTTATATTTATAAATTTATATATTTATGTACCGAACAATTTATGTATTTGCCCCCCTTGTATGACTTTTTTGTATTTGTTATTGTACAGCACTGCATCCCAAAGTGGCGCATTATAATAAAGTGTTCATATATATATTCATATACAGATCTGGGGCCCAGCATACAGCTCAGCAATTTATTTTAATATCTGGGTACTTATTTATCTCTTTACTCTTATCTGGATATTTTTATTGTACTGCTCCGTAAAAAGGATATCTATACCCAGCCCCAAATAAAAGTCACCTGGGGCTGGGGAAGTAGGAAGCACAAACGACCAACTATTCACTACAGGTTTGTGCAGGTTTCCTCGCCTGGTTTCTAACTTACTGGATCAGCTACTCCCACGGACACAGTACTTGCAGAAAGTAATAATCAAACAGTGTGTTGAGGCACAGGACATTAGTATAGTTCCAAGTGGGCAATAGTGCAGAAACTAATAAATATATTATTGAAAAACAACAAAGAGAATAGGAAAGTACCACACTCATAATTAGATAAATACATAAAAACCCTTTATTAGCATAAGTATAAACACTGGGGTATAGCACAGGACAAATAGCAAAAAACAAAAACTTAAAATCCTATATACATATGAGTACCTATGTCCCCTACTGCCATTGCTTCCAAAGCAAGTGGAACCCCTTCCCCAGGGAATTAAGTAAGTGCTGGTAATAATATTAGTCATACACTTATCTGTCAGAAGTCAAGCTTCAGCTGAAAAGTCACCAAAGGGGGTCCAACATTGGCTCCCTCTTTTTGTCCCCTGCTCGAGCTCTTTACTCATTGGCTCCCTCTTTTTGACTTCTGACAGATAAGTGTATGACTGCTATTATTACCAGCACTTACTTAATTCCCTGGGGGAAGGGGTTCCACTTGCTTTGGAACAATGGCAAGTGGACATAGGTACTCATATTGTAATATGGATTTTAGTTTTTTGTTTTTTGCTATTTGTCCTGTGCTATACCCCAGTGTTTTATTATGCTAATAAGGGTTTTTTATGTATTTATCAATTATGAGTGTGGTACTTTCCTATTCTCTTTGTGTTTTTTCAATATTATTTATTAGTTTCTGCACTATTGCCCACTTGGAACTATACTAATGTCCTGTGCCTCAACACATCGTTTGATTATTACTTTCTGCAAATAAGCATATTTCCAATTAGGTACATCGTGACTGTCAATGACAGTGGCAGAGGGTTTAATGGAATAGAGCATCGAAAAAACTTTAAATAGGCATAAAAGCTGTTAGGTTAAGTACCCAGGGTTGAGGGCTTAGTGATTTAGGTTCTCACCATTGGTACTATACAGCTATGGAAGTGGAAAGGGTATATTGTCCTTCAAGATTTTCTCTGGTCCAAACCACTCTCCCATCCTTTAAACACAAAAGATTTCTGACTAGGACTCTTCACGATTCCTCTTTGGCAGTTCTTAATAGTTAAGAACAATCTAACATTTTATTTTATTTTATGTAACCCTTTCTCCCATTGTATATTACATGTTAAGAATGGGGGGAAATCGTTTTCCCTTGTTCTCAAAAAAGCACTTGTCTGTATGTTGGCTTTTACAGCAAATGTTCTATTTCTCTTTTTCAGAGTGACATCTGGTCATTGGGGATCGTGATATTTGAAATGGCCAAAGGAAAACGCGTAAGTAAAGTTCATTATTGTACTGTGTCCGTGGGAGTAGCTGATCCAGTAATTAGAAACCAGGCGAGGAAACCTGCACAAACCTGTAGTGAATAGTTGGTCGTTTGTGCTAGGTGCAAATGGCAGACTGAGGCAAAAGACAGTAAATGTAACAATAAGTGAGATAAATGCCATGCACACCAGACTTGCAGTCCTGTGTACTTTATTAAATTATACACAGGAACATAAAAGTGATGTTTCAGATACATATGTATCTTTCTTACAGTTTTGTCTGAAGAAGGTACAATGTTGTACGAAACATAACTTTGATGTAAGACTGCAAGTCTGGTGTGCATGGCATTTATTTCACTTATTGACCCAGTGAGTTTCTTTTTTGAAAAGGTCTCAACTTCAGATGTATGGTTTACCCAAACGCCTAGTGGGTTCATGCATTTGAGATGTCATTTATTACCCATGATAAGAAAGAATTGATTTCCATTCACTGCAATGGGTGTAGGAAGTACGCAGGCATGTAATTAAATTTATACCAGCACAAATATATTTTAGTCTTTTTTTCTCCATTAAGTAAACAATTTAAAGATTATCATCTATTGTTTACAGTTTCTATTATTTTATATCCCTTAGCCTACAATGATATTAATTTACTGGAGATATCTTCACCTATTTCAAGGATGGACCAAGCTAAGCTAGAGCCTGATTTATGGTGAGTTATTTTTTAGACCTATTTTCTAGATCTATTAATATATTATAATCTAAATGTATCATGTCTCACTTGACATCTCTATACCACACATCAGATGGAATTCCAGTGTTATCCAGCGTCTAATGAAATAGAAATCTGAACCTAAATGATAAACCCATGAAATGCGTTCTTTGTTTTCAACAAAAAGATGCCAGGCTGATGCTATATATGTTTTTCTCTTATGAAACAAAAGTTTTTAAATGAACATGTTATGAAAATATGGTAATATATCTATGTTGTTTAATTTGATATTTAGCAGTCTGCCTTAGAAATAAATTAACCAATTATAGTTTTGACAATTATTGTTTGACACAGAATGTTTGTCTCTCCAGGTCTAATGAATTAATACAGTTCTTGGATTGGTGCTTCATGATAAATCCAGAAGATCGAGCATCAGCTAAAGACCTCTTAGAGCATAAATTCATAATGGAGCAGCAGAACGCATCCTTAGTCCAAAATGAAATAACAGAGTTTTTTAAAGTTATTAAGGCAATACGAGGTAAAAAAAATTGAGAAATATGCACCCTATGAAAAATAACACTGTTAAAATAACTAAAATAACTTGTTTAGATAAAATACCTTTAATTGCTAATTTAAAAAACAATGTTAATGTAGTGTGAACTTTTTCCAAAACTAGGAGATGATGAAGACACAAGAGGAAGATAGTGATGAAGAAATAGAGAGAGATAAGGATGAAGGCACAGATGAGAATAAGGAAGAAGAAACAAAAGAAGATAATAATGTAGAAACAAAGGAAGATAATGTATGAGAAACAAATGAAGATGAGAGTAAAAGCAAACATTAGAAGAATCAGAAAGGATGGAACAAAATCAATAACTGCTGAAAAAATTACTAATTCTGGAAGAAAAATGGCCAGCATGCTGCATTATTTTCTGAAATGTTATAAAAAATGTTTCTCCAATTAATTCTCCTATAAAATGTACGGTATAAAACAACAATATACACATAAAAGTAAAAAAGAAAAAATGGCCAAAAATAAACAATATATGTATAACAAAATCCTCCTCCAAAGGTACAGAAAAGTAGACTACAAAACGTACACAAAGAATACAAAAAATGTTCCCCAAAATATATATAATTCAAATAAAGTGGAACCAAAAGAAGATTAGAAGAGCGAGAAGAAGAAATGTTGTACTTCTTAGCTACATTTTACATTTAAGAACAAACACTTAGGCTATTCCCCTTAATAAAAAACAAAAAAAAAGTTAAGACAGAAGTGGAGGAGAACAGTGACCAAAGAGCAGAGATTATTATCATTGTAATCATGAGCTGGAAAGAAAAATATGGATACATATAGGAGAAGCAGGGAAGAATATTAAGAAGTCAGGAAAGAGCAGAGACCATATATATATGTCCTAATTAAAGGCATCTATAGTGAAAACTAATTGCCCCATTCAAAGTTAATTCATGTTCTCTGTGCTGCCTTCCTCCTACCTCTGTCAGTGACTCTGTTTTCCATGGTGTGATTCTCTCTGCAGCACTCCCCTTCCCCCTCCCCTCTGTTACCTCCTCCATGTCTAAGCACCATCTGCCCGTCATGCTTATCATGTGCAGCAGGAGTTAAAAGTTCAACATCCTGAAATACACACCCACACACAGAGGCCAATAGAAAGCAAGCTGCTGCAATACGATCTCTCTCTTTATAAACCATCATCAATCAGTGAAAGCTATCAAGAAGTGCAGCCTTATCTCTGTAGTCAAAGCTACCTCTCTCCCCCAGCTAATGCTCTTATCTTAAGTTTGTAACAGAGCAGGGAGAAGGGAGTAACTGAGCAGGGAAGAGGATCAAGTCACAAGGATTTGTTGACAGCACAGTAGGAGTAGAGGAATGCAATCACGTCTTCTTTTAATTAGTGTATATCAGACAGAGAGGGAAACTGAAGAAAGTGAAGACCCTCTGGGGGTTGGGGGGAATTATAGAACACAAGGAAAGAAAAAAAAAAAAAAAGTATTTTCCCAAAATAAATGCCCTTTAATTAATACAAAAAGGTTTTACCTAAAATAAAAATTCAAAGGGTTCCTTTCTGCTAATATCTGTGGTATAAAAGGAAGATTTACTTAAAGGCAACTGTGGTCTCCAAACAATTAGGGTTAATTGAAAACCTTGAAAATGAGCTGACAATCACATCTCGCCTGCAGCCTGTTAGAAATTATATTGGGGTGAATGTTCAAGCTTCCTATTTCCAGTAGGTTGAGTGACATCACTTCTGCCCCGCCCCTTCGCCCGAGGGCTTAGCCTCAATGCATCCACACTTTGCATTCAGAAGGTCCCTAACACCTGTCTGTCATATGCTAAGTGGGACTTTCAAGGGTACTATATTGCCAACAAACCAGCTGCAGAGGAGACATAAAATCAACTTTGAAGACGTGTCCTGCTGTGTGCAAGCAGCTATGACTGAGTCAGGTTTAAGATCTGGTCATCACTGTCATGCTGCAGTGCTAAGTTCTGCACTATTATAATGAATCAATAGGTACAGTATAGTGTGGTTAGCCAATTCAGCCCTTTTAAACCAAACAGATATATATATATAAATGATGGGTACGTAAAGTTTTATTTAGATGATTGTTGAGAGAGGTAACAGGTCTTAATTGATGTCTTACTATGAAGATTGGCTTATGATTTCATCTGTTTAATTTAACTGTTTTAGTTTTGCAACCCATCTGTTAAGAACACCCATTGCTACTGTAGGTGCGCAGGAAATCCTTCTCCCAGTGTTGTTTAGAGCACTGTCTTAGCTGTTATGATGAGGCCAAAGTTACCCTTTAATTCAATGTGATAATGCTAAAGTGAGATTGTCCAGCAGTGCAAAGGGTGTGACTTCATTATAAACAGCACACTCTTTTCTATAGATATCACATAACCCCAAACACATAGAGAGGTGAGAGATGCTCATTTTAATCATTTTTATGATCTTGGTTTTAGGTTATTGACGTCACGTGTTGGATTTACTGACAGCCGAACCAGGAATTAGGGAGGCTGTCAGCAGTAGGAGCGACGAGGGACCTGGTCAGGTAAGGAAGTTCAGGGGAATCTTTGACACTGAAATAATGCAATAGTTGAGGTTTGTACCTTGTTAGCCATAAGTAAGAGAAGAGAAGTAGAGCTGTGATACCTTTTATCGGCTTACTAGATAAAATAAAATTAAGCAAGCTTTGAACAAGCACATTGAACAATCATTCTGTATAAAGAATATATGGAAAAGCATTCCTGTATCTATATAATATATGAGGGATAATACGCTTTTAAAACACTTTTTATATGCTTTTATACAGGTCAGGGAACTCAGAGGTGAAGTAATATCCGTATATTATTCTGCATATAGACCCAGTCTTAGCAATCACCTCAAGCTGCAGGTTAAATGTTAATACAGATCTCTATGCTGCTGTCAATCACAAAAAAATGCTGCTTATCACTCACAGTTCAATTAACAATGTAACAATCTATATATCAATATATAAACAGTCTATGGACACCGGAGAAGTAGAACAGCAGACGCACTAAGCAGACAGAAAGGGGGGATTCCAGGCATCAGGAACCCCCCCCCCAACATAGTAACTCTTGAGTTGCCCCATTCCCATGTCACGATGCACATAAGTAAAGACCTTTCAATGCTGCAACAAAAATCATAGTTTATTGCAAGCATTTTCTGCACATTCACAGGTATAGGAACAAGTATAAAAGGGCACAATACTGAAACAATAGTTATCTTTAGATATCCAATCTGAACTATCTGAAATTCCATCTATCAATGTTGCCTCATAGTAATTACTGAGACATGCTTGCAAACCTGGATGAAGAACAGTTACAGGCAGCAACAAATTACACTAGAAATGGTTCCTACTCTTTTATTTCTTGGACTTTGAACAGACATTGCAGGAGAACCATAAGGTGCTGAGCAGTAGTTAAGGATTTTTAAACACTACATAGTGGGGCCAGTAGAGAAGTTTACATTTTAGTTTTGGAGGTGGACATGTCCTGTTGCTGTCTCTGTTCTCCTTGTCTAATACTTTTGTAAGACTGCCCCTACGATTTTGCAAAGCAGCATCACAGACTTCACCCCAGAAATTGCATCATTTTGACTAGCGCGTGTTGTGCGTTTGCTTGTCCGATCACATTGGCCCGTCATCACGCACCAGATCAAAACAGGCAGATGTCGCACCTTCCTCTCGCGTTTTTGGAGGAGAATGCCCGAGCTATGTGTAGGAATCAGCAGTCTTGGGCAGCCTACTCTCCTCCAAAAGTATGAGACCTGCCTTTTTTGTATCTGACGTCATAAGGGCACGCGCACACAGTATTATATATAGGTACTGCATGATCATTTTGATTCACATTTGGAAGAATGCTGTCTAATAATGACAATGAGAGATAATCATTTTTTAAAAATGTCAACTTTATGTTTATATAAATATATGCAAACAGCTACATACTACAAGGGCTACCGGGGAGCTATATCCTGATAAGAATTAAGATGTTGGGGTTGTCTAGCTCAATAAAAATGAAGAACAGTTTTGCCTGTAATTGGCAGACAGTATGCAATAGTACTATTGTTTGTTTTTTAATATTTTTTTAAGCAAAACAGTAAATTCACTGTTGACATTTTTAACTCAAAGGTCTAGATCTAGTATAGTTTCCTAAATTTAAAGGGCATGTCCAGCCTTTTTTCAACTTTTATATGTTATAGATATTGGTCCCTCAGCCCCAACCGCCGTAATAGAATTCTTAGAAAGTGCTCCGATAGTTACTTACTTCCCTCTTTCCTCCGTGCTCTGCACGGAAATGCAAGCAGGGGCGGGACCGGCAGCCGCGTCCCTGATTGGCTGAGAGGCAGCCAATCAGGGACGCGGCTGGCCAGAATGTCGGAGGATAGAGGAAAGGTAAGTAGCTATCGGGGCACTTTCTAAGAATTCTATAGTTTTTGGGGTGACATGCCCTTTAAAGAAACATTTCTTTCTGAAAAATTTGATGTTAACAAAGACGTTTGACATTACAGAGGATGATAGGGAAACAAATGGAACCATTACCTAACTAATAAAAATCTCCCACATTACACAGATAAAATCACCAGTGCTTGGTCTAACCAGTGCTGGTGTTGACCAGCTGCTAGAAGCACCATAGTGCCAGTGCTCTGTCTAACCCAATGTGGAGTTGACCAGCTGCTAGAACTGATAAAGTCATTATTTGTACATATAAAAAGAAGGGGAAATTGCCAGTGCACAGATTATCTATAAAATAATTTAAATAATAATGAGGTGTTAGTATCACACTTTGGCTAAAATATAGTAAGCCCACATGCCACGTCAAGGTCCTCACTTAATGCGAGTCCTACTCTGCCTATCAGCATTCTAAAGGTTGTAGTGCATTCAAAATCAAGTCCCCCAGAATTATACCTAAGTAATAAGACTGGTGTTGCACTTACCATTGACATAAAGGCTCTGGTGGTGGTGGTAGGAGCTATTTGAACCCCAGCCTATTAACATACACCTGTGAGTTCCTTCTCTGCCTGTTCTTCTGTACTCAAACTGTTGTGCACATTAATAGTCCCCCCAGCCACCAATGAAATGAGACCGTGTTGCACTATTAGAAGCTCTAGTAGGGGGGTCAATAAGCCATTAAATTTGAATTATTAGTTTTAATTTGAGCATATCACAAATCTTACTATTTTTAATACAAAGATTTGGCATGCTTATGCTACTTCATAATCTCGCGAGCTGATTTTAAGAATTCTTGATTGAATACCTGAGACGTACAATCAACAAATGCCTGCAGATATTGAATACAGAGTAAAATTGTGTTAATATTACTCAGGAACATTCCGAATTGTTTACTGAAGGCAAAAGAACAAAGGGAGGTGCAGTGTCATCACTTACTAAACATATCAATGCGAGGTCCATTTATCAACGCGGAGTGTCAATAAACATGACTACTGGTCTACATCAGAATACTTCATGTATGATCTAGAACAGAACATTTGGTTGATAGATTGGTGTAGTTTGCAAATTTCAGATGGGACATTATAGCTAAATAACCAACTTTGGAAAGCATTCTGTGTGTGCCTCTATTAATCAGTTTATCAAAATAAAAATGGGTTTTTTTCCTAATAAGTTTTTAAGCCAGTGTAGTAACAGCTACAAAGCAAAATATATCAAGTTCTGTAAAGCTACCAAGGAAAGTGAATCATCATTTACAATTACTAGTTCAAGAAATCATTACGGATTGTGTTTAAGTACTTTTCTGCTCCTGTCTATATTTTCTACATTTTGGTGACCTAATAGAAATTCCTTCTGAAATGTTTCCTTCTGATCAAAGAACAACATATGTGTTAGAAACAACAAAGGCAATAAGGTAAGTAGATCACTATATTGTTCGGTTGGGTTGATTTAAAATCATATGGTTGATATACCATGTGTCACAATGGCTCTTAATGCCCAAACCTTCCGATGTGGTCTGTCAATGACTTCATATCTTCCTTGCATTGCTTGTGCCTTAAAGGGACAGTTCAGTGGAAATGATCAATATTTGTTAAATTGTAGTTTTGGTAATGCATACTTAGTTATTCTACATAATTTCTCCTATTTTGAAAAAATCATTTGATTTCATACCCTTTGTTATTCCTGTGCTGTTGACATTAGTGAGCTGACATTGCAGGTTCTAACGGTCCTTCTTCTTCTCATCAGGATGCACCACATCCTTGGAATGTCCCTAACAGTAATTTCACTGATTGCTGTTGATGGGTCAAACATGCTCAGATCTCTACTAAGCAAATGAATCAACCCAGGCGCTGGGTCAAGAGCAAGATCATAACAGTCTCTATTAGGGGTCCTGAAAACATGAAGTCAGTATTTTGGTTTCATTTATTATACACAGACAAAATGCTGAATTGGCAGATTAAGTGAACTTCCCCTTTAAAAAAACTTTGTTTTGCTCCTGCTGTTTATGAATGTCAGACCAATGTTATGCACAGTGAGTCTATTTCAAATAATTTGGTTTATGCAGAAAAGTAAAAGTAATAGTAAATGTCACAAATGCAAAATTTGCATTAGTGTTTTGTCACAAAATAAGGAGCAGATTAGAAGTGTGAGTAAAAATTTCTTACCATTTATAAATTGTGTATTTTAAGTGCCAGAAGAAATACAACAATGGTCAAATTGATCTACTGAAGTCTACAGACAATTGGAGACAAGGTTAAGGGTAAATATGACTAGAGTTAGTATGGGGACAGAGCTTGGCATGGTTGGGTGGACTCACATTAGCAGCCTGGCCACTGTGTCTGTCACTGTTATCTCAGCCCCCAACCTGAGGTAAACCTGCTCTAATAAATAAGAAAAATTAACAACATTTTATCCATTTTGGCAAGTTAGTTATTCCAGCAGCTTTTTATTGTAGAGGCATTATTTTAGAGCTAGAAATACCCTGCTGTTAAGGCTGCCCAATCATGATTAACTGCACACATCTTCACAAGTCATAAGAGAGCCACATTTGTTTAAAATTACCAGCAATGTTTTAATGTTCAAAACAAAAGGACACAAATGAAATCTTTTTGAAGTAGCTCATTATGTCATAATGTTAAAGCTTCTCTCCCCAAAACATCTGCATTGTGTGATACTTCGTACATTTAGAAGTAGTTTTTTTTGACTAAGAAGTCTTCCAAGTTTGTTGCCAGTTTAACTCACAGCCAATGTTATTTTTATATAAGAGTCTTGTTAGCCCACTATGCACTGCTAGTTACCCAACAGTTTATTTTTCCAGCCAGCATACATTGCAGACAGCCTACCAGGAGTAATATAAAATAGTCAGCTGATTTTACTGATAACACTCTTGTTTTTGTTGACCAAAAAAAGAAGGGATTATGGAAGTTGACCACTAGTAAACAAAGGTTAAAGGGTATGTCCAGCAAAAATGTAAGTTGTTTCTAACTGATATCTGTTCTTCAGTAAATCCTACGGAGAGGAGGAGACACTTACCTGCCGACCCGCTCCAGTCCCGAAATCCCTGACGCCTCCGACGCATCTCCAGTACTTTGCACTGTGCACCATGCGCACACAGTGCGAAGGAGCAAGGACGCTTCAGAGACTGTCAGTGAAGTCTGCACTGGAGCGGGTCAGATAGAGTTTAGCTAAGATAACTGAGGAGAAACAGTTTCTGTCAAGTAAGAGCTGCTGCAGACTTTTTTAACAGTGGCCCCTGTGACTAGCAGCCATGAGATCACTATCCCTGCCTCTATCTTCCTTCCACCCAACTACATCAAATTAGAACTTAGAGTGGGTGAGGAGCGAACAATTCAATGGAGGGGACATGGAAAGCAGGTACATACTGTATATCATGTTAATGATAGCAGGTAAAAGGATTAAAGGGCATGTCCACCCCCAAAACTATAATCCCCCAACTACTGGCCCCACCATGTAGTGTAGTTTAATCCTTACCTTACATCCCAGCTCTCATAGGGTTCTCCTGTAGTCCCCCCCCAAAGTCCCAAAAACTGCCCACCAGGAGGCTAGCAGAGTCCATATAGGACTTTGCCTCCTACCTGGCCTCCGGGAGAGTTTGGCATGCGTACTGCACCCTTCTCCCCTCCCTCCCCTCCTTCCCCTCCCTCTCCCTCCCCCTCCCTCCCCTCCCTCTCATCCTCCCCCTAGCTATCCCCTTTAATATAGTAATCCCCACCCTGGTCCCCCAGCCCCAACTGCATGATTTTTATTTTTAGAAAGCTCCCCAAACTACTTACCTCTCCTCTTTCCTCCGCCGAAGTGAGCTGCGCGCAGCCGCGTCCGTGATTGGCTGCTGCTCAGCCAATCACAGACGCGACTGCCGGTCCCGCCCCTCTGCTTGCATTTCCTCGCAGAGAGGCCGGGAGGGGGAGGAAGAGGAGGTAAGTAGAGTTTGGGGGGCTTTCTAAAATAAAAATAATGCGGTTGGGGCTGGGGGACCAGGGGGAAGCTATATTAAAAAATAGGTTTAAGGGTGGACATACCTTTAAAGGTAATACTCTGCTGGCACTGAAAGTGTTAATGGCAATACTCTGGAAAGTGCTGGCACTGAAGGGTTAAATGTATAGTTCACTCAAAAGAGCCATGCCTTTCCGCTGTTTCTCAATTGGCAGGAGCCAGGGACAAAGGTAAGTATATTATCTGTGTATTCAATTAGATCAACTGGACTTGAAGTTTAGTTCTTTTTTTCTAGCCACTATCCAATCACGCCCTTAACACTTGGCTGTGATATGCTAATTGGTATTTCCAGGGTAATAATTGCCAAAGATTCTTGTACAAGTCATTCTGAATTGAAAAGCCAGTCGGATGACTAGCGAAACGTCTTCAAAAACTAACTTCAAGTACAGTTGATCAAATGAATACAACCAATATACCATGACCTGGATGAATGAGAACCTTCACAAGCATAGTAATTTACCTTTCGCGTGATCCACCGATGCAGAGATGAAAATCTCTGACTGCTTCCTAGGTCTAATCACTATAAGGCATCCATGGCTCCTGCTTAGTTGATTAAAGACAGGAGCTAAGGCATAGCTCCTTAACCTCCCGGGCTTCAATCAAGACTTTTCGAGTGAACTATTCCTTTAATGATAATACTCTGCTGGCACTGAAGTGTTAATGGCAATACTCTGGGATAGTGCTGGCACTACACTACTGTCGAACTGATCATGCTAGGCCACCAAAATGGCTAGAAAATGGCCTGTTTGTAAAAATTCAGGATTAATTCTTCCAAAATTCTGGTGATGTGCTATAGATACAGTAATAGCAATTTTGGAGCAAATACAATAAAAAAAATGTATGGGAGAGGATAATACAACTAAAATATATCATAACAATAATAAAAGTGAGATTCAATATTGGCCATAGAGGGCAAAAAAAAACACCCAGCTAAATCCACATTTCCTAATACAAAAAATAAATAAATATAATATGAGATAGTGTGGGTTCAAATAATAATTTTTTGGACCTGAACTGTTTTTTGTTACAGATGTTGGCACAGGCGGCTGATGAGAAAACAAAGAAAACATTCATTTTTGCACTACTTAGCAGCACTTTAATAAATGTAAAAAGATTAGGTCCCAACTCTATTTGGAAATATTTGAGCTAAACAGCAACTGAAATAGAAAAAAAAAACCCAGAAAAGTCCATTAGAAACTATAACACTGTAATAAGGATTGTAATAAACCAATTTAACTAGCTGAAATAGAACATAAATTAAGGCAAGCTAAACAACACAAGGCATACACCAGAAGTGCTTAAAAGTTAAGAAATTAGTAAAATGATGGTGGAGTTAGGTGGTTATGGAGGATACTGGGAAGGCAAACACACTGAACTAGTTTTTTTCCTTTGAATACATATTAGAATATGTAGGTTTATGTTCCCAGTCTGGTCATTGTATTCCTGCATATTAAACATCAGGGATGGGGAAGTCTCACGGGCTTACCATAAATAATAATTAACATTGATTTATGAAATAAATCTTGATTAACATACTTCCATCTTATGTGCATATGTATTAGAACTAGAAGTAAATATGTTACTGTGCCACTACATGCCTCATGTATAAACTAAGGTCTAAGAAAAGGTATGTATTTTTCACTTTGAAGGCATTTAAGGTTGTGGAATGTTCTAAACATGTATTGGCTGAACACATTCAAAGGAATCTTAGATGTCTTGTTGGATTGGCATTGTATACATAATTATGCTTGATTGGTTTGTCATTGTTTAGATTGGTGTACGGGGGAGCATGCATCAAGGGTTGAACTGTATGTATTACTGTGTTACTATGTCTGTTGGACTTAACACATCTGTGGCAGATACAGTCTTCAAATGTGTACAAATAGAAGTAGTTTCAATGAATCTTTGTATAGGTGACTAAAGTTTTAAGTGGTGTATCACAAGGTTATGTAGAGCTACTTTTATTTAATCTGTAAATCAATGATTTAGAAGTGGTTTATGAAAACAGGGCTGTGTGTTTGCTGTTGATACTGAAATATGTAGGGCATTGAAACTACATCTGATATGTTCAGGCAAATCTAGACAGTGTATAAGATTGCAGACACGTGGCAGAAGAGATTTAATGTAGACAAATATAGGTTGATGCATGAGGAGGGTTAAATCCTTTGCTGCTTATACTGTAATGGTCTGGTGCTTAGAGAAACTCTAGTAGATTCTAGTAGATAACATAGTTCAATTAGTAGCAAACAATGCCAAGAAGAAACAGACTTCAAGGGGTATAATGGGATTTATTCTGGTAATGCCTTATTTGTATATCAAGTGAATTGGAATGGAAATTACCAGCAGAAAAAATCAAAAAATGGCCACAATTTATATAATCATGCCCTTTTCTGCCCCCACAAAAAACTTGAAAAAACTCCCTATACCATGGACGTGAAAAAAAAAACTATTCCTCCCTTCCTGGGTACAGCATGCGAGCTGGAACTGTCAAAATACCGCTCTTGCTGAGGCTGACAGCTGGACGTTTTTAACTTTTTTCTTTTTTATAGCCACCGCCATTGTATCCCCCTTATTTTAACTTAAGGCTGGTGGTTCTGTGACAATTTAGTTTGTCTTTCAAATAAGGCCTTACCAGTACTTTGTAAAGATGTATAATAATATGTTTAAAGGGCATGTCCACCCCCCAAAACTAAACTTGAAACTTTACATATTACCACCCAAACCTAGTTCTCACATGACTCGTTCCTTGGCATTCTGCTGCTGCTGTTCCGTGCCCTCAGCTTTGTCAGTGATTGGCTGAGACACAATGTCTCACAATAAAAGCGAACATGTCATTGGTCACTACTGTTTACTTAACCAGTGTTTTGTAAAGAAAAAAAAAAAAATGAATGCTCATTTTTACTTTCAGATTTTGTAGTGGACTGTTCCATTAATATGGTATAGTACACATTATGCACTGCTGCTTTAATGTTTAAGGTTAAAATAATGTTGCTATGTTCGTTCCATTTTCGAATTTTCTACATTTTTGAAACTCAAAAACGAACCCATAAGTCTATGAGGAATTTTTTTTTTGAAAGTTTCTGTCCATTTTAAGGGCCAAATAGTAATAGTAGGTTACTGTAATGACACAGAGGCCTGGGGAATGGTCTGTGGAACTTGTAAATATAACTCAAACTTATTTTAAACTATCTTTCCTCACGATCGCGCTGTTTTGAGCTTCCCACGTTCTATTTTCAAGAATCATCGAAATCAAGGCTACTTTTCGAGGGTAATTGATATTACACAATTCGATGGTTACCGAAATCGATCATTACTTTCAAGGGTTACCAAAATCGATCATTACTTGCGAGGGTTACCGAATCGATCATTACTTCGAGGGGTACCAAAATCGATCATTACTTTCGGGTTACGAAATCGATCATTACTTTCGTTCGATTTCGATTTTGATTGAAAATCGAATTCATCGGGTTCCGTGAAAGTTTCATTGGGACTTCGAAACCAGGTTCTATTCGAACCCCATTACATCTCTAGTTCCTAGACTATAAAAGAATGGAGAATAGAACATAAAGGAGATGGTGATAATAAGATGCATGTTATGAAGGTAGTGAAAGGAAAACAAACAAGAAAGGAAGGAGACAGAATCGAACACTGAGTTAATCCTAATGAATAATACATAAGGCCCTACCTATATATGTATTTTTCTTAGATGCCAATATCATCACATCTCCAGCTATGTCTCTGTGCTGTGAAATGGCAGCATTGTTAATCCCATCAGAGCAATGTTGCTTTTTACCAGAAAATAAACACTGCATATTCAGCATAAAATGGCATCCTTATTAAATTACTAGTGCGTGTGTCAAATCCAATAATGCACAGATCTGCCAGGAAATCTAAACCTACAGTTTTTATTGGAATGCTTGAGAAACAAATCAAATAAGGTTTCAGGTTGTTTCAAATTTTCTTCCTTCAGAAGCCATTTGTAAAAGCCTGCTTATTGCTGAACTTTGATAGAAATATCCAAGCTGCTAGGTAGCAATAATTATCCAACATACAATGCATTGAAACATAGTATAATACACAGAGTAATACTTAGGGTGGGAAATATTTTTCAGATTCCCATTAACTTGATGGATGTAACTTGACATGCTGTCTATGATACTGCTTACAGGAAATACCTTGGAAAATTGGGTTAAATGTTTACAAACCATATTCCAAGTCATATTATATTGCTTTGTGGAATTTGTAATTTATGACATCTATAAATTTAAAGATATTCTGCAAGAGACCTGCATTAATATTGATTTGTTGATTGATTTACTGTGTTAATTTTTATGAGGAATATGTACACCTATCTCCAGCCTTGCAGATTTATTAAAGCATACATTTCAGTTTGAATTGCACCTTCATCAGATTACATAATCCTAATAAACCGAAACGTTGATAAATCTGGGGTTGCCATGTGAATTTTCCTCTTTGCAGTTTGCATGGCCATCCTGCAACAGACAGCTATTTGTTTTTTGTAAGTGTCTTGAAGGTTTTTGGTTATGCAGGTCATTGTATATGATATTATGTCAAATTCAACTGTGCATTTATTTTAATTTTATTCATCACTCATCCAAGTGGCTTCTTCATTTCAACGGAATGGCATTCCTCTACATATTGATACAGTTAATGTTAGTTGTCCATTTTACATAACTGGAGTACAATTACCACCAAATGAAATTAAACTCACAGTTATTGTTTATGTTACATAGGTGTGGATTGCTCTGCTGGGGTTGAATGAAAGGGGTTGTTGAAATAGTGGCTTCCCCAATTTTGCATAGATGCCTTATTTACCTCTCTTAAAAAACATTGTCCTCTCTGTCCAAAACTGCATGTTTGAGAACCAAGTATTGACTTTCTCATTCTGATTAATTTAATATATATATTCCCTTATATTATTAAATACATTTATAATATCATGGGATACATTGGGTTTTTCAGAGGTACTATGTTGGTGGGGGTAGGTAAAAGTATATACATAGGGACAGTGTTTATGTGTTGTTTAAGCACTAAATGTATAGTTCCAAAATCCGGTCCGCTCGAGAATCCGGAATTTCTGAAAAAATTCTAAATCCGACGAATGACCCGTTAAAATGAAAAAGTATTCTCAAATTTCGAGATTTCTTGTTTTTCGAAAAACAAAATTTCGAAATACGGGAAATCTCGTAATTTCGAAAATTTTCAAACAGAATTTTCGAAATACAAGTAATCCTCGTAATTTCAAAAAATTTCGAAAATACGGATTTACGAAAATAAGAGACATCCACGTAATTTCGAAAATTTTCGAAAATACGTATTGCCGAAATTAGAGAATCTCGTAATTTGAAAATTTTTGAAAATACGAGAAATCTGCGGTTCGGAAGTCGGAAGGCGGAAATCCGGAAAATCCGCCGTTCGCGAACGGGATAATCCACGGCGAATCCGGGTTCGGATCCGCGAACCGCCCATCCCTATTTATATCATAGTAACAAATATGTAGTAATGACATTAAGTATATGAAATGTAAAGGCAAAATATATAAATAAAAGTACTTGTGTAGTCCCCTACTGTTTTTAAGGTATCTTCAAAATGGAGTGTTAAGCTACACCCCCAGAAGTTTTACTGGAGGCAATGTAAGGTTAAAAAGGAACATATTTATCACTTCCCTTTTAGTTTGTATCCAATGGTGTGCTTAATATAGATTGACAGCAGTGTTTTGAACCAAAACATTTTCTGAGTGTTAGTAGGGAAGTGGAAGTGTTAGTAAGATTGCAAGACTGATATGTCACTTCTTTGTAAACACGTGTCAGTCCTTAGTAAAAACATTCTTCTCACTCTCACATAACTCCACCCCACCCCTCCCCTCTCAATAGAAAAATGAGAGCTGCTGTTTGCTGGACAGGAAGGGATATCTTAGATCAGGGATAGGCAACCTAGATCTCCAGATGTTTGGGAACTACATCTCCCAGAGTTCCTTACTACAGAGTGCTTGTAGAAATGCTGGGAGTTGTAGTTGAATTCCTAACTACAGAGTGCTTGTAGAAGAATGCTGGGAGTTGTGTTTTCAAACATCTGGAGATCTACTTGGTTGCTTTACCTGCTATATATGATAGGGGGACTGAAAGGAAAACATTCCATGCCCATTCCTCTGGACAATGAATGTAGTTTTTAATGGTTTATATTATATTTAAGATATAGACCCCATAGAAGCCATGAACCTGTGTCCTGAACTGATAAAATGTAATATGATTGAAACATGACAGATAGTTCTGGGTTCTATAGGACCTCAGATTTACCAATAGTGATCCCTCTCTAATGAATTGATACATTATTATAGAATGATCCATGGATCTCCTATTGCTCTATTATTGTTTGGGAATTTAAGGGGGAAGATTCATTCAAGCTCTGCACAACACTACAACAGTTGTATTCACTGTGATGTTTTTACTGAACTATAACACTCTATACAATGTTACAAAATATAGATCAAAAATAGAGATGGACCGGCTCTCATCCCAGTTCCGCAACGGTTTTCCGTGATTCAAGGGTTCTGCGTGAATTCTGCTTTGCAGTTTTTCCGAATCGCTTTTGAAAAAAATTTCAAGAGATTTGAAAATTTTGTAAATTATCCAGTAACTTACTGTAAATAGTTTTGGGACCCGGAAAATGGTCTGGGGAAAAGACAATTAGATTCTTTCTGAAAGAATTACGTAGTTACAATCAGATTTTTTTAGAAATATCTGATGGTGTACTAACCAATTAGACTCTTCTGAAATAAGCGATTGAAACCAATTCTGATTAAAATTAATCTGATTGGTTACTATACCAATCAGATTTTTCTAAATAATCTGATTGGTTACTAGATTCTTCCAGAAAGCATACCAATCAAATTCTTTTGATTTTTAAATTTTTTTTAGAACGAATTTCCTATTCTCTTTGTTGTCTTCTCATTGGGTACATCACAGATTGCGGGAAAGTGTGAACAGCTGCTATGCAACTTTGGAAGAAGAGGAGTAAGTAGGAGGAGTGAGTTTAACTATCATTTAAGATAGCAATTAAATTATACCCGATATCTCTGGTATATAAGAATCATCTGAATACAGCTTTCTATTAATAACTGTCAACATAGCTCCATCCCTTTGTGTCCCTCTGTGCTGTGATTTCCCTTTTTTTTTTTAATGCCTACACTGTATGGACCACCCACCTAATCTTAAACGCCATATTTACATGTGTAAAATTAGACCAGAACTGTACTTGCGCTCCTTTATTCCCTCAGATCCTTCTGAAGACCGCCAGCCACATCCGTGTCCTTTATTCCCTCAGATCCTTCTGAAGACCGCCAGCCACATCCGTGATTGGTTGGTTTCCAGTCAATGCAAGCGGACCCATTAAAACCTATTAAAATGAAAGTTCGGCAAAATCCGATCTTCGAAAATACGAGGATTCTTCGAAAATACGAGGATTCTTTGAAAATTTTAAAATACGAGGATTTTTCGAAAATACGAGGTTTCTTCGAAAATACGGACCCGAAAATGTGGCTTGCTTTTTCACAAAAATGTGAAAAATCCGCGAAATTTTGAATTTACGAGGATTTCTCGTATTTTCCCGTATTTTTGAAAATACGAGAAACCCTCGTAATTTCGAAAATTTTCGAAAACGAGGTTCGTAAAAGTTCGGAAGGCGGAAAATCCACGACATCCGACGTTCGCAAACGATGTAAATCCGCAGTGGATCCGGGTTCGGATCCGCGAACTGGGCCATCACTAACCATGACCTGGATGAATGAGAACCTTCACAAGCATATCGTGTATAGAGTTTATTTAAAAAAACAGTTAAACTGAAAAGTACATGGGACAGGAATTTAGGATTGGTAATTCCTAACTGATTCTGCCAGTTTTCCTCATGGCTTCAGCACTATCTTTAATACAGGAATAGTTCAGGACCAGGGCCGGCCTTAGGATTAATGGCACCCTATGTAAGATTTGGTACTGGCACCTAGCACCTCCTCCAAAACACCCCCCTGGCCACACACAATATGCTGTACAAGACAATATCTTGCTAGCTCTAGCTGTTGCTACCTGGCATTGTTTGCTACAGCTAAGTCTGTTATCTACCAGAACCCCCAAATCTTTTTCCATTTCAGATGCACTTAACACAGAGTTATTTATGGTGTAGGTGGCACAGGGATTATTAAATCCCAAATGCATCACCTTACATTTATCAACATTGAATCTCATCTGCCATTCTGCTGCCCATTTTGATAATCTATCTAGGTCTGCTTGCAGCACTTGCACATCATTGGAAGTTTCCAAAGCTCTGCATAATTTAGTGTCATCAGCAAACACAGAGACCTTGCTCTCAATGCCCCCTTCTAAGTCATTGATAAACAGATTAAACAGAAGCGGCCCCAGTACAGAACCCTGAGGAACTCCGCTTAGAACTTTAGCCCACATAGATGTAGCTCCATTAACCACCACTCTCTGTTTGCGGTCCAATAACCAGTTCTCTATCCATGAACAAATGTTTTCTTCAAGGCCAACAGTCCTCAGTTTATACATTAGTCGCCTATGTGGCACAGTATCAAAGGCTTTTGCAAAATCCAAATATACCACATCCACAGCTGTGCCTGAATCTAACTTCTTACTCACTTCTTCATAAAAACCAATTAAATTTATCTGGCATGATCTATTTCTCATAAATCCATGCTGACTACTACTAATAAGATGATCTCTGGAGACAAAGTCAAGGATATGATCCCTTAACAAAGTTTCCATCACCTTCCCTACCACTGATGTTAGGCTTACAGGTCTATAGTTACCAGGCTGTGAACGACTACCTTTTTTGAATATTGGTATTACATTGGCTTTTTTCCAATCCAGCGGCACATCCCCAGACAAAAGCGAATCTGAAAAGATGAGACATAGTGGTCTTGCTAGAACTGAACTAAGCTCTTTTAAAATCCTAGGATGCAATCCATCTGGTCCTGGCGCTTTATTGATATTAACTTTGTCTAATTGATTCCGTACCATATCCTCTGTTATCCAATGTGAAAACTCTTCATTTCCTCCCTGCACATTGTTACAATCCCTACTGTAAGGACAAGGATTCTCAACAGTAAAAACCGATGTAAAAAAACGGTTTAGCAGATTAGCCTTTTCTGCATCCTCTACAACCACCTCAGCTCCATTATTTAATGGTCCCACATTCTCAGTCCTCATTTTTTTACCATTTATATACTTAAAAAACATCTTGGGGTTGGACTTGCTTTGTTCGGCAATCCGTATTTCATTTTCTATTTTAGCTAGTTTAATTGCTTTCTTGCACTCTTTATTACAACTTTTGAAGTCCCTGTAAGTCTGTTCTGTGCCTTCTGCTTTCAAAATTTTAAAAGCCCTTTTCTTTTTTTCCATTTCCCTTTTTACCTGAGCATTAAGCCATGCAGGAGTGGACCTAATTTTTTTACACTTGTTTCCTAAAGGTACCGATTTGGAAATCTTATAGTTTAATATCCCTTTAAAAGTGGTCCACATCTGCTCAGTATCTTTACCTAGAAACAGTTCCCCCCAGTCTATGAGCAGGAGCGATTCCTTTAAAAGCATAAAATTAGCTTTCCTAAAGTTAAAAGTTTTTGTTAAGCCAGTGCACTTTAGTTTTCTGCAACCTATATTCAATGACACTATATCATGGTCACTATTCCCTAAGCTTCCCATTACCTTCATCTCCAAAATGAGCTCTGGGTTATTAGATATCACCAGATCCAACAACGCATTCTTTCTAGTAGGAACTTCTACCATCTGTGAAAGAAAATGCTCATATAGGAAATTTAAGAACGTTATACCTTTTGAGGTGCTGGCAGTTCCATTACTCCAATCTATTTCAGGGTAGTTAAAATCCCCCATAACCAGAACATGCCCCATACCAGCAGCCTTCGCCAACTGCATATGGAGATTCATTTCCACCTCTTCCCCGGCATTTGGCGGCTTATAACACACTCCAACAATAATTTACTACCTTCTTGCCTCCTGTACACAGTTCCACCCATAATGGTTCTGCCGCATCGTTTGCTCCCCCATCTATCCATCTTTTCAAATTTGGCGTCAATTCCCGTTTAACCATACATACATATCTCCTCCTTCTTATTAACTCGTCATGTCTAAATAAGGGTACCTCAATATTAATGTCCAGCGTGTGAATCATAAGCCATGATTTGCTATACCAATTAAGTCATACATTTCCTTTAACGCTATTAGTCAAGTTCGCCGGTTTTTCCAGCCAGACTCCTTGCTTTGTAAACATACATTTTAGATTATCAATTGATTTACTTCCATAAATGGTCGTACATGCCTCCTTATCCTCTATGCTCCCCCCTCCTCCTTCTCCTCCCTCCGTTGAGTTACTAGCCCCCAGATCCCTAACTTCTCTATCTACCCCCCCCATACCTAGTTTAAAATCTCCTCCAACCCCCTAGCCATCTTCTCCCCCAAAACAGTTGCACCATCACCATTGAGGTGCAATCCGTCACTACTAAAGAGCCTGTAGCCAACAGAAAAGTCAGCCCAGTTCTCTAAAAACCCAAACCCCATCTCCTTACACCACTCTCTTAGCCACGCATTTATACTCCTGAGCTCCCGTTGCCTCCCTAGCGTAGCACTTGGCTGCGGTAGTATTTCTGAAATCACTACCCTGGAGGTCCTTGCTTTTAACTTGGCCCCTAATTCTCGGAAATCATTTTTAAGGACCTCACCTCCACCTCTAACTTTGTCATTGGCACCAATGTGAACCAAGACCGCCGGGTCACTCCCAGCCCCACCCAATAATCTGTCTTGGTTGGTTTCCAGTCAATCACAGACAAGGCTGCTGGTCACTCCTCTTCTGAGCTTCCATTCCCAGAAGAAACAGAAGAGGCTTAGGCCGAGGAAACAAAGGTGGGTAAATACAATTCTGGTCCGATTTTAAGACTATGGTGTTTAGAGTTAGGGGGTCCCCTACAGTGAGGGCATTTCTTGATTTGAACATGCCTTTTAAATAACCATTGTTCATCAGCTGTACTCAATAGGAATAGATCGACTGTACCCTGAAATTATGGTGTAATGGTGATATGGTGTGTCCACTAAAGGAAAGTTGCAGAAATCCCTGTTTTATGCAAACAGGTATTTATTTTGGGTGGGTTTCAATCAAGTGGACTTTTTTATACTAGCAAATGCTGGACCATAGCCTCTATGTTACTAATGATTTAATCAAAATAATAAATATTTCCCATTGTAGCAGAAACAGCAGTATCAGGCCCAATAGAAGAGAAAAGGACTGGTGTGAATAAGGCAGTCCAACTCCAGTGGATGACAGGTATAGCCCATGAAGGTAATAAAAAAAAACATGTTTTGGTTCATGATATGCTGGATGTTTTGTCTTGTATCTAGCCTATATCAAAGCACAATGCTTGGTGTTAAACTGGATAGGTTAATCAAGATTTTTTTTTTGGCAGAAACCTTAAATATCTATTAAATGATAGCCTGGAATACATATAAAAAGAAATCGTCACTTTAAAATTCTTTTTGTCAACTCTAATGATAAACTAATACACTATTTGTGTGGAAATACTGAAATTGAGAAGAACGAAAAAATCTACTGACCTCTCCAGAATCAAAAAGACAACTGATTAAATTGTACCAGGGTTGTTGTTATAAAGTGTATGTTGCTATGGAAACCTACTATGACATCACAATGCAACATTGCTGAGCACTGGACATGAACTTAAAGAGAAAATATAACCTGTTTATATGTATTAGTTATTTTTTTACTTGCTAGCTACTCCTAGTTACATTGTTAATTGAACTGTGAGTGAGAAGCAGAATTTTTTGTGATTGACAGCAGCATAGAGATCTGTATTAACATTTAACCTGCAGCTTGAGGTGATTGCTAAGACTGGGTCTATATACAGAATAATATATAGTATAAAAGCATATAAAAAGTATATTAAAAGCGTATTATCCCTCATATATTATATAGATACAGGAATGCTTTTCCATATATTCTTTATACAGAATGATTGTTCAATGTGCCCTTAAATGGTCTGATTTTATCAGCTCCCTCTACTTTAGTAAAAGGAACTGGTAATGGAATTTTTGTGTCTTGCCCGATAGGTCCCGATACCAACAATATTCAGCAAATTCCATAAGATCCACCGTCAGTGTCACAGCTCTGACTTTTAAAGGCACTAATGGTAAAGTAGTGCAAATGTGGATTTCTCAGTAAAACAGAACATTAAGCTGGGTACACACGGACAAATATTTCATCTATATCGTTCAGCCGGAACGAAGCACTGTTGTTTGCAGCAAAAGGACCACACGTTCGGCAGTGATTTACTCGATCCAGGCAAATGGACAACTGACATCATTCACCGCCGCAGACGAAAATCACCTCAGATTATTCGTCCCAACCAATACATAAAAGAATTGCTCGGTTGGCCTGAAAAATCTGTTTGTGTGTACCCAACCATAATAAATATACTTGATAACATAAGTAAAGGGAATATCTGTATTGGCCAGCTGTGACAGTAATCATGGCAATCAGAGGATTTATAGTAGAAAATTTACCACTTACTGTAAATTATAAAGATATTAGATTTTAGCGAAGAGTACCGTGACCATATTGAAGCACAAGCCTGCAGGCCTAGTGCTTTTATAAAGGGCACGGAACCCCGAGGTGACATCTGATATCTATATAATTTAACCCTGGCTGTATTAGTAATGTAGATAACAAGCCAATTTTTGTACACTGACTGACTGGCTGACTTACTGTGCTGATAAGGAGGAGCGAGCGCATTCCTGTGGGTCATAATTGACTCGGACGCTCGCTCCTCCTTATCAGCACAGTAATTCCGCTCGCTCCTCCTTATCAGCACAGTAATTCAGTCAGTCAGTTAGTGTACAAAAATTGGCTTGTTATCTACATTACTAATACAGCCAGGGGGGTAAAATGTTTCATTCACAGATTAATAATAATGAAATAAAGGTTATAATTATAATTGTTTTTCGGATTGAAATCATTAATTAAAAGGCTACAATTAATTTATAACCATTTTAGACGCAGGGAAATGCTGTGCCATATCCATCTGCGGTTACTGCAGTGCCATTTCTGTCCACTGTTTGCTGTACCATACCCATCTTCTGTTTCTTTATTGTGCCATACTCCATACCACCCGCTTCAGGCACTCTTGTCCCACTGAGTCGTGGGTCGTCTGTCATCACTACCAGTGAGTAGCCACACTCAGAGTAGCAAGTGGTCGCCGTTTTCACCACCAAGGTTCTTACCATCATCCTGACACCGCACCATATTTTTTTCAGAAATGTAACTATTGTAGGGGAAGCAAACCTGGTTGTCGGGCCTAGGCACTCTCTTTTGTGGCTATTAGCCAATGTTTCATAAGGTGCTCCCTTGCTAAGTCCTCTACCAATTACCCTTCGCTATAGTTCAAGCAAAAATGGATGCAAGGGGCACACTTAAAGTGTAAGCAAATATTTATTAAATCACATCAAGCTACAACGTTTCAGGGATCACCTTGTCCCTTGTATCAGGTTGATGTGATTTAATAAATATTTGCTTACACTTTAAGTGTGCCCCTTGCATCCATTTTTGCTTGAACTATTATAGGGGATATATTAGAAGGTATGCCATACTGTATAGCAAAATGACTAATGATCCAATCTGACTAGTGCTGCTGTACGTGCAATCAGTAAGAACACCTTTTTCTGCATTATTGGTCTTATTCTGCACATTTGCATCAATGTCTAATAACTATAGATTTGTAAACCAGACCAGTGGTTCTCAAACTTTTTCAGACCATGGCACACTTGAAGTGCAAATTTTTCTTGCGGACCACCTCAGCTGTTTTTTTAAAAAAAAAAACTGAAAAAACAAAGATCGGGCAAGGTGAAAAATCATCGACCCCCTCTTCCAGAACATTTCAAGTTGAAATCTAAAGATCAATCGTGCAAAGTGGAAAATTTGGAATGTTTCTTCCAGTCGGATTTTTCAATTGTTTCAGCCAATCGGAAAACCATCAGCCCGAGTATGGCTTGCTTTAAGTTCCACTACATCGACTGCATTGACATTTTATTAGAATCTATATTTTTAAGATAGGTACACACACTATACAATCCTTCCTCCTGACTGACCGTTCGAGACTTTCGACCGGTCGTCCAGGATTAAGGACTGTTGGTCATGGCAAAAACAGTCGCGTCCATCAGTATGGGCAGGACCGATCGCGTTGTATATAGAGGACTGAACAATCAGTTGCGATTTTCCTACCTGTCTGATCGTTCCTTCATCCAATTTGGACAAAAGAACAGTCACCGATCGTTAGCAAAAAGCCGCCATACAGTAATTTGGCCCGACCGATCAAAACACTAAAATGTAGGGCCGAATTACAGTATTGTATGTACAATACAACATACAAGCACAACATAACAAAACTGTAAGCCTTGAACTAGACAACAATCACTAGACACTCCACTACCTACCTCCCATCACTGCTCTAAGTTACCAGACCAGTCAATCACAAGTTATCACCCGGCAGGAACAAGAACAACAAGAAAGAAACAACCCAATAGGATTCTAACACAGTCTCGCATCCTTGGATCGGAGAAGGATTTATAAAAGCGATCACGCCCCTTATTCTCATTGAAGCCAGAAAACCTTGCTACGTTATTTGGTATTAAGGGGCGGGTTTGAACGCAGCAGGCGTGGAAAAGCGAAGGAATGTGGGCGTGTCTTGGGCGGTAATCAACTAGTTGTAGCTGCGGTGAGTTTCATGGTTAGGGGGCGGAGTGTTGTACAAACAAGGCGTGGCTAGGCGCGGGGCTGCGTTGCGCACCCTCGGTCACTCTCAGTCCCTTGTCAGTTGCCATCGATGCTTCATCCGGGTGGGGGATAGAGCGGTGACTTTGCTGCCCGAACTGGATAAATCGGCGCGGGTGGAAAAGGAAAACAAGCGTCAATCACCTTGTTGTGTAGGGAGCGATCTCCTCACCTGTCCCGACCGATCTTCCTTTCTGACCCGGGAATACTCGTGAGTTATGTGCAGGTAGTGACACACTGGTCCGGGCACACACACACCATCCGTCCCAGGACAACTTCACCAAGACAACTTTTCACTCGTCCTGGGAGATCTGAACCGTTCTCGCGCTCTCTTAGCAGATACCTTGGGTTCGGACCATCCCAAGTCCGCAGGGTGTTTTCCTGAGGGGGTCGGTTTCTAGAGATTTGCAGTTTGGTTTCATTACAGAACCTAGTAGAAAGCCTTGTGTGCCGATAACCTTTTATCTTGCTGTACATCCCGATTGTAGCCTGTGGCTGTGCACTCTCCTACCGCAGGGTCCTGTGCGAACACCCCCTCCCGAGTGGAAGAGTCGTTATTCCCAAGCAATAGGGATCCATTGTAATTAGAAAGTGTCATTATGTGACATTGGAGCCCTGGTGGGCCATTGTAGGTGCTTATGCCGGTACTGTAGGGTTAATAGTGTCAATAGAAGCAGATCAATATTAATTTATGGGAAATCTGACTGGGCAAGTTTTGGGGGTTTTTTTGTTGAATTTTTTACCTAAAACATAAAGAAAAATCCTGAAGATCTAGTATTTCCTTTTAAAATGACATATGGTGACATTACCTTTTAAGCCTAAAAGATTTTGGTAAATATTTAATATGGGGGGGGGGGATGACTATAAGATCTTGCCTATTAAGATTTGTGTTTTGATTGGATGTTAAGAATTCATTGCAGTATTGCTGGTTACAGAGGTTGACAGTTTTGACATCTACACCCTGTGGTTGTGTATGATTGTCCAAGGAGATCCATTCCACCTTCTAAATAGAAAGGTTAAAGAGAGAATAAGACTTTTCGTTGAAAGCTATTGGTCTGGGCAAAAGAGTAGGTGCCATTTGTAAGCTGTGTTTTGACAACTGGGACAATACACTGTAGCTAGTGAGATGCATTGATTTCATCTGCCTTTCTTATCTTCACTATCTGTATTGTGCATTTTTGTTGGTTCTCTTTAAGTCTCAATGTTTTAATTACACAAAGTTATGTGTAAATGAAACAATTTTTTTTATTACCATAGTCTCAGATTAATTTTATTAAGTATTTAAACTTTTGCTATATACACCTACCTTGTGTTTGTTTTGAAAAATTGGTGATGTGGTTACAGACCTTGTTAGGGAGCATTACACTTCTCTGTCTAAAATAATTCTAGTGATTATGTGTCTGTTCTCTTGTAGCTGTCAGAAAAACTGTCAGTAATATCCGCTATCAATAACGACAGGTTGTGTGTAGGCTCTCACGGCTGTGCTGAATATTAAAGGCATTTAAATGATCAATACCTATGCTGAGGTAGCAAAGAGTTTGGATTTTTGGATCGTTTGATTTTTATACAGTTTTTGATTCGTTTTTTTAGGTGATTTTTCAGGTGCTTGTTTGTTTATAGGTGAGGCAGGCTTTCTTTCATTTACAATTTCATACCATTTAGGGCTCATTGCCCATTTCCCGTATGAGGTACCATGTCCAAGACTCTAAAGAAAAAGAAGCATTGGCTGAGTAAAGTACAGGAATGTGGGTTGTCTGGGGTGGGTGGAGACCCCTGTGCACTTTTGGAAATACGAGGGGGTGCAGAACATGGAGAGTTTCCTTATTTGGGCCGCCTCAGAGAAGATGTCGCCAGCTTTATTGTGGGCAAAGTGCCCAGCCAAGGGGATGTACTGCTGGAAGTGAATGGGACCCCTGTCAGTGGACTTACGCACCGGGACACATTGGCAGTTATAAGGCACTTCAGAGAACCTATCCGTCTGAAGACAGTCAAGCCTGGTGAGTAGTAAAAAAATGATGCATTGTCTTTTTCCTTAATACTTTTTTTATCACCACAAATACTGTGTTTAGTTGTATGACTGTAATATAAAATATTTGCAGATCATCAACCATATATAATTATAGTCATGTAAAACAGGGACGCATTATTTTTAGATGTTAGGAGCCACTCAGACAACTCTAGGAGTCCATTTGTTTTATTTAAGTAGCCAGTTCTTTAAATTTCAATAGAAAACATTTTATTAAGCTTGTCACCCGGTAGAAATGTCTAGGTGCATTGGGTACCTGGCTCCTGGGGTATGTTCTTCCCTGATGTATGACTTCACTTATTACCAGCTGGTTATTCATTCCAAACAACTAAATTAACCTGTAGTATTTGGTTATTTTGCTTAGACCTTTGCTGTGTTTAATACTAATTGACTTCATATGATTCACATAACCTTTTAATGGATTGCTTAGCGGAAGTAGTGGAGGGTATCTCAATGAGTTTCAACTGATTAGGCTCTAAATCTTCAGGGTCTGAATGTGAGCTGTCTTCGGAAAAACTAGCAATGCCATTTACATTATAGATTGTTTATTTTTCATTGGGTGTGTACTTAGTAGGTGTTTATTCCCTAATCTGGTGGCTTTACTGTTATAATTCACGTGCAAGATTTTTTTTTACTTTAAGCCTGTATGATTTTAGAAAAATCTGTGTTAATTTGAAGCCACCTCTCTCCTTTGATTTATGGCTAATAAACTCCGACCAGAGTGTCATGTAAGCTGTCTGTCCAGAGTGGTAGCATTTCTTCCATAATTACTTTCAAATTTTACCATGAAGTGAGTGACCTTATACTTGTACTATTTCTTGGTTTTAGGAAATTCAGCACATGTGTATTAAATGGGAAACCAAGGTAGAGTAAGGCCAAGGCCCAACTTTTGCGCTTTTGATCACATTTTGCCATCCAATCATGCTAATGATCAGCACTGCCTGTAATTTTCTGTGGGACATGCCCCACTTATGCATTCATATCGTGCTGGAGTCCCTATTGGGGCTTGACCGGCTGTGTGACATTAATTAGTTCTAAGGTGGCATTAAAAAGCGTTGTGTAGAAACCACCATATTGATCGGTTTGTCCTTGAAAAATCGCCTTGTGTGTATCTAGTTTAAAACACAACTATTGCGGCAAATGTAAATGGATCGTTTATGTGCTCTTAGTTTCATTGTCATCTAGAAAAAGCACCGTCTCATTGCCCTGTTCTTCAATGGCCCAACAGCCTAAACGTCCTTAAGGCAAGAGGACACTGGACCCTGGCTTTTTAAACTCCAAACTATTGTAAATTTCTACTTCAGACTTTATATTGCAGCATGACAGATCGCTTACACAATGCTGTGCTATGGGTATTACAGCTGAACTCTTAAACAACTTGAGTAGGAGAATATTTATTTCACTATGGCATGTTTCCAAAAGCATAGTTCTAAAGTCCGATTGATATCTGCAGTATCCGTATGCTTCAAGGAAAAATACCTTTGAAAGAAAATGAATAATTGAAATCAACAAGCAAGATGGCACTTTTCAGGTCTATAGATACATGATCAAACCCATAAGAACTGGAGGGTTTTAATTGTGGATATTGCAGAATTTGTGTTGCCTTGCTTTCTGTATTATGGAAAATATTTCTATGCACCCTTTAGCACCCTTATGCACTACACGCTTGTTTACCCCTACATGTTGGCTGTTTGTATCATATTTAAGGATTAATGTAACTAAAGGAGAGGTTCATGCTAAGACAAACTAAACTGTCCTGTGGACGCCATCATGTTTTTACCAAATGAGTGAGAGGAAAGTGCATAGACAATGGAGGTACCTAATAATTGCTTTTAAATAAATATTGCCAAAAGTGTAACAATAGGCCCCTTGTTATATTCCAGTTGCATGAGGCAGCCTATGACTGGCATTAAAACAATCACGCAAAACAAAGGTATTGTTTTCACCACAGGGGTGAACACATGGGCAAATGCCAGTACATATCCACAATATACTAAAGCACAGAGCATGGATGTAATTTAGAAATTGCTGTTCTTGGTACATTTACCCCAATGTACTCAAACCTGCATTGGTTTTCTTTAATCTCATTTAATACCAAACTGCAGCTTCTCGTTCTCAGGAAAATTGTGTAAAATACAAATGATACACCATTTGAAAGCAAAACTTTTGGCAGCTACTGAAGGAAAAGTTAATCTTAGCCTGTAGTTCTCCTTCAGTTGACCTTCCCAGTTTGATACACACTCGATAGGCTTTTAATTGTTTTTATAAATTAAAATTTTAGTAATAAATTTACTTGTTTATTTTAATTTGGATTGATTTACAATTTTAACTTTCCCACACAAAGACCTGTCAGGGCAGGGCAGTGCTGTTCCCTCTAATCAACTATCATGTGTATATTATCTGTCCGCACGCAAAAGATAAATTTTGTGCGCTACTCACCGCAGGGTGTATATTTATATATATATATATATATATATATATATATATATATATATATATATATATATATATATATATATATATATATGGTTTATTTTTTCCTATGTTAATTTTGTCTGTAGAAGAAGAAGCTGCTAGTGTGGCTTTAGGTATGTACCATGCCTTTGTTTAGCAGTAGTAGTGGGATTACAAATTCCGTTATATCCTTGTGGGAAAAACATGCCATGAAATATGATAAAGGAAAATACCGTACCTTTCAAACTTGTCTAATCAGCAGAACAACTGTTCTTCTTTCTTTAACATACTGTACATGCATTGATAATCATTTGTGTCTCTGTATGGCCAATAACCTTAATACAAGTTTTATGCAAATCTTATTCCATGTATTTTAAAGAAAAATCATTGCTAGGGGGTTACATAGCTATTGATAAGGGCTAGGCTACACTGATGCATTTTAACGCTGGATCCAATTGCTCTGGCCATGCTAGTTGCACTTCCTTACGCAGCGGTATGCTTATCGGAACATATGCAGGATGCATTTTTTGCCAATGAGAAAACAAAGCATGTCTTCTCATTGGCTGGAGTGGCCGCCTGAATGGAGGACGGAGCCACAAAGGAATCTTTAAGTATTGCAGAAGATGGAAAGCAAACCCGGTAGTGAGGACGTCACCCTGGCTACTAAACATCGGTGGACAGTGGTTAAGGCGAGTATTGTTGTCCTTTAATAAAAGACAATTGTTCCAAGAAAGATCAGTTGTTTTGCCAAATGGACAGGTTTTGGCCATTTTACAACCTGTGTGTGTATGGCCAATCTGCCTATAAAAATAGTATTGTGATAACCCATCACGGAAAAAGACAGGAACCTTAAAAATATCAGTAATATTGCCCTAGAATCAAGCACATTTTATGAGCTTGCCTGGCCAGAGAAAAGGTGCCACAAGAAGCAGCTCAGGGGCTTGGCCTTTTATTGTTAGTGTGTACTCTTTTTATGCCCTGCAGATTTTATGTATTGTTGCTCGCTGCCATTTGCTGGGTATTTTGTGGTCTGAAACATTGTTTAACTTTATGGCTTCCATTTGCCTTAAAGGTGCCTGTTTATTTTGGGCTGTTAAATAGATTTTTCAACATTTGAACCAGTGATTTTAATGTATAAATTAGTTGTGTTGGCCTTAAAAATGCTTCTCTTTGAAATGAAAAAATGGTAACAAAATGTGATTGTTTAATATTGTTGTAAAAAGTAGCTAAATTGCAAATATATAACACAGTGATGTTGAACTTTGGTACTCAAGATGTTTAGTAGTTTCCAAACAATCTGGAGTGCCAAGGTTTCAGCAAACTGATATAGCACCATTTGTCAAGGACAGACAGTTTTTCTAGAATGGACTACTAAGATATGCAAGCTTACAAACATAATTTAAAGGGCATTTCCACCCCCAAAACTAAAATCTAACCCACTACTGGCCCCACTGTGAAGTTAAAAAAAATCTTTACATTTTATCTCTGCTCCTTATGGTTTTCTTGCAGTGCTTGTCCAACGTCTAGGAAACTGAAGAGTAGGGTTTGTCTTCCTGTATGAAAGGTTTCTGCATCCTCCTTGTCTTCTGAGAGGACATTGGCATGCGCAGGGGAAACACCCCCCCCCCCCCGATTCTCCAGATCCTTCCGTGGCTGCCCTTCCACCTTGCTTTAAAGGGCATGTCCACCCCCAAAACTATAATCCCCCCAACTACTGGCCCCATCATGTAGTGTAGTGTAATCCTTACCTCACATCCCAGCTCCATAAGGTTCTCCTGTAGTCCCCCCCCCAAAGTCCCAAAAACTGCCCACCAGGAGGATAGCAGAGTCCTTATAGGACTCTGCCTCCTACCTGGCCTTCGGGAGAAATTTGGTATGCGTACTGCAGCCCTTCTCCCCCTCCCTCTCCCTCCCTCTCCCTCCCTCTCCGGATTCCCTCCCCCTAGCATTAATCCCCTTTTAATATAGTAATCCCCCTGGTCTCCCAGCCCCAACTGCATGATTTTTATTTTTAGAAAGCTCCCCAAACTCTTACTTACCTCCCCTCTTTCCTCCGCTGCACTGAATGACCGGCAGCTGCGTCCGTGATTGCATTCTTGCATTCTCGCAAGCAGAGGGCCGGCAGAGCGGCGAAGGAAAGAGGGGAGGTAAGTAAAAGTTTGGGGCACTTTCTAAAAATAAAAATCATGCGGTTGGGGCTGGGGGACCAGGGGGAAGGCTATATTAAAAAATAGAATTAAGGGTGTACATACCCTTTAAATGTTTTCTGTAGTGTAGGCTACCCTGGCCCACCCCCAACTGCATTGTCAGATTACTAAGAATCCGAACTGTGTTTACAGCCCTTTCTCCCGCGGAGCTCTCCATTGCCCGTAGCCGTGTCAGTGATTGGCTGCCACTCAGCCAATCACAGATGCGTCTGCTGGTCCGGCCATGTTTGCTAGTTCTGGCAAGCAGGGAGCTGGATCAGAGCGCTGCAAGAACAAGGGGCTGTAACTAGAGATCTGAAACTTTTTTTTCAGAAATTTGATTGGGGTGGGCAGGGATGCTCTACAACATATTAAATGTTTAATATTAGGGTGGAGATGCCCTTTAAAATAATTTGTCTAAATTTATATTATATTTATGTGAATTTGCTACAGTTTGTGAAAATTCTTTTGCCTTATGCTTTAATGAGCAGAGTACAAGACTGCCATCGCTTGTGACTGGAGGCTTGCTCAGTTTTATTATGTACTGTGTAATACCAAGCATAACTTCACATATACAGTACATGGCTAGAGTTGGAATGTGGTGAATTACAAGCAATGTAGGAAATGTTAGACCAAAGATTAACTGGTAGACAGCTTGATTCAGTCTGATCTCTGTTTCGCTTTACTGTGAGTTGTTTATTTTCACTTCCCAATTATTTCCTAGTTGCTGCTTTACTGTATTACGGTACTCTGACACCCCCATTTATCCTTATCCAAGGGAGAACACTGTGCTACGTGTTTACACACACCGCAAAATAAAATGTCTTGTATAGAGAAAAAGAAATAATACGGTTTTGACACCATATGTAATATGTCTGATTTCTATAGTAATGTACAAGGGTATGTCCACCCTTCTAAAATTTTTGATATAATATTCTCTCTGCCCCCCCAGCCCCAACCGCTATAGTGTTAAGTTCAGAAAGTGCCCCAAATATTACTTGCCTTCCCTCTTTCCACCTCTGCACTGCCAGGCCCTCTGCTTGTGAGAAAATGCAAGCAGAGGGACCGGCAGTCGCGTCTGTGATTGGCTGAGTGGCAGCCAATCACGGAAGAGGCTGCCGGGAGTTCAGTGCGGTGAAGGAAAGAGGGACGGTACCGGTAAGTAATGTTTGGGGCACTTTCTGAACTTAAATCTATAGCGGTTGGGGATGGGGGTACAGGGAGATTATTATATATAAAGGGTTTTACGCTAGGGGAGGGAATTCTAATCGGGAGGGAGAGGGAGAAGGGCTGCAGTGCGCATGCCAAACTTCTCCCGGAGGGGAGACAGGAGGCAGAGTCCTATATGGACTCTGCAGTACTCCTGGTGGGCGTTTTTTTGGACTTTGGGGGGGGATAGGAGAAGAACCCTATGGAGCTGGAATGTAAGGTAAGGATTAAACTACACTACACAATGGGGCCATTAGTGGGGGGGATTATAGTTTTGGGAGTGGACATGCCCTTTAATGTGTCTGTGTGTATGTATGTACAGTATCTCACAAAAGTGAGTAGTGAGTACACATTTTTGTAAATTTATTATTTCTTTTCATGGGACAATACTGAAAATATGACACTTTGATACAATGTAAAGTAGTCCGTGTACAGCTTGTATAACTGTGTAAAAACACAGACATTAATGTATAAACAGCTGGCAACAAGAGTGAGTCCACCCCTAAGTGATAAATGTCCAAATTGTGCCCAAAGTGTCAATATTTTGTTTGGCCACCATTATTTTCCAGCACTGCCTAATCCCCTTGTGCGTGAAGTTCACTAGAGTTCACCATGATGACATCACAGAGCTGGTGGATGCTCCTCCACATTCCGTTTAAGGATGCCCCAACCCATCAATAGGGTTTAGGTGTGGAGACATGCTTGGCCAGTCCAGCACTTTAGCTTTATTTTTATCAGCTAGGCAATAGTCACTTAGGAGGTCTGTTTGGCGTCATTATTATGTTGGAATTCTGCTCTGCATCCCAGTTTCCAAAGGGAGGGGATCATGCTCTGCTTCTGTATATCACAGTACATGCTAGCATTCATGGTTTCCTCAATGTACTGTAGCTCCTCAGTGCCTGCAGTACTCGTGCTGTCCCAATTCATCACACTCCCACCACCATGCTTGACTGTAGGCAAGACACACTTGACACCACCACCACTGTTAATCTTGGTCTCATTGGTTCCAGTAATCCATGTCCTTAGTCTGCTTTTTTTTTTAGCAAACTGAAGGCTTTCTTGTGCATCATATTTTAGAAGAGGCTTCCTTGTGGGACAACCGCCATACATACCAATCTTCATATAGCCTAGGCCTAATATAGAGCAACTATTCTTTTTTTTAAGATCCTCAGAGTTTTCTTTACCATGAGGTGCCATGTTCAAATTTCATTGACCAGTATGAGTGTGAGAGCAATAACACCAAATTTACCATACCTGCTCCCCATTCACAGACCTTGAAACTTCTTGAATTGCCTATTATTGAAAACTGTAATTCTTCCCAACACTACACCATCTTTTTTTGTTGATCTATCCCATATTTCTTTAGATATCTTTAGAAACAGCTTATAGTTCAGCTGCCAATTAAGTGCCTTATCATAAATAAACTCTTCTGTCGTATGCAGTTTTGCTGTAAATTAAATAGTGACTTGGAATGTGTAAATTGCATGGTGGGAAACCCCCACCACTACCACCAACAGTGCTGACTCATAGTGATTGCTGAGCATACTTGACTTCTCAAAAAGTCATGTCAGATGGAAAGGGTTTCGGTTAAGAGTGGAAGGGGAATACTTAGGTTGAGCAAAAAAAAAACAAGTACTGGATTGAAGGCATGCAGCAACACACACAAACCACAGTGTAAAGGTGCCTATACATTACAGCCGATCCAAGAAATACAATCAATTTTGGAGGAACCGTCTTTCCAGACCTTTTTTGCGACTGACATATGTTCGCTAAATGAATGGTAATGAAGGGGATCTCCTGATCTTATGTCGGCCGCAAAGAAGATCCGGAAAGGCTGTTCCTCCAAAATTGATTGTATGTTGTGGATCGGTCTGCCAGGTAAGCTGTATGTAATGTATGGGCAGCTTAAAGGACTACTTGTATTAATAGGTTAAGATGAGGCAAATGTATTTTTACAGTATTGTTTTCCTTCAAATGCTGCAAGCCATTAGTGATAACCAATGAGCTACCATGCTACCCAAAGTGATAAAATAACAAAGAAGCATCAAACAATATGGTGATTGAATTTTTATTATTTACTTTTAAGATTTTGAACATGTGTATTTATATTATATGGTTTGCTCAAGTGCTGAGAGCATCTTCTTTAAAACTGCTTTAAGACTTTTGGGAGAGAATAAAGCAAAATTTTGTTTGCAGATGGAAAACTGTCCATACCCTTCCCCCTGTAATCCCTCAAAACATCCACAGCTAACCCAGCAATCTGCCTTTGCTGTTTAGAGACACTGGATTACTTTAATCACTAAATCAGTCATCTGTTAGGCTTTTTAACCCAATCACATTACATAAATATTACCTTTTATTCAACTGAAGTCATGGTAATTTTGGTGGAAGCATCCTGTGTTTCAGATTTAGCGATTGCATTTTAGATGTTCATGTTAATGTACGGTAATTTCTTAAGGGAGGATGCACAATAAAAAGTGGTGGTCCAATATGTGCTTTGGAATTTTCAAAAGATGGATACCCTCCAAAATTTATCATTAATGGGGAACTAAAGTAAAATGTATATTATTGATCTGGCACATGTCTTAAAAGATATACTGATTGGCTATGTGTAAAAAAAAGGTATTTAGAACTTGTAGGGCCATGTGAATGGATAAATAATTAAGTAAATCACTTCAGAATATATTTATTGTATGAACAATTGCGTTCAATACAAAAAAGTTCAATGAGGAGGAATGGAAACAAGTAACTAATGAGATTAAACAAAGAAAGGCTGGCATAAAATACTACATTTGTTTGTACCCTGTAGTGAGTGGGAGAACATCTTGTAAAGCACATTTTTGAAGGTTGTGTTATTTAACATTCTGAAATGGTTTATAAAATGAATATAGTTAAAGAAGGTTTTTCATTGTTAATGCTTTTGTTACATTTCATTTTGCTTGACTGGATTATGTCAGCGATGCTAAATTATTTTCTAGAGCCAGGAAGCGTTGTACACATTTGTACAAGTTTTCTACCTGCAGTCCTGTCATGAATAAAATAATTATAACTAGAACTAGTGTGTGCATGTAGGTTTCTAAAGAACTATATTAAATCCTTTTAAAAAAACATATTTAACATTTTTCTTCTGGAATGATTAAATGTTTAGAAAAAATACAAAGCTAATTTTTTTATTTTGTATTTTTCCATCGTGGTGTGTGCTGCCACCAAGCAGTTATAATGGCCTTCAACGCAGCCTTAAAAAAATATCTGGCAACATTTTCATACAATTTATAATTGTTTATAGATTAGTCTTGCTCCTTATTTTAAGCTTTGAGGCGGTTTAACTCTTCAGGCCCTTTTTTGGACAATACAGTTAGTACACAAACCGAAGACCCCCACAACAGTTATACCTGAGTAAATGGGACCATAGACTAAATAATAGTCTTAACTACCCAAACACGGGCTGATGTTCTTCCTATTGACAGCATTGATCGGAAATCCGATAGGAAGAGCCAGTTGGAGTTCCTCCACCTTGTGCTGCTGATCTTTCATGGGGAAATCTGCGGAGAGAGACTTGAAGATGTTCGTTTTTAATAAACTGCTCAATGTTGTGGAATGTATACTCAGAGTACAAGGGGACGATATTTTCAACCATTTGATGGGATTTACCAAATCGCATAAAACATCGATCCCAAGTAAATTAGTCTTAATTTAAAGGATAACCTCAAAAGGATGCTTGTATAGTCTACCCCTGCTATGGATCCCAATGGGATCAAAGGTTAAATAGCCTTAAAATTGGAGCTCTAATGCATAGCTACTACTCGTTTATTAGAAGGCGCCTTGGAGTTCCTTGCCCTTTATAAAATCACTCGGCCTGGGGCCACACACGACTCCTTGGTAACTTCTAATATCTAATTTACAGAAGGGGGTACATTATCTACTATATATCAAAATGATGTTGATAGATCTATTTAACCATTCCTATCATGGTTTTGTATACTTCCAGCTAAGCTTCTCATATATATTGCAACCACGCCAGACATCCATGACCCTTCCAAGTAGGGCTTCAGGAAATATCACAGCACTGAAACAGTCCTCAATCAGGGCTGCAATGACCTGCACATGGTAAAAGACAGAGGAGAATGATCCATACTGATTCTGCTGTACCTCACTGTGGCTTTTGACACCATTGACCATGACATACTGATAAGCAGGCTACTGCAGTATGGTGGTTCTGCTCATATCTAAGTGGTGGGTCACAGAGAGTATCCATGGGACCCTTTCTGTCCACCTTTGTGCCACTGAAGTATGGACTGCCCCAGGGCTCAATCTTTTTCCTGTGCTTTTCACAATATATACCCTACCACTTGGAAAACTCACTCAGAAACAGACTGAAAACCCACCTGTACAGTTCAGCATTTGCTGACCTGTAGATTGCATCCTCTGTGACAAATCTTTATCCTACCACCAATTACTTAACTCTAAAACATGTTAAGCGGTTTAAGTCCGATGGGAGAAAAGTGTTATTTAAATGTTAATGTATTGTATGAAACGTAAATGGTATGCTGAATAGGGCCGAGGAACCGATTTTATTAGTGCTTTCGAATCCTCTGTACTTTACAGAGTAAACCAGACATTTTCTTTGTCCTGATATCCCAGGAAAGCTTAGTGTAGTGGGCTACGTACACCCTTGACCCTTTCTACCATTTATGCAGATTGGTCTTGCGTTGTCACTTGTGTTACTAATCTGCAGTGCTGAGCTGAGGTTCGTGACTCATTCCTTATAGAAATTCTGCAACAACATTGTCGCAGCTAGTTATGCAATGAGAATTATACCATCAGTAATTGATGTGTTTTTTAATCGTAATAACTTCTCAGAAAAGGTTAATATATGTGTACATTTCTAAAAATGAATATAGGGCTTATGTAATAAGCAATATAAATATTTGCCTGTTAAAGTTAACAAGAACTTACAGGGAGATTTACCCAGAGGCGCTATCGCTCTCATTAAATCTCACTTCTGAGATTCAATCCACAGTTTGCGCATGTGTGCGAATGCCGGAAGGGATTAACCCACTGAACCACTTTTAACGGCAGCCATCAACTGGCATTTAATATTTGTGCAGAAACTAGTGAGAATTGCATATTGAATTCCTTGCGCTGGCTACGGGGATGTCTTTTGCAATACCCGCACAGCCACCGCAAGGAAGGAATTTAAGCCACGCTAACTAATATTAAATTGGTTAGCATGATTTTAACTCCATAAGATAGCCCAGCAGCTCTCGGTGAATGAGACTATTAGTCTTAGAACTGCATAGTGTAAACAGTATCTGGTAGGCAAAATGGATAAAAAATAACAGGTAGATAAAAGTTCTTATCGTTTAAAATGGTGCTAATTTAGCCCCAACCAATCAGATCTTAATTAACATTTGAAAGCTAACATGTGATTGGTTATGGCAAAATTAGCACCATTTTAAACGATAAGAACTTTTGTTGTATAACCCTGAACATTCCTTCCAAATATAAGAATAGTAAAAAACAAAGTCGGAAATATGTAGGTTCGGGTATAACAAACAAAAGTAGATGTTTTGAATTTGTATACAGTGTTATGTAGTGTGTAAAGCTATAAATAGAGATAAGTTCAGCCATCCCAAGAGGCCTTTTTAAATTGATTCAAGGGAAGCCAAACCAAATTCTCAATGGGCCAGCTGCCAGTTTAGCCTCACAGGTGGGAAAATAAAATCCTTTTTGCTCCTTAAACAGCAGTGTGATTGCTTCCTGTGTCAGTTAAATACGTCCCCAAGCCTTGCACTTAAACACAGTTTTTTCTCTAAGCCCACCATGGAATAACTAACTTTTTACCAGCTGTCTTAATGGCCAGTTACATAACTAAATTGCCCTTGCGTTAATGAAGCCACTCCTTTGAGGAAACAGCAGCCCCTTTTTTCATTGTTTAAAGGAATAGTCCACTCGAAAAGTGAACTATTCCTTTAATGTATTGATTTAAGCCCAGGAGGTTAAGGAGCTATGCCTTACCTCCCGTTCTTCAATCAATTGAGCCGGAGCCAGGGACAAAGCTAAGTTTATTTACCTTTTGCATGGTCGACTGCTGCAGAACTCCAAATCCCTGACCACTTCCTGGTTCTAACCCAATATTCGTTTAAGTGTATATTTGTTGGTAAAATGTTATATGTAATTTGGTAATACCAAAAAATATATATATCCCTTATATAAATATATTTATATCTCTGTAGGAGATTGCATTGAGTTTTTAGGATCCACCAATGTGGTGGGGGGGTATATGATAGTACACACATACATATACAGCTTTCCTATATGTAATATCTCTCTATTACCATTTAAATGACCATCAGTAAATGTATATAAAGCACTGACTTATATTAGGTACAACACCAAATATACAAAATACATAAATTTACTTACAGAGCTGAGATCCCTATTCAAAATGGAATGGTCAAATGGCAGCTTAAATCACACCCCTGTGTCTGCTCCATGTGAAAGGAAGTGTAATCGAAAAAAGTTTCTGTCTGCTACACAGGATGTGATGTGGATTGTAATGGACATATACATCAAGGCTCATTATGTACCATCTCCAGCCTGCAGGTGATGTCAGTGAGTAATAAGAGACAAGACATCCCTGCTCTCTATGGCTAGGAGGAGAGAAAGTGAAAGTAGATTGTGGTGTGTGCTTTGGAGTGACATTGAATGCAACACAAGACCCTGTGTATAAGACCCTGTGTATAAGATCATGTTACTACCTGTTGGGAGGACCCAGCATAAACATCATGTAGGGCAAGCACAAAACATCAGGTGGCCCAGCCACAAACATCAGGTAGGGACAAGCACAACATCAGGGAGAGTACCAGCACAAACATGTAGGTGGGCACCAGCCCCAAAAATGTAGGTAGGGTTTTTTAAACTTCAGCAAAACCTAGGTAACAGGTACAGCACAAACATCAGGTAGGGTACCAGCACAAACTTTAGGTAGCGTCCCAGCACAAACTTTAGGTAGGGTCCCAGCACAAACATCAGGTAGGGTACCAGTACAAACTTAAGTTAGGGTCCCAGCACAAACGTCAGGTAGGGTCCCAG